>JAFIRS010000125.1:600000-1192242 GCA_018342105.1 Gonioctena quinquepunctata
CAAACATTTTTTTTCATTTACAATCAAGATAGAAGTTCGAGAAAATGTTGTTACTTAACAATCGTTTAACTTGATGAAAAATTAACTTCAAGTAAAATTGCCAACGGGAATTTATTATATATAGTGTTTCGAATACACCATAATTTTTTCAAAAAAAAAATTATGTTTTATACCTTAAATAAATTAATTAATGTGTCGTACTCGCTTTTGACGCCGCGCGCGCAACCCAAAAATGTCGCTCGGAGACCCATTTTCAGCGTTAAATTAAAATTATAAATAATGGAGATAAAGTTCCGGGATCAGAAGTTTTTAACTGAAAATTTCTGTCTCTTTCATATTTTTGTTTTGAAATTTCTTAAATATCAATAGTTTATGAAATATTGACAAAAAACGAAATGCCATTTTTTTTTCATCTTCAATTGTTTATAACTTTTGCAATTTTGTATGTGCTAATACACGCTCTTGGCATATTTTTCCAGGCGTTATTTCGGATCCAATGAGCTATCACACATAATTTTAAGAGCAGTATCTCTATTTTAGACCATTTTCAACTTGTCGAGTAGACTACGACATTCGTACCTTTGGATAAACATTGACTTACTACGCCTATGTTTTGGTAAAATAAAACCTTTTATTTCAGTGCTTATTTGTGCCAGTTCAATGTCAGTAGTACTTCAGGTCTATTAACGAGTAAAACATAAAAATGGTTTATTGTATTCAGGATAAGGTAGAAATAATTGAACATAGTTTGAAAAATCATGAATGTGCCAACACAGCCAATAGAATGGTCAATGAGCAATACCCAAACAAAAACGGTAATCGTTAATACGTTTTGGAACTAAATCCAAAATTCCGACAAACGGGATCTGTGGCAAATAAAAAACGTCAAATTGAAAACCCAATAAGAAACGAAGCAGTAGAGGGAGCCGTTTCAGTACAGGTTGCTGCAGATCTAACTCTAAGTTCACGGAAGCTTGCCGAATTATCTGAGTGAGTCAACGTATCGTCGAACGAATTTTGAAAGCTTACAGGTTCCATCCCTATAAAATTAAACTGGTTCAGGAACTCAACGGAGATGATTTTGATCGTCGCTTACAATTTTGTGAAATCATGAGTGAACGTACTATACGAAATCCAAATTTACTTTTCAACATTTGTTCTTCTGATGAATGCAGTTTTTATCGCAACTGGACTGTCAATCGTCATAATTGTCGGTACTGGTCAACACCCAGAAAAGTTAAACGTTTGGGCTGGGATATTTGGCGATCGTGTTATCGGTCCATTTTTTTAACAAGGTTATTTGACTGGGGACATGTATTTGGAATTACTCGAAAATACTGTTGATCCAACGTTAACATACACAATAGAAAACGAGCTCTTCCACATTCTGCTGCAGCAGTTCGTCAGTACCAGAATGGAAGATTTCCTAGACACTGGATTGGAAGAAGAGGATTCATCAAAGGGCCTTCGCGATCTCCCGATTCATACCATCTAGATTACTTTCTGTAGAACCATTCAGAAAGCAAAATATACGCTACACAGCCAGGTCTTTTAGAAGAGTTTCGTCAACGTATTATTACCAAATCTCATCAAATAACTCGAGAAATGCTCTAAAACGTCAGACAACGATTCGAAACTTATGTATGGCAGTGAATGGAGAACACTTCGAGCAGCTACTGTGAATTTATGTAGTTTGGAATGATTGGAGTTGAAGTTATGCAAGGTTTTCTAATTCTTAAGCTCTTACAATGTCCATTTTTTCATTTTTGTAATTTTTTTCTGAATTGTTCAAAGTAGCTTTCAAATGAAGTATCATAATTTGGAATACGGAACAGTTGTTTTTCCCGGAAGAGGGCGCCAAAATAAAAAGTAACGAAGCGAACACTCACATGGCTGAATGCCTTATCAAATTACCTTTTTTTAATTGTTGTTTTGCGAGCAGGACTCGGTGGTGACTTCTCATTCAGCAAGATTTTTCCAAGTCATTTTGCTACTATCCCAGTTTTTATCAAGGATAAATTGTACATACCGGTTTCTTCCGCTTCTCAATGCGCTATTTACATAATTACGTAATTCGACGTAATACTGTCTTGCCGCTGGAGATATTTGGCATGTGCTTTGTCTCTAGCGCGCATCATAAGTTTTAGATTATATGTTACGTAAGGGAGTGTTTCACGTCTCCTATTAATAGTGCAAATGGATGCATGTTTATGAAATAAAATAGTGATGAGTTCATTTAGAAGGGAAACCTTGGAATTTATGTTGTGCAAATTAACAATCTCGCCCCAAGGCAATCTGTCAGCATCTAGTGAAAAATCATCAATATTGAAATGTTTAAAATCTCTCAAAAATATCAACTCATCACTAAGAACATCTTCTCCCAAATCAATATACCATCATGTGATCAGACATACCGTTCATATCTAGTGTACTGACATTTGTTACCACAATGCCTTGCTAGTACAGATAATATCAATTAGAGACTCAGAAGCACTGGTAATCCGAGTTGGACTCTCCACAATTTGACATAAATCAAAATTAGAAATGAGACCATTGAATATTTCACAATCACTAGTATAGGCATCCAACAGGTTGATGTTGATATCACCCACTAAAAGAACCACTGTAGTCTCGAGGTATACACGTTCCAACACATCACCTATACCTTGCATACAGTCGTTTATATTTGTTCCAGGTGGACGATAAACCACACCACAAGCTAACTTCTGTTTGTCTGCATTCACTATGAGCCATAGCTGCTCCAGACCATTGGTAGAAATGGACGAGTGATATTCTTCATTAAAGAGATTTTAGAAAAAAACACACTCCACCCCCTCTGCTGGCTCTGTCCATTCGTACGATGTTGAAATTAGATATCATGAGAAGATTAGTAGGGAAATCTGGAGCAAGCCAAGTTTCAGTTACACCAACTATAGAAAAAAAAAATCCTATGATACAATCCTTGAAACCATCGAAACAGTTATTCAATGAGTGCATGTTAACATGGCCTATTTTTTTGACACAGCTATTGTAGGTATTCCATTAGTATATTTTATATAAAGGTTTTCCTCACCTTTCTGCATACGTTCATTGACTTCCGTTAGTACTTTTCTCAGGTATTCTCGTTGCAAATTAGTTTTGTCAGTGCTAATTTCAACGTTAATATTCGAAGATTTCAATTTTCTTTCATTTTTGAGGATTGTAACGACATCTTCCCTATTGTTCAAGATCACTTTGAGTGGCGTTGTTGTTGTTTTTCGATTCTGAAGATTGTAATTCCATCTTTACCCACTGAAGGCGCTATGGAATTAATGATATCCATGGCGACTTCAGTGTCTGATTCCTTACCATCTTCTCTCAATTTGTAGTTAATAATATATTTTTCTTTCCTCTGCCTTTCTGCCTCTGCCTCTCTGATATACGGTTCCAGGATAGGCTTCAATGATTTCACACATATGTTTTCAGAGGCAGGGTTATTCAGGCGATAAAGTTTTAATTAATAGCGATGAAAACTTTTGAAGGAGATTCGGGAACGGCGGAAACAATTTAGATGCCGAGTATAAAAGAAAATGTACAACTTGCACTTTAATTATTCAAAAAGCGACTGGATAGAGATCTATCAAGAGGTATAGCTGCTGATCTGATGAGGAAGAATGATTTAACTATCGACAAAGCCGTCAAAGCCGTACGCTTTTCAAAAACTCCAAGAAATGAATGAGTGTTTTAGAGTTCATTCAACGGATAAAAAATCGTCAAAATAGGAATAATTTGAGAGTGGAGCAGACATAGAATGAGACGGGGGATTTTACAATCATTTACTTAGAGATCGGTTGAATTTTACGAGTTTCTCTTCCTTAACGTTTCAACTGAAATGTTTCTGGTATGTTCGAAAAATGAAACTGAATCAAAATATGAAACATTTGAAATAAATGATTTTCGATCACATAAATGTGTCGAGCACCTGTATTCATTTGCTGGGAGTACATTTTATTCTCCAATAATAATCCAACAATGTTGCTCTCATGGATTACAATAGTAGAAAATTAATTGGTGATTTATATTCATCATAACTTCATCAGCGTGATGATTCTGACAGAATGGCGTATTTCTATCTGTTTAATATTGATAATTTCACTAATAGATTTACACAGCCTGCAGAACCAATTCATATAATGGAATTTGTCCGTTGTACGAAACACTGTATCAACTGAGTTACATGGGTGTAAGTCGCAGAAAAAAATATCTTAATTCCTCTACATAGTCCCCTTCAGGCTCGATAAACTATTTCCAGCGATGTCTAAAAGTTCGGATACCATCAATAAGTTAACCTCTTCAATGTTGAGAAATAATTCACCACCGAATAATATTTTTCAAGTTTGGAAATATGAAGTAATCCGATGGGACTAAATCTGGCGAATGCGGTGCGACTGGACATTGCGTCGGGTATAAGTGGCATTTCACAAATCCTTCCGTTTACCTCCTGGCTTGTGTTTGAATAGTTCTGTCTCCGATCTCTTTTGTTTCCATATCTTTCTCTAGATAGTTTGTACATTTGTTCCAATGGTTGATATTACTGATCATTTTACCCATCATACTATCTGGATTTAGTTCTCTGAATTCTATTCCTGGGCCCATCCGTTCTCTGGTCTACCTGGGATATGTTAGGATTATATGGTCTGAATCATGATTTATTTCCGGACAGTATGGTCATTTGCTCTCTTGTGACTTCCCTATCCTGAGCGAATACGATTAAAAGGAACCATGCCCACTGATTGCCTGGAATATGAAATAGTCTGATTTGTAATCGCATTGTACCCAGTTTTCGTTATCAGGAATCAAGCGCTATGTCCTATCTGCCTTGATGTTGATGTTCCATATTGCCTGCAATTTTTCTATTGTTCTCTGACTCTTTTTTTCATTGCATTTTCATCAACGTTGAGTCTAGCACCCAGTCTAATCCATTCCTTCACCAGAAGGTCAATAGGTGGGATCGCCGTAATGACATTTATAGCGTCTGCGGATACCGTCCTGTATACCATTGCCACTCTTAGTAGTACCTCCCTTCGGGTGGCGGTTATCTGCGATCTATATATTTCTACTCTCATTGCTTTGCCCCAGATCGGGGCCGTATTCAGCGGTACCGACTGCGCCACGCCAAATAGTACCCTCTTGTTTTGTATACCCGGACCTGAAAACCTTTTGAATGAAATATGACCATAATCAGAAGACTTGCCCTTCCATCTTGGGGCCGGCACCTTGAATTTATAAATTTCGATAGAAAATTCAATATCTCCAACCGCAAAAACTGCCGCATACCAATTTTGAATCGATTCGGAACATAATCGGAAAACTAGTCCTACATCTTGGAGCCGTCATCTCAAATTTATGAATTGCGACAAAAATTCCCTAATTTCCAACCCCGAGAACCCCCACATACCAGTTTTGAATCGAATCGGACCATAATCACAAAACTAGTCCTTCATCTTGGGGCCGTCATCACGAATTTATGAATTTCGACAAGAAATTCATAGTCCCCGACCCCAAAAACTCCCCTTTACCAATTTCGAATCGAATTGGACCCTAATCACGAAATTCGTCCCCCATCTTGGGGAAGCCATTTCGAAATTATTAATTTTGACAAAAATTTCATTATTTCCGACCCCGAATACCATCACATACAAATTTTTTATCAAATCGGACCATAACCACAAAACCCGTCCGCCATCTTGGAGCCGTAGACATGAATTCACAAATTTTGACCAAAAATTCATAATCTCCGACCCAATACCTTAAAACCAATTTTGGTTCGAATCGGACCATAATTACAAATCTCGTCCACCATCTTAGAGCCTCCATTATGTTTTTTTCCCAACAAAAATTATATAATGCAATGTTACCGGAATTATGAACACCTGCCATATTTCTAATTAATCGGACCACTGGAAGTTGGTCAAAATTCACTTGCAAGATTTGACCCTAACTAACGAACGAACTAACAAGTGGAACTAAATAAAAGCTTGAAATTAATAGTGTCCTTGAACTAATAAAACAAATTGTATTGACGAATTGTCAATTTCGGCTTTTGATAATTGTCCTAAGAGGCAAACTCCAGAATTTGATATTTTTTTGTTGTTTGCAAATGGCAGACAATTATTAAATCTTGTGAATGAGGAAAAACGATCAATGATGTTGATATCTTGGGTTTCTGTCACTGATATAAGATCAAGATCGGTTTTCATGAGTTCAAGATTTTTTGAATTGGGCAAAATATCAGCTTGATATCGGCCAGTGACTAGATGTTGCTTTATCATGAGTAACAGTATGGTACTTGAAAATATTCTTTAAAGAGTTCCATGTTGAGCCCAGAGTTTTTGTGGCTTTGTCATCGGGAATAAAAGTTTGTGACGATTCAGATTTGACTCCGGAAATGTTTTCTAGAAGTTCACTGTTATTTGGGACAAACGTTCTAGATTGAAACCGACTGACCTTAAAATGTGAGTGGATTCCAATAAAACTTGTTTTTCATTTTGCATGGAACTAAAACCTGTCAGCAAGTCGTCTACATAGAAACTGGACCTAATAATTTCACTTAACTTGAGGAAATTCTGATTCATTTTCTATAGTTAATTGAAATAAAGATCAAATACGCAGAAATGAAACACTGGCAGTACCATAAGTGGCTGTGTTCAATTGATAGTGACCTAGTTCTTGGGATATATCAGAGCGCCATAATATGCTCGTTGATCAGGTTGTATGATTACCATTCGATACATCTTCTCTATATCGGCTGTTACCACGTACTGATAGGTTCGAAATCTGTTCAATATTGTGAAAAAATCATCCTGAATGGAAGGATCCACTTTTGAAACATCGTTCAGTGAAATCCCATTGAAGGTTTTTGCCGAATCATCGAAAACGACACAGAGCTTTGTGGTAGTGACGGATAGTTTCAGTACGCTATGATGAGGTGAATAGTATGTTAAATTTCCAAAGGAATGATTTTGATCTGTGTCTGAGTTTCTCATACTCGTTCATAAGAGAGACATAATGTTGTTTGAAATCAGGGTTTTTCTATAGATTTTCCTCTATGACATGAAACCTCTTGAGAGCGATGTCAGGAGACTCACCAAGTTGGTTTATGTTGTCCTCAATATGCAAACTGACAATTATTCTACCGGATACGTTGCGAACTGCAATTTTGATGAAATGTTGTTTGCATCCTTCTGGAGAATATTTCACTTGTGTTTGACTTTCTTTTTGTTTCCAGAAGCACTCTAATAAATCTGTAATGTGAGATTACACATTGAATTTGGGGTATTCGCATATGACATTGACAAAGATCCGGACAATATCCAACCAAGCCTTGTTTTTTGTAAAACTGTATGATTATTGAGTAAATCCATACGTCTGACTCAAATCAAATACCAAAAAAATAAATGCTTCAATGAGCAGGTCAATTGGACCAGGTTTATTGAATTTTTCATCGGCCATAACAATATATTTTGGAATTTCGAGATAGCTTGTATCAAATGAAATTGCAGGTAGGTGAGTCCATTGTAATTTTTTCAGATATCAAAAATGGTACATCTCTTGAAACGTACAAATTTGTTGTTGATTTATTTGTAGCAAGTGTTTTGTGGAGTATGGACGTTATACTCGAACCGAAACCTTCAACTGAATGTGTAACCTTTGATAGAGGAAATTGTAAAATTTCCGAATAACCTTTCAGTGAGAAAATTTGACTCTAATCAGTTGTCTAAAATAGCTCGATATTTATTAATATTACAATATTCATCTCTAATGCATGCGATTGCTGTAGAAAGCATTATGTATGATTCAATCTGTGTATTTGTCGACGAGCAAGCAGTAAAAGTTCATCTTGAAATGTTAGTAACAGATTGTGAAGGACTTCGGCTAGGCGCCGGGACTCTCTTCCTGAATGCCAAAGAGAATTGTGATGAAGGAAACATTTCTCACAAGAATGTGGATTTTTACAATCCTTTGATGAGTTTCCCTCCCGTAGACAGTTTTCACATGCCTTAAGTTTCCTGAGTTCGTAAATACGTTGTAGTATGGTTAGTATCGGGAAGTTTTCACATGTAAATATAAAATGATCCTTCTGAAAAAAAAATGCACAATGGATCATTGGTAGCAACACAACACTTGAATTGTGAGATGTTCTTTTGACGAATTGTTTTGGTGTTGAATGACAAACTCGCATGTTTGAATGTGAACCCTCTAATAGTTGACCCTTTTGATTTGAAAATGAGTGAATTTTTTGAATGTAGGTAGACCACCCCACATCAAAGAGGTGGGGAAGTGCAAGTCTATGCAGGTAACTTGAGGTACAGCATGTTTGAAATTCATTAAACCGGTCAGAAGTAGTTGATATTGGCCAGTGACTAGATGAAAGCTCATTATGATCTGAAAACTGATCCGGGGGATTCAAAGAAGGAAAGCAGGTTTGGAAGTATTCTCCACGTAGAAAGAAATGTGTATCTTCCCAACTTAACACTGAGCGCCGTACGAGGCGAAGAAAGGAATAAATTATGTAGATTATAGATTCCATTGCAGTTCTGACACTGAGATGGAAGTTACTTACCTGGAAAGACTGAAGCCCTGTCATGGTGAAACGATGATTTCCGATTGGAAGATCAGAATCAGAGAGTGGGGCCAGTGTTTTGAAGATGATTATACTATGCCAATGCATGTCCCACGGCTGGTTGACATTTCGGTGGGCTTCCTGAAAGTACTATGAGACGGATCGAGAGTTTTTCAAGAATCGAGAAGCAGACCCCAATTATTTTCTAGTAGCTGATAACCACAAGAAAAAGAGGTGTGTATTGGTTGTAGTCAGTTCACCCAGAGTGAGAATATCATAGGAAAACTATTTCAAGCAATTGAAGTGATTTTCGATTGTGAGAGTTCATTATTGTTATGTGTTGTAAACTAGGTATACATAAAATGTAAATGTTATATCATTTAAGTATTTCAAAAGCCATGAATCTAATTTTTCTCTAATATATTCAATACCAAAAAATCATATGCGAAATCCGTCGGCTAGGTGGCAGTGATGCACCAGTGCTCAGTCTGCACTGAACTCTATTTTCAACATTGAATCACATTCACTTATAATTGATATTTAGAAATTCGGGACTATTCAAATTTACGATAGTTTTCAGAGTTCTCGAGATATCATGAGAAAACCATATATCTTCTCTCGACAACTTTAGTTGTTTATTACTTCAGTAATTGTTAACCAGCGCGCGGCGGGTGTAATAATTTCATCCAATTATTCTGAATCAAAATTACCCTAGATATATTTCAATTCACATTAACCCATCATTTCTCAATTTCGAGATACTGACTAGAGTGAAGGTCAAAGCAAAAAGGGATGGATGTCGTTCTTTATCTGCGTCTCGAGAAGCTTCATCAGAGGTTTGCCAACGATGAACGGCTAAGCCGTAAACCTTCATTACCGATCTATCTCTGGAACTCCTAACACGTTTTCGTCTTATCAGTTGGCGAGTGGCCAAATGAGGAGAAAAACTTTATTGAATCATGCCAGCGTGGGGAATAGAAAAAAAAAGTTACCGAGTAGTTGAATTTTGATACTGTTTGAGAGTTATTTGATGAAATGAATAATGGAGGTTTTATTGGAAACATGGAATGATACATCAAATACAGAGTATATCTTCATGAGATAACGCGATCTATATATATATATATATAATAATATATATATATATATATATATATATATATATATATATATATATATATATATATATATATATATATATATATATATATATATATATATATATATATATATATAATAATGTGGTTTTTAAGAAAAGGGAATTTTTAAATTAATTTCACAACCCAAATACAAATATTGCCGAAATTGGTCATGTGCGATAATCATATTAGGTGCACTAGAATCGTTGCAAGTCAAACAGCATACAGGGTTGGTCAAAAAATATAAAAATTGTTCAGGAGCATAGTAACCTTATTTCAGAAAACTCAGCAAAATATTAAGAAGAAAAGTTGTTAAGAATTGAAAGTTATGCCTCAATTCCAAAACATGGCTTCCCAAGATTTTTCTTAACATAAGTTATTTCCCAATTTCATTTATATTCCCCCGAACATTTTCATGAATTGATCGAAATCAAATAAAATTCAAGCCTATTTGTAAAATTACCCAATTTTTTTATTTTTTAGGGAATTACAAACTTCATGTTTGTTGCAACGATATTAAACACATCTATAAAAATTTTGCGAAACTAATTTTCAACAAAGTGAAACAGCAGTTATGATAATAGGTATATTGTTTTTTTTAATGTTTATTGAAACACTTAAGAAATTTATCGACAAAATACTCGAGGATGCCCTTGCAAAAAAACAAATGGGGGTTAAAAGTAAACATTATTATTATTATTATGAATAAATATTGACAACACTATGTATCTATAATGTATGCACTGAACGCTACCAAATCTCAAAAGCAATAATAAAATGTTTTTAAACGTATCTGAATGCGGTGCCGATGGTTTTGCCAATTTTCATCGGTTCATCCTTATAATAACTCAACAATTAACAAATCGAAATAAATTAAAACAGAAAATATTTAAAATCCAAAAAATAAAAAAATAAAAATTATCGAAACGTCCCTGTATGTTCACCTTCCTCTTTCAATCATCGCTCGATAATAAAGTTCACTATGTGCAGATCACAATATATTTGCTGGAATATTTCTGCATTCAAATAGTATCGAATGTTCAAGCTCCTCAACATTATTGAATGATCGATCCTTCTATACTTTCTGCTTTAAATATCTCTGGCGAACAGGGAGGTCACCCTGGATCGTCCTTACCATTTATCACCAAATACCCCATTTAACCATTCAGAAAAAATTGTAGCAGAAATAAATAAATTGTTAATAAATATAGATTGTGAAGTAAAAATATATTCATTGTAGTAGGCGAATCTGCCTTTAGGCTATGGTGCACAAAAATATTTTTATTTGCAATCTCAAACGTTTTTGGTCAAACGACCATCTTCAGGGAAAATTCTGAAAAGTGAAAAGGTTATAGGAAATATTATATTAGATGAAGATTCTGTGATAAATTGTGTGAAGCTGTTGAAATTCAAATCACTCACTTTTCATAATTTATACAGAGTAACTGTGGAAGATGAACTCATTTTGTGGGTCATCATATTTGTAGAAGATTATGATCAGATACGGACATGTCAAGATTGCAACCTTAATCAAGAAACATGAACTCGCAAGATCACTAATCAACAAATGAATAATCATGTAAATTCAGAATCGAAGAGCGCCAGATTTAAAAATATGAAAGAACTAGGAGTGAATTTAGAAAAAGTAGGATGTGCGAAGAAGGAACAATTCTATTTATATCATAGCGATTTGAAGATAGGATTGAATATGTTCTGGTTTAAATGAATCTGAGTATTTACACAACTTTTATCCCTGGACCGTCCTCTAGATATTTCCAAATCTTCTAACAAATCAAGTTTCAGGTTTTTATAAATGACACTATGCAAAATTTTGGATCCGTTAATGTTATTGATAGTGTGGTCCTGATCTTTCATATTTATTTTTCTCAGGAGTCTTCTCATCAGAGTTTTTTTTTACACCCGTATAAGTAGCAATTTCTTGGGTGGATCTTCTAGGGTTCTCAACAACTGCCTGAAGTACTTCTAATTGAACAGAACAGTTGAATAGTGAATTTATTTGTCTGGATGACGTTCATTGAAAACATCTGCTGCTTCACGCACTGGTTTATACTTTATACATATTAAAACTAATTCTGCCTTCTCGGCTAACGGTAACTGTTTTGAAAGAGGCATCTGAAATCAAATTAGCTTAATAATCAAACAATGACTATCCAAGAATAAAAAATTAGTAACACAAAAGTGTTATAATGTTTACTTTTGAGCCTCATTTGTTTTTTTCCATGGGTATCCGCGTTTATTTCAGTAGGATTTCATGTTTGTCGATTAATTTATACATTTTTCATAAATATTCAAAATAAAAAATTTGCTACATAAATCAAAGTTTTTCAATATGCATATTATCATAACCACTGTTTTATCTTGTTGAAAATAGTTTTTGCGAAACTTGTGAGTTGTGTTTAATATCGTTGCAACAAACACGAAGTGTGATTCCTTGAAAAATAAAAGATCCAAGTTAATTTTACAAATATTCTTGAATTTGAACAAAGTTATGGCAAATTGATTTGATTCTGATTGATTCATGAAAGTGTTTAGGGTGAATATAAAAAAAAGGGAAACTTATAATGTTTGAAAAAAAAACATATATTTCTTGAGAGGCCATATTTTGGTATTCAGTCATGACTTCCAATTCTAAAAAACCTTTCTCTATAACATTTTGCTGAATTTTCTGAAATAAGGGTTCTTTACTCTTGTACAGTTCTTATATTTTTTGACCTACCCTGTATGCTGTTTGACTTGCAACGATTCGAAGTGCACCTACTATGATTATCGCACATGCATCACCTTCCGGAAATATTCGTATTTTGGATGTACAATCAATCAAAAAAATATGCACATGTTGCACACTTGAATGACCACAATGTATATATGGATATATATATACAGGGTGTATATATAGAGTGACTCAGGGGTGCGTGCTAGTTTCCATTTTTCTATCCAAGCTATCGACTTGACTTTTTTCCAACAATGAGGCATTGATTTGTTGAAACTATAAACAGGATGTTCATAAAATCAGATGAGGAATCATCTGCGACTGAAAGATAAACTTAAGTCACTATCTTCCATCGTCAAGATAACCTCTTGTGGGGTATTCATGTTGAAAAGGGAAACATTCTCAATTAAATATTGATAGAAAGATTTTTCTGTGAATTGAAAAATCCACGATTAAAATGAAGTTATTTTTTGTGAATGTCGAACAGAAAACAACTATTTCTCCGGCTAAAACAACGCTGAACATTGAACTACATCTGATAGATATTCTGAAAAGGCCAGCGTGGTTTTAGCCGGGCAATTAGTTGTTTTCTGTTAGAAATTCACAAAAAATAACTTCATTTTAATCGTGGATTTTCCAAATGAGGCATATTCTGAAACTATTTCTATTCATATACAGGATATCCCAAAATAAAATACACAACTAAGTTCTGATTTTTTAAACGGCAACCAACCATTTTTGTTACGGTTTTGGATTCGCCACTAAATTGACGATTCAAGGCCCCCAGGTTTCTCAAACTCGCATGCAATAGTTTTTCATTTATGTCAATTTATGTGTCAAAATAGCGTCGTGCAAAGACCCACAGAAAAATTCATAACTTCATAACGATTCAAGATAACTCAACCAACATTTTTCCAATCGATGAAGCCTATCGCATGTGTCGAGATGCAGTCGATATGCCATTGTCTACTACAATTTTTTGTGGGTTTAGTCTAGTCCATTTTTTGGAAGAAGAAAGGAATGGAGTAGGCCGCTAACGTAGAATTTGACACATCCGTGTACTTTTAATAATTGTATGTAATGAATTTCGCTTGCGAAGAATTAGTGAATATGGTCTTTTGTATATATATATATACTATATGATAAAATTCATGCTAATTTTTATATAAAAAAAATTGGAAATAATTAATGTTAAAAAAAAAAATAGGCAGGCCATGTTTTGTTATTTGGGCATAACTGTTGAATCAAAACAACCTTTATCATTAACATTCCGCAAAATTTTCTGAAATGAGGGTATTTTACTCTCGTACAATTTTTAAATTTTTTGACCTACCATGTATGGTGTTTGCAACGATTTTGAGTGCTCCTCTTATGATTATCGTACATGATTTTGGTGGTGCAATTAATTTGAAAAATTTCCCCATGTTGCACACTGTATAGAGACCACACTGTATAGAGAACTGAAAATTCGTAGAGACGGACAAGCAAACATTTAGAATGTAATTCAAATAATTTTCGTGATTGTGACATTTCCGCTTTCTCCGGGAGTGATGTCATCTTTGTTATTTTCCATAGGACCCATGTGTTTTTTATAAAACTTTTGGATTCCCGTCATGATTTTGATTCGAAAATGAACCGTTTATGAGTTATTCGAGTTTTTTTAGAAAACGTGAAGAATTCAGCCTATCGAATATGCGACATTTCTATGTGAGTTACAATTTTGAGTGATATGCAGTTCTTGAATATTGGAGATTGGATGAATCACTGACCATTATATCCACTAAATAATTTAGAGGGTGCGCAAAAGTGGCCCAAGAAATTGAATAAAAACATTGAAAATAAAAAATGTTTCGAATAAAACTTCTATTTTTTATTTTTCTGATTCAATTTTATTATGGAAATGACCATGAAAATGAGCATGAAAATGAGCAATGATTTTTTATCCACATCTCTTTACCCAAAATCCATAATTTTGGAGATATTCCATAATATTACTCAATTCTGTATATTAACTGCCTGAAATTTGGATTTTTCTAGTGAACTCAGTATATCTACCGACAAATTGAAGTTGTTCACTATCTGATTCATCATCTGAAAAGTGCAATACGGCTCGTATTGTTTATAATAACGAAGAATTGTAATGAAGTTTTCACAAGAACATGTGATAATATTATTATTATTCCCATTTTCATGGCAGAACTCTGGCATTGAAATACACGCCATTCTTCATATAACACCAAATGAAAAGTAACATCGAGAGATCGGAAGGGGAGGGGGAGGGGGCGTTGCGGACCGTTGCTTCCGTAAATCAGAACTAGAGCATATTTTCATAACAAAATTAAATAACAAGGAGGGAAAAATGGGGTTTCCATTTGAAGAAATGAGATTTCTTATGTTTCTCCTTTCTGAACCCACTTTTGGCGCACCTTGAAGAAGAAGCATTCATCAACAAAAATGTGTTACATTGATGCAGGACCTGCATCACATTCAGTAGGTCTTCAATACATTTCTGTCGACAAAAATCTATTTCACGCTTCTACGATCATCAGGGAGACCGGAAGTATTGGGAAACACATTTTCTAGAAATAGTTGTTTTCTGTTGGATATGCACAAGGATAATTTCGTGTTCATCGTGGATTTTTCGATTCACAGAGAAATCTTTCTACTCAATACTCAATTAGAATTGTTTTTCTTTTCAATATGAATCCCCCATAGTAGATAGTGACTGAAGTTCATCTTCGAGTCGCAGATGATTCCACATCTGATTTTATGAACACCATGTTCATATTTCCAAAAAAATAGTAATTGATTTACAGGGTGTTCCAGGGGCGTATTTTTCAATAAGACTTTTTTCCATAAACATGTGTCCGCAAACGCTTCGTTACTGATCTACAGAGCATTGAAGTTTCAATGTTTTTATAATTTTTTTTTTATACCTCACTCAGTTTTTGCGTTATTAAGATCAAATTTGAAACAACGGTAACGAGTGCCGAGTGATTGGAAGAATCTACAGGGATATATTTTTCCAGGGGTCAGGCCCTTTTTCACCCCATAAATTTTTTTGAATGCGCCGCTGGTAGATTACATTATATGCAATGAAATTTTTGTTTTATTAATGAATGTTTTTGTCATCTGTAATTTATACGCATCTGCGACCGTTATCAAGATTTTTTTTTTGTAATTCGTTACATTTGATTAGAATGATCAACAAAAGGAGGAAAGCTATCATCACAATGAGGACAAAATACGCTACTCATTTGGTTTGTGATATGAATGACAAGTTTCCTTGAACATTACCTGAAAAATGAGAAACCTAACGAACCTTGACTTTTTATAAAAGGTGCTGGAAATGCCCTCCTCCTTCTGCGATACAATATTCCACTCTTCTTCTTCTTCTAAATTTCCGGGAGTATTTCTTACGGTGTAGAAGGCATCCATAATTCGTTCAGATAGAACTTCGATGGAAGGCACTGGTTCTGCACCATGAACTAGGCCCTATACAAGTCCCTATGAGAAGAAGTCCAGCGGGTTGCAATTTGGGAACCGTGGGGGGGCAAGCAATTGAACCTGCTCTGCCAATCCACCGATAGGGAAACACTGTATCTGAATAATCGCGGAAGATGACTCGAAAATAAGGGGGGCCCCATCGTGCATAAACCACAATCGTTGACGAACTTGTAAAGGCATGTCCTCCACTAATGCAGGCAATGCGTTCTTTAGGAAGTTAAAATATGTGGAAATATTTAAAATTCGCGGTAAAATAAAAGGACCAATGAGAGTATTTCCTACTGTTCCCACCTATATGTTTACGATGAACTGATCCTGGTGTCGAAATTGTTCGTCACGTGTGAAGTGAGCTACGTCGGTAAAAACAATAAGGAATAAAAATGCAATATCTCTAGTACAGTTGGGCAGTATCCATCGGGAGAACTGCAAGCGCGCATCCTTGGACGCACTGGATATGATATGGGTATCGCATGTTTTCGTGTAAAACTCTCCAGATAGTCTGAAATCTGCCGTATTCCCGAAGGAGCTGATGGGAATTTATAAAATTTCCATAGTTGGGAATACATCCACCAACTTTCAAATAATGTCACATGCTTCAAAACAAGCCTCAACATCAATATGAAAATAGCAGTCAAAGCGCACTAATTCTCTTTTTCATTGTTTCGTTGGAAAATTTAATCAACTCTGGCGAGTTACAAAAAATAATTTTACTTCACTTACAGGAGACAAAAAAAGTTCATAAACAGAACAAAGGATTCATTCCATATGTTAGAATCCACCAGCGGCATACTACAAAAAAGTTTCCGAGGCGAATAAGGGCTTGACCCCTGAAAAAATATCTCCCTGCAGAGTCTTACAATCACTCGGCATACTGGATGATGTGAACCTTGAAACGTTACCTATGTTTCAAATTCCATTTATCGCAAAAACTGAAAGAGCTATGAAGAAAAAAAAAAACTTGAAACTTCAACGATCTGTAGATCGGCAAAGAAGCGTTTGCGGACACATGTTTATAGAAAAAAAGTCTTATTTTGACCTGAAAAATACGGCCCTAAAATCTTGAATTTTTAAACACCCTGTACACTAGGTTTTTTACACTTCGTGAACAACGATCAAATTTATTTTTGTCTCCAAAGTTTCTTCAAATTCAGAGGCACTGCGAAATTCCGAATGTGTTCATTGCATGTTGAATATGCGATATTAATATCACGGTTATCCGCAGAGCATGTATGTATTCATCATCTAGAATCTGATGTGCGGATTTATGTAGATATATGAACTACCACATGAGAAATAACTGATAGAATAGAACTGATACATGAACAAATTCCATAATGAGGCAGACAGGAGAAACAATGTGGTGTATCCTTGAAATCTTTTGAAGTAAGCACATTATGGAATACTGGAGATGTGGGACGAAATCGGTTCACGATATCGATGAAAATAGTAGAAAAAATCTGAACACAAGGATTGAAGCTTCGATAGTGAGAGTTCCTTGGAGGATTCTCAAATTCAAACATGAAAAACCTAATGAGGGACTGCGAATGTTATTCGAGAGAATGGATGTTTATAAAGAAGACGTTTTTTCTCCAACCCCTTGAATGCGAGAAATTAACAACTTTTGTTATTCTGCCTATGATATTGTAGAGTGTAGGCAGTGCAGTGCAGTTTATCAAGTTTTTTGTAACGAATATCATCCAAAATAAAGAGATTTGGGCGCCCACTGATTGAAAAAGAATCAGAGGCTGCATTATATTCCAGTGGTGAATAAGATGAGCGGAATAAGGATAATGCTCATGGCTTCGAATTATCACATAAAGAAAGTGATTCAGGAGAAGGTATATCCTCCTTTTTTTCCAATAGGCTTTGGCAATATTTATTTCATTATTTATCTTAGAGTTTTAGTTTCCTCTGAAATGGTCTACCAAAACATTTCAGATAATAACAAATCTTAACAAAAAAAAAAAAAAAAAAAAAAAAAAGAAAAAAAAAAACAGAAGTGATGAGTTTCAGTGAAAAAAATATGTGTCAAATAAACTGCCAAAATGAAATTTTGAACTGTTTCCCACTTTTTTTTCCGAATTATTTATGAAGAGTATTGCAAATAAAACAAATATTTTCAAGGAACAAAATATAGAGAAGAAACTATTTCGATATCCACCCCTGGAACCCTTCAAGAGACTTCTCGAGGAAATCCTGGTCCATCTTCTCAGGGAATACCCTGTTAATCCCATCAGGAACAATGACTGGATCTTGAAAACACCGGAGAAATGATGTGCTTTCTCGCTTTGGCACTTTTGATGCACCTTCCTAAAATTGAGAATTCCGAGAATTTCGTCAAGTCATGAAAGGAAACTGGTTCATTTCAGTGCTGGTGAGTCTTCATTCTGCTGATAATAGATACGCCGGAAAAGATAAACTTCAACTGGCGGTACCTAGTGACAGAAAGAAACACTCCGAAACTCTCCCACCTCGATAGGTTTCTAAATAAAAGATTCCTCCTCAGTAGGAGTGGCAAGCCCGTCTAGCATATAGTGAAAGATAAGTGCCATGTGAAGTGGAATGAATATATAGGTGTTACAAGCTCGATGATGGTTTGTTTACGTTGTGTCTCACTTCAGCCAGAGTTCTTTGGACCTTTGGTTGGTTGACTACTCCGTACTGATGAGGGCCAAGAAGCCTGAAACCGGTATGCGGATTGTTAGGTGAACACGACATAAATTAAACATAATCAAGCTTATCAGAAAGAAACATTTGCATTCAATGTCCATCGATATTATATGGAAGTATGCATGGATTCTCAGGTGAATATCATTCAACGTTCTGCGTGGTATTTGCCAGGAAAGTAGTTGTTTTTCACCTGAGATCTACCATTTTCTGGTCCAATTTTATATTAAATCCTTTATGTGAAGAAAACCGTTTAATTCGATTTTTTCTATTCATTCCACTTCACATGGCACTTATCTTTCACTATATGCTAGACGGGCTTGCTACTCCTACTGAGAAGGAATCTTTCATTTAGAAACCTATCGAGGTGGGAGATTTTCGGAGTGTTTCTTTCTGTCACTAGGTACCGCCAGTTAAAGTTTATCTTTTCCGGCGTACCTATAGGTGTTACAAGCTCGATGATGGTTTGTATACGTTGTGTCTCACTTCAGCCAGAGTTCTTTGGACCTTTGGCTGGTTGACTACTCCGTACTGATGAGGGCCAAGAAGCCTGAAACCGGTATGCGGATTGTTAGGTGAACACGACATAAATTAAACATAATCGAGCTTATCAGAAAGAAACATTTGCATTCGAAGTCCATTGATATTATATGGAAGTATGCATGGATTTTCAGGTGAATATCATTCAACGTTCTGCGTGGTATTTGCCAGGAAAATACTTGTTCTTCACCTGAGATCTACCATTTTCTGGTTCAATTTCATATTGAATCCTTTATGTGAAGAAAACCGTTTAATTCGATTTTTTCTATTCATTCCACTTCACATGGCACTTATCTTTCAATAATTTCATGACGCTCAAATGGCAAAATAAACAGGAGGTGGAGAGATTTCCGAACCAAGATGTATAATAAATTATAACCAGAATATGGGGGTAGTGAGTAGAACAGACATCATGCTTAGAGAAACCGAAAGCAACAGAAAAACCATCAACTGGTGAAAAAGGTATTTTTCCATCTCCTGGACTGTTTTGTGCTGAACGCCCTTGCAATCTATGAAGTGAAAACAGGGAAACACATCACACTGCCAGAATTTCAGCTGAAGCTTGTAAAATAAACTCTGTAGCAATGACATACCGGAAAACTACGTGCGGTTTATAAAGGGACACGTGAAGCTTATTCATCCTTTCTTTTTTTTTGGGAGGGAAGAAATCCATTACAGACAACATCTTACGGTAATGTGGGACTCCTTTCCACAGGTTCACCCACTGAAACGTCCACCCTGTGAGCTGGTCAAAATGTGGCCTTCGACTACACTTGAGCCCTTTGGCCCATTGTATCTTACCTGGTACAATTTTTCTCACCATGGTTCCTGATTAAGTTCCGCTTCGAATTCCCTGCTAGTGACTGCATGTACTGTTTTTTGGAGGCTCCGTTGCGGCACCGTTTATTTTAAGACCCTGGTGTCATTCATCCGTCACCACGGCGCTCACAGCTTGGATTTAGATCTGTTTGTCAGAGTCTCGTTAGTCAAGTCGCGGCCGCGCATATGCCAAAGCGAATTTCCGCAAGCTGCCTCATTCACTTCGCGGCGCGGCCTGTTCACCCCATATCACGTGGAGGTGAACTTTAAGGAGCTGATTCACCCTTAGACTCATAGCCAGACACTTCATGCGTCACTTACCTTGCCTGGAAAATACATAAAAAATCAGGAGTGTACGCTGTATAGTTTGTAAAAACGAAGTGAGAAGGGCAACGACAGTGAAGAGTGCAATGTACCCGTTTGTATTACCCCCCGTTTTGAGGAATGTCATACCCTCAAAAACACCTCAAATACCCTCAGAAACACTTGCTATACAGAGATATCGTAGGAAAAAAAAACGCAGCTGAGGGGTCAACCTCAACACACAAGTTTCACTAATTCAAACTTTGATTTCTATGAAAACAAAGACTTCAGATTACTGAAACCTATTTGTGATTGTGAAATGATTGTATGAATTCATAATACATCAATAGATTTCGTTATTATTCATAGTTGAGAGCAACACACTTCATTGGAAGATGACTTTCTGGATCTCCATTTACATTTATGAATTTCGAGAGTAGCTCTCACTCTTTCTCCGGTTTATAAGTAGGCGCCTGAACACAATTGTTTGAATTGCAATTGCCGCTTCTCTCGAAATAAGTGACTTAGAACTAAAAAGTAGAAAGCCCAGCATACAAGAGCCTGAGATGCTAACAACTAGTGAGGTCACGAAGTTATTATAAGTAGCTTCCCTTATGGAAGGGTTGTTATACGATTCCGCATTATAGAAAATCTTTTTTATTGCGCTCATTGATGAGCTTCTTGGTGGGAATCAGATTGGGGTCTCCAAGTATCCGAACGTTTTCAACGTACCACACGGAGCGTTCGTGTCCATACGCAGAAGTTTCGATCGTGCTCATTCCAGAAATGCTGGAT
This sequence comes from Gonioctena quinquepunctata, assembly GCA_018342105.1. Taxonomy (NCBI): domain Eukaryota; kingdom Metazoa; phylum Arthropoda; class Insecta; order Coleoptera; family Chrysomelidae; genus Gonioctena; species Gonioctena quinquepunctata. Next base: position 621,104 of record JAFIRS010000125.1, read on the forward strand.
CTGCACAACTGCTTTCACGCTGCTGAGGCATTCCAAATGGTAGGTCTGATTATCGTTCTGTGAATTTTGACATATTTTTTTGAACGAGTTTGCTCTCTCTATTGATCATAGGATACAGTTTTGTTACTCTTTGAATGATTTAATGATGTGTATTATCATGGGGCTCCCTGGTTGGCCATCGAGCTATGGTGATGTCAATATATTTTACTCATATTAACAACCGTATCTCACTTTCTTGCACAACTAGACGACTCTTCGGGTCACGCTTTTTAAACCTCAGTGAAATGGCTTGCGTTTTATTGACATTCACCTTAACTTTTTGCCTTGATGACAATAGCTTGAAATCATCTATTGAACAACTTCCATTCGATGGTTCATTGATGTAGCCATTGCAGTTTTTCTTTGCAGGTGGAAACCTTTGAGGCGCCGGGTGAACGTTCTTCCCTCCCCCAGCAGTGTGGTAGACTCTTCAGCGTGGTGATGCAATGCCGGCATTATCCACAAAAACCAGCCCTATAGCATCCTTGAACTTCAGAATCCATTGCTAGACATTTCTCAGAGTTATCAGGAAGACTTCTTCTCATTCATTCTGTAGTGTTTTCTCGTCATCCTCTTCTCTCCTCACGACTCTCTTGATGAATTCATGTATCCGTGTCAAAACTTCCTTGCTTGCGATCATCCTCGTTATCTTGTTTCCGCTGGTCACTTCTTCTTTTACTTCTAGGGTTATCTTTTTGCGACTCTTTGCCCATCTGGTGAAGGGGAAAAGGGTATGTTCAGGTGTCTTCCACCTCGCAGTACTGGCAGTTCAAATTTGGCTTTTCTCGGATTTTCAAGGTGAAGGTCCCAAAGGATCCCCGCCCTGTCAGCGCTTGCTTGATGATGTACTATAGCCTCCTGTGCTTGCAATCCAACCAGCTTGTTAAATCTGATATCAGTTTTTCTGTTCACTGCCCCACTACCTCTTCGGTTTGTTGTCTGGCTCTCCCCAGATCTGAGTGGATAGGGAAGGAAGGTGGGGATGTGAGGATCCACACTGGTGCCCTGTATAGTAGAATCGAGTGCACAACACGACTCGAAATGGCTCTCTTGCCGCTGCTAGGTTCTTCTCTATGCGGAGTCAGTGAAGCTGCATCATCAGGATACAAGGGGATCTCCTTTCGCTTTTTGGTATGCCACAGGTGAATATGCTGTTCAGCATAGAATACATCATAGCGCCCCCTCCCAGGAGATCACATCATAACACCATTTCTCAATGAGTGAGTACGAACTATGCATTTTATGATATACCGTGTAAATCTGATCTGTCTATTGAATTGATCTAGCATAGTTTCTGAAAGGAAGTTTTTTCAATGATTGCAATCGTGTTGTCAGAATTTATACGGCTCTCTTTCCAAAATCACATCAGGTTTGCTCTTCCTGTACCTGAATTAGTGGGGGAAATCATTCACATTGAGCAAAAATAGTGAAGTAGTCCCAAAACGCTGCCCTGAGGATTCCACAGTTTGATTTCAGAAGAGTATTCATCAATTTTCACTATTACTTTCACATATACCCTTATCCTCAGAGCATCCAGTTTTGTTTTTATCATTTCAAAATGTAGGCTATCAAATGCCGTGGTGCATGGTCTTGTCGAATTGGTCGTGAATGTGCTGAACAAAATCGTATGTCATGGTTTCATTGCAGATTTTTCAAATATTTCAGATATGGGGATCTTGATTGACCTCTATAATTCTGAAAAAATTTCCGGATTTCATTTCCAGAAGACCGAAATTGTTTTCGAAATCTTAAAAAATGTCGGAAATTTCTCACATTCAACAGAATTAATGATTCAACAAATTATCGATATGAATCGATAATAAATCATTACTTCATGTCATCAGAGACATCCTAACTTCGTCTATGCTGACCGAGTTTTGACTTTTCATTAAAATGATATTTTTTTATTTCTCTTTCCCTGAGTGGTCCAGAGAAGAAAAATCTGCAATAATGAACACATATCACATCGACTATATCTATAGTTCCAGCTCTCAGATTATTAGTAAAATACTTGGCAAATGAGTTGGTGATTTCATTTCTATTGAAAATTGTGTTATCAACGACTGAGGATATGTTTTTAATTCAGATATAATTTTCATTTGTTTTTGATTTCACTTTATTTTTAATTTCACTATAATTTCGGAATCGTTCATGATATTCTCATTTTTATTCGTTGGCTAATCGACTTCTGTGTTCAATTTTCGAAAGTGACCATAGAAACATAGAACATAACATCTTCAATTCAATGTCATTTCATGTGTAACAACTCTTCACAATCCATCTGTTTTCTGTTGTGTGATCAATTTTGATTGGAATCACTGGAAAAAGGGCGAATATTGAGAAAAAAATTATATTCATTTTGAATGTTTCTTTATTTTCACACTCATTGTCAAATATTCACACATTATACCCCTCACTCCACTAAATGGTGTTCACTAAACTGGGTTTACAAAACCATAACACGTGTTTTGCTTTAAAATAGCCTATCCAAGTGGAGATATTACTCATCAATCACGATGTATCATGTTAAATGGGCAGGTATATATGAATCTAATTGGGAATACTGAAGATTATCAAGCCAATATTTCGACTTTTTCCATTTATTAATTTCTAAACTTTTCAGAGCTCGAGTTTATAAATTTTCTCTTCTGTATGTAATATTTTGGAATCGTACATAAAACAATGTAGCAAAAGATTCATTTGTTTTTCCATTGACGAAATAGTTCGATCTTTCTCGTTTCCGAAAGAGATTTTTCCACCATCACTCGAAAAGTCCTGCCGAAGATAACATATTTTATCTTTATTTTCATGCCCAGGTAGTTAGAAAATTGATCACTTCCTGCAGTAGGCCTTCATGCCAGGCCCTGTCAAAAGTTTTGCTCATATCTGATAATGAAAGTAGAAGACATTTACCTGCATTCAATGAAGTGATAGAATTTTGACTAATATGATAAGTTGTTCACACTCTTCGATCAGTTATAACAACATTCCAAGACTTCTGTGAAGTCCTGAAACACTGCCGTCAACCGTTGAGATTTTTCTAGACTGTACTTCTCTCACTCAGATACGCAATATATTTTGTTCCTCATTTAACTCATAGGAGAGTACAGATTTACGTTTATGTTGAGTTGTTGTTGTGCTATGAAAAATGTAGATTTCTTTGTTCTTACTTCTTGATGGCAAATGAAGGCAAACACATGGAGTTAAAATTGAATTTCATTTAACTAAGTAAGGAGATAAACATCAGATGATACAAGTCCCAACAGAAGCGCCAAGAAAAATATGGATGAATTGAAATATTACCACATCAGATAGAAACAGAATACTTTTTTACAGTACTCACAGAAACGAACAGTTTAACATTATAGAAATCAACATAAAATACTTACAAGCTCCATATGTAGACTCTTATCTACATGCGAAAAAAAAGTATTGATAACTTCCCAACCTATGTTGAAAATAATAATAAATTACAATCTTCAAATTATTGCTGCAGATTTCAATATTGATGGAATAGACACAAACGACACGATCTGAATATGCTCGGAGAACAAAATTTTGTTTACGAAATTTACGAAAACACGAGGGTAAGGAAGAATGGAAACTCACCCATAGATCACATTTTCATTAGGCAGAAATTTTCCATAAAAATTGAGTAGTCTCATCGGTACCTTGGAAGGACATAATTTAACACTTCTCTACAGCTATCCACTGCATTTTCCTGAATACAGAAATAACAGTTATTGAAGAAAAACAAAGTAGGTTACCAAAAATACAAAAATAAAATCTGGAAAATGAAAACTTCTTGAAGTTTACGCAACTCCGGATATTCACCAAGCCACCAAACTATCCATGAATTTACTGAATCGGGCGGAAGAATATAACTCCGAAGCAGGTGAAAGAAGCACAAAGATGACTCAAGGTTTGGCCAAATCCATGAACAAAGATATATAGCTTATTTAAAGTAACAAAGAAACACTTCACACAGGAAAATATAGAAATCTATGGAATCTGAAGGAAAAAGTCAATGAAAGTCAATGAAAAAAAACAAAAAAGATTACTACGTATATGAGAAAAATTTGCGAAAACTACGATAAGACCCTATGGGATACGCTGAATGAAATGATGGGCAAAAACAACAAAAATTACAATCAGAGGGATAAAGAGTGAACAAAAAATAATAACCAACCCAAATCAGATCTCAGACGTTTTCTCTAAAAAATTCTCCAGTATAGGTAACTTTTTGGCGGACAATACAAAGAGTAAATTAAGCAATATAGCACCCAGAGAACCGACAATAACCGAAAAAACACATAATTCTATAGTTATGACACTGACTAATGATACTGAATTAATGCGCACAATTGAAACATTAAAAGATGAAAAAACTGCAGGAGTATACGGGATCAGGTCGGAAACCCTGAAACATTCGAAACACATCATAGCTAAACTTTTTTTTTTATGTAATTGATAAGGCCATCACGGAAGTCTCCGAAGTGGGAGTAATTACCAACATCTTCAAGAATGGATTCCACACGGTCCCATCAAATTACCGAACTAGCGAAAGTCCTCGAAAAAAATGTATCATTGTTACATGGTTTCTCGTGCACCAGTTTTTTCATGGGATTACACTATCATTTACTCATCACAACTCTTCATGTTATTTTTAAAAATATGTCATCCTATTTTTCAATTGTTACCATTAACATACTAGAAAACTGAATATGATTATAATAGATATAACATAAAATCATGATTACTACTTTGTAAGTGAATAGTTATTCTGCACACAGCCAACAGCCTTTGCAGATTTTTTCTGTTTATTTACTACTATGTATATACATCCCGTCTTAAAGTTGTGCGAATGAATGTTATTACTATTATTAGGGCTTGAAGTTCCGTAGATTGACATTTGTGAAATAAAAATTGTTTGTTTGGCAGAAAACTCATATTTCCCACTTCTATTTCAAACCTCTGTAGGATGACTTCTATTGTCAGTTTGACCGAACTACAGAACATACTGATCGGTCAATGATTTCGCGGAGAAGTTTGTTTGTTTTTTGGGATCATCATCACAATGGCGTGCTACAAATTTTGAGGTAATCTCGTTTAATGATTCATTCATTATATTCATTAGTGTTTGTACCGGGTTATACCGACATTTTATAATCATGAAATTGGAAATAATTTTACGAGAATGTGATTCTCTTGGATTCAAACCCTTTTTGTAAGCTTTCAGTTTAGCCAAAGAGGCTGGAGAAACAACATCATGGCCAGGCTTTCTTGAAGTTCAACGAACTCAGCAAAATTCTACGATCCAGATTATTGTCTGGATCTTCATCCAGTCGGCACTGTCGATCCATCGATCCCTTATTGCTATTTGGGATACTCGATTGTTTATGGAGTAATTTACGTTTGTAGTTTGTTCGCAATGGCGTAACAATAGGGTGTCTGCTATGGAAGAGTTGTTTTGTCTATGATTTCTTTGTTAGTTGATATTTTCGACGCGAGACTGCACTGCATTTCTGTTATTTATAACCATTCCTGTGACTTGTAACTCACTTAATTTTATCCATCGAACATTCCATGGCCCAAAATTTTAACTTTGATGTTGTCATTGACACTTCTGCTGAACAGAAAGCCCAATAAAAGGAATTTTAATAATAAAAATTTTGAATGAAAATAAAATTGTTATTTTACTCCAATAGCCAATACGCACTCTGGATTGAAAGTTACCAGACGTACTACGTACTTCACATAGTGATTTATGTAAAGAAAACATCAATGCTGGTTGACCTTCTTTTCATTGAGAGAGGGCTCCATCCCATTTTTTTTCCACGGGCCTCTAACGTATAGTTACGCCACCGTTTGTTCGTATCGCTGTAATTCTATTTGTATATGATTATTATTCCCCTCCCGACTAGAGCTGGGGGTACACTCGAAAATAGGATCAGCTGATGGACTGATTATCCGATCGGGTTTGATGTCGTCGAGTCAAACTGCATTTTTATTAAGAATCGTTGCTCCGATCGACTTTCCACACGAGTACTTTTATTCAGAAAATTGTCTACGTAACCTAATTTTGTTGAAAACTAAGGAAAAATTATCTGTCATTTCAAAGTTTTGGGGTGTGGACCATCGGGGGTAGTCCGTTCCTGACTTTGTAGCAAAACAACTGACTCCTGCATGGAAGCTCATCAAAGGGATTCATTTGTTTAGTCAATCACCAAAATTTAGATGATTTTGAATATAACTTTGAAAGTTATCAAAGAAAAACATTTTTCATTTTGTAACTTTGAGGGCCCGTAACTTGGTAACGAAGGCTTTTAGGAACAAAAGTTATATGAAGTACTGGTGATATTTTGACCCCATCTATACATTCCCGAGAGCAAAAGAGGAAGTCCAGGGACACCCTGTATAATAAAAATTATATATATCATAAAGCTCACACTTACTCCAGTGCTCAGGTAATCCAGTTTCCTCAATATCAGACCTTGTGTTAGAATATTTTGGAAAATATTAAATAAGGAAATATTATCTTACAGTACCCACTAAATTTGAAAGCCTTCCAAATATTCACTCAATATAACATATACCTATTGAATAGAAGTGTATCCACAAGCGGACGATTCGTCTGATCGATACACACATAAAAGGAACAGATTTCCGAGTCGAGAAAAAAAGTTTTTCTCTGGGGTTCGTCCGAAAATTCCAACATAAACTCTATCACCAAGTGGCATTGGGACAATAATCAGAATGTTCTCAACTGAAATGCTACTGTGAGAAAACCAATGAAACAGCTTTGTCAAATGCCACGAGGCACGACGCTCTCATGTTATCACTGCAGACAGACTTGATTTTCCAGGCGGTCTTATTATCGTAAATCGAAGTTTTTACACGTTCTTTCTCCGTGTGTAATGGTTTGGATGATTTCCAAGACACAATTTACATTTGAAAGGGTGTTTTCACTCGAGTAGGCGTTGTGAATTGTTGAGTCTGCTTGGGTGGAGTTATTTAGACTTGTAGATGATAATATAGATATAACAAGACAAAGGAGGAGTTGAAACGCAAATCCCAGCAGTTTTGGAAGTAGCGTCTGATAGATTTGTGTAGTGAAGTTTATGTAAAATGATACACGAATGAGAATTTGACAACAGAAATACTGTTGGAACTAATAGTCGTATATTCGAATAGAGAATCAGCATAATGTTTTTAGATTGAAAATATTCCCGAAAAATTTTCAATATTTTGATATCTTGATTCACTATAGTGGATTACCACGATATATGGAAATAATCCATCATTTGTTATGAATGAAGATGGAAGTTTTGAATTTGACTGAGTGCCATGAAAAGGAGCTCAATTTGAATAGGAACTTTTTCAAATCATCTACCTGATGAATCGGAAGTGTAAAACAAATGTTGTTATTTCAGATGATACCCTGCATATTTTGTAAATCCCCTTCTTCAAATCGCAAATTTGAAGAATCTGATTTGAATCGTTATAAGTGAAATCACTTTGCCGATAGGCTGCTCAGTTTGATACGGTTAGGTCGTGTGTGAGGTTTAATTGATGACAAAAGCCGAAAGATAAGGAGATATATCAATAAAGCAAAATTTACCAAGCTTGTATGGGAACGCAGAACAAATATGCAGGCAGTCAACTCAACAATTGATTCATTCCAGTTATACAAAATAATTCAGGAGTTATGAACAAAGAAAATAATGAACTGTTATAAGTGAAAGTGTGATGATGAATTCAAATAGGAAATAGTTGAGAAGATAACTTAATTTTCTGATTCCAGCAGAAGATGGTCGTTGGTATACTTATACCCGAGGTGCTTGTTAGGGTTGCTCCCAGCTGAATATGGTCACCGGTGAAAGGAGACTTGGATGGCCGGTTTCATCGACGTTGGTCTCAGAACAGCTGTTGCCATATTGGTCTTAGGAAGGTGGTCTTATTGATCGCGACAACTTGTATTCGTTCTCTGGTGAATGTGATATGTTTCACGGACCAGATTGGAAGTGGACTACATATTGTGTGACCTCCTCGAATTACCAGCCCTTCTGTGCTCAGTATACTGCTTCCCCCAGTGTTATATACATGTGAGGAAGGCGATGGGAATTAGAAATAGTAAAATTTTGGGGAGAACTCAGGATATCCTTCGAACCTCAAGCTTATGTTTCAAGTTTTAATTCAATAAACCAAGAAATGATCGTTTACAACTAGTAAAAAAAATTAAACCAGTGACCACAAATGCCACAAAAATGAAGGATACAATAAAGATAAATTTCTCAAGCAGAAATTGAGATATTCAGCAGAAAACAACTGTATAGTTGGGTTGATTCAATCTTTGAAATTGATAGCAATTATTGTGAAATAATTCAATGAGCAATCAAAAAAAAACTACCCAAAAAAATTTTCAGCAATCATGTTAATATTTAAAACTGGAATAATCCTTGATAATTCATGGAAATGTACCAGAAGAGTAGAGAGTGAAGATAGTGAAAGATATCCCCAGAAAGAGAGGAGTTGAGATTACTAGAGAACGAGGGCCAAGCCTTGTTTCCGGAAAAAAATATAGTATTCGATAACTAAAAATATTATCCGAAATTTCTATAGGAAAAGTATGGTATTTAGAATCAAAATGTCTTGGTAATTTTCAAGAGAAAAAACATAGTATTCAATAACTATAGAATGGAATAGAATAGTTCAGTTGACTACTTTATATACATTAGTACATTTGTAGCATGTCAGCGTGGCACATATGGAGTGAATATAAAATGCATAAACTTATTAAATACATAAAACATATTTTCATATATTAAAATATAGGATGAATATAAGATACAGATACACTTATCTCATACATAAAAGATGTTAGAATATTTGAAATGTAAGTCGCTAAATTAGAGGTATAGTGTACGTAGCATATAACACTCATAACAAAACAGTTAATTAAACCTGATTGAATTTGAAATATATGCTACGTACACTATACCTCTAATTTAGCGACTTACATTTCAAATATTCTAACATCTTTTATGTATGAGATAAGTGTATCTGTATCTTATATTCATCCTATATTTTAATATATGAAAATATGTTTTATGTATTTAATAAGTTTATTGCTTTTATATTCACTCCATATGTGCCACGCTGACATGCTACAAATGTACTAATGTATATAAAGTAGTCAACTGAACTATTCTATTCCATTCTATAGTTATTGAATACTATGTTTTTTCTCTTGAAAATTACCAAGACATTTTGATTCTAAATACCATACTTTTCCTATAGAAATTTCGGATAATATTTTTAGTTATCGAATACTATATTTTTTTCCGGAAACAAGGCTTGGCCCTCGTTCTCTAGTAATCTTCAACTCCTCTCTTCTGGGATATTTTTCACTATCTTCACTCTCTACTCTTCTGGTACATTTCCATGAATTATCAAGGATTATTCCAGTTTTAAATATTAACATGATTGCTGAAAATTTTTGGGTAGTTTTTTGATTGCTCATTGAATTATTTCACAATAATTGCTATCAATTTCAAAGATTGAATCAACCCAACCATACAGTTGTTTTCTGCTGAATATCTCAATTTCTGCTTGAGAAATTTATCTTTATTGTATCCTTCATTTTGTGGCATTTGTGGTCACTGGTTTAATTTTTTTACTAGTTGTAAACGATCATTTCTTGGTTTATTGAATTAAAACTTGAAACATGCTTGAGGTCGAAGGATATCCTGAGTTCTCCCAAAATTTTACTATTTCTAATTCCCATCGCCTTCCTCACATGTATATAACACTGGGGGAAGCAGTATACTGAGCACAGAAGGGCTGGTAATTCGAGGAGGTCACACAATATGTAGTCCACTTCCAATCTGGTCCGTGAAACATATCACATTCACCAGAGAACGAATACAAGTTGTCGCGATCAATAAGACCACCTTCCTAAGACCAATATGGCAACAGCTGTTCTGAGACCAACGTCGATGAAACCGGCCATCCAAGTCTCCCTTTCACCGGTGACCATATTCAGCTGGGAGCAACCCTAACAAGCACCTCGGGTATAAGTATACCAACGACCATCTTCTGCTGGAATCAGAAAATTAAGTTATCTTCTCAACTATTTCCTATTTGAATTCATCATCACACTTTCACTTATAACAGTTCATTATTTTCTTTGTTCATAACTCCTGAATTATTTTGTATAACTGGAATGAATCAATTGTTGAGTTGACTGCCTGCATATTTGTTCTCAGTTCATACAAGCTTGGTAAATTTTGCTTTATTGATATATCTCCTTATCTTTCGGCTTTTGTCATCAATTAAACCTCACACACGACCTAACCGTATCAAACTGAGCAGCCTATCGGCAAAGTGATTTCACTTATAACGATTCAAATCAGATTCTTCAAATTTATGCGATTTGAAGAAGGGGATTTACAAAATATGCAGGGTATCATCTGAAATAACAACATTTGTTTTACACTTCCGATTCATCAGGTAGATGATTTGAAAAAGTTCCTATTCAAATTTAGCTCCTTTTCATGGCACTCAGTCAAATTCAAAACTTCCATCTTCATTCATAACAAATGATGGATTATTTCCATATATCGTGGTAATCCACTATAGTGAATCAAGATATCAAAATATTGAAAATTTTTCGGGAATATTTTCAATCTAAAAACATTATGCTGATTCTCTATTCGAATATACGACTATTAGTTCCAACAGAAATCTATTTGATTAAAATCAAGGGAGAAAGCAAGTCACAAACCTATGCCATATATCACTATGATCAGCCACCAAAAACTCTTCTACTGAATAGAAACTTTGTGTCAAAAGAAATTTTTTGATTGTTTTTTTGTAAGCTATAGTAATTGAGACTTTTGATTTCATTTGGTAGGGTGTTATATATATTATACTTCAGGGAGTTCTCTTTTGATCGATCTAGACGATAGATATGGTTTCTGATGAATGCTGGATTTCTTGTGTTGTAATGATGAATGTCACCCTGGGTGGTGATATGATCAATTTGTTTGTGTACAGTGCTCTGTGTAACCCACATTGGCTATTATTCTTATAGCATTCTGTTACTGTTTGAAATTTTTTATAGCTGCGCTCGGGTTGCCTTGAAGGATTATGCCATAGTTGATCTGTGAATGAAACAACGCAAAGTATACCGTTCTCAACGTAAATGTGTTACTGATGGGTTTCAGTTGGCATAACATGAAGATCGTACTATCCAGTTTTTTTTTCTAATGTGTCATTACGGTGAGACCATCTTAGCTTCTCATCAAGAGTTATTTCCAGTAGTACCACTCTGACCAGTATGTGTGGCACGGTTGGTCGAAAACATAATATTGTGTGTTTTCTCAGAATTCATGATGAGGTTATTCAATGAAAACCATTGTTCAGTACGAGATCATTTCTACCGTTTTTGTCTGATACAATGAGGGAAGTGTCATCCGCAAATGATAAACATTTTCCAGGTCTCAAAAATTCATCCAGATCATTAGTTTTAGTTTTATTTTATCTTCAAGGATATGTTTTTCGAAAGTAAATCAAAATTTCCATATTAAGAAAGAGGTTATATCTCAAAGAAAATCGGTAGTGGACGAATGCATTTTTTTGCAAGAACGTTACATTTCAGACGAAGGTACGTACTGAAAGTATATTTTTATGAATTCGTACTTCAATTGATTTAAATTGATTCCTGATTATTAGAACGAATGTGAATACTGAATTAATCAACTGAAAACAACTGCAGATACAGGCATTCGAAACGTCGTGAAAACCTTTTGAATCCACTAAAACTATGGACGTCCGAAACGGGAGTATTCAAATTATAATTGGTTGATATTCTTCCAGTCATCTGGATACGGGTGTTGTTGCATTTGATTTATGAAAGACCTATATTTGTTTTTCCTCAAATTTAACAACAGATTTTCGGAACATGTCACCTCATAGAAAGTTTTTTCACAAATGTGGATTTTCACTTTGACTTAAGCTTGAAAATCCGTCTTTTCACTCACAATTGCCACGTAATCTTTATCTCTCTTCTAATAGTTATTTTTTTTAATGCTGAAATTCGAAATCACTTTCAACGGTCTCGATCTATTCAGAAGTATGAATTCCAAACGTTGCATAAGAAAGAAAATATGTAGGTTAATTTCGAAACAATTCTCGACGAATGTGATTTGTTCTGGTTAGATATTGGCTTCACCTTGTTAATAAATTGAATTCCAACGTTGCTGTCAAATACTGTTGATTGGATTATATCATGTATGGGAGTATGTTGAGAGGTTTCCGTGTAATGAGGATGTATAATTCAATGTAATTATTCATGGACACAATATATTTTTAAAGGTTTCTGCTACGGCTATACCAGAGTGGATGCTCATTTTCATATTATCATGAAGAACATTTGATGAAACAGATGTGAAATATTTATATAGGGAAAGAGGTTCCAGGGGAAGTTGGACATTAGCGAGAGAGGTGGTGACCTATGACAACTCATAGTGGGCACTAAGCTCATCTTAACCGAATGAATCACCGGGACAAAACCGGATTCACCCAGCACTTCTGCAGAACAGATCAGAACTATTGCATGGTAGGCAATTATTGTGGAATAATTCAATGAGCAATCAGAAAAAAATTATCCAGAAGAATTTTCAGCACAATCATGTTAATATTTGAAACTGAAATAATCCTTGATAATTCTTCGAAATATACCAGAAGAGTACAGAGTGAAGATAGTGAAAGATATCTTCAGAAAGAGAGGATTAAAGATAACTAGATAACGAGGGCCAGCCTTGTTTCCGGAAACAAATATAGTATTCGATAACGAAAAATATTCTTTGAAGTTTCCATAGGAGAAGTATGGTATTTGGAATCAAAATATTTTGGTAATTTCCAGAGAAAAAACATAGTATTCAAAAACTATAGAATGGAAAAGTATAGTTTAGTTAACTACTTTATATACATAAGTACATTTGTAGCATGTCAGCGCGGCACATATGGGGTGAATTAAAATACAATAAACTTATTACATTCATAAAACATATTTTCATATATTAAAATATAGAACACTTATCACATACATGAAAGATGTTAGAATATCTGAAATGATATTCGTTAAATCAGAGGTATAGTGTACGTAGCATATGACACTCACAACAAAACAGTTGATTTATCTTGATTAAATTTGAAATATATATATATATATATATATATATATATATATATATATATATATATATATATATATATATATATATATATATATATATATATATATATATAAATATATATATATATATATATATATATATATATATATAAAGAAATCTATTTGATTGAAATGAAGTCACAGACATATGCCATATATCACTATGATCAGCCACCAAGAACTCTTCTACTGAATAGGAACTTTATGTCGAAAGGAATTTTCTGATTGTTTTTTTCAAGCTATAAGAATTGAGACTTCTTATTTCATTTGTGGGGTGTTATATATATTATACCTCAGGAAATTCTCTTTTGATCGATCTAGACGATAGATATGGTTTCTGATAAATGCTAAATTTCTTGTGTTGTAATGATAAATGTCACCCTGGGTGTTGATATGATCAATTTGTTTGTGGACAGTGCTCTCTGTAACCCACATTGGCTATTATTCTCACAGCATTTTGTTGCTGTTCGAAAATTTTGGTATATTTGCTCGAGTTACCTCGAAGGATTATGCCATAGTTCATCTGTGAATGAAACAACGCAAAGTATACCGTTTTCAACGTAAATGTCTTACTGATGGGTTTCAGTTGGCGTAACATGAAGATTGTACTAGCCAGTTTCTTAATATGGTGAGACCAGCTCAGCTTCTCATCGAAAGTTATTCTCAGTAGTTCCACTCTGACCAGTATGTGTGGCATGGTTGGTCGAAAACATAATATTGTGTGTTATCTCAGAATTTTTGATGAGGTTATTCAATGAAAACCATTACTCAGAAGTAGCTTGGCTCTTGGAGAAATGCGAGAGTAATTTCAATGCCGATACCTGAAAAAACTGTACAGGAAACGTCAAAGTCCCTAAGGTCAACTCGTCACATGACGTTTGATCTGAAAACTGTGAAGCTGGAAGATGGACACACACGGGAAGAGGCACTGGTGGAAAGACTACTGCATCGCGACCAATACACATATAGGACCAACTGCTCAACAGAAAAGGCACAGCACAAACTTGTAGAGTCGGTGGAGAACACGCTGGAAAACAGAGAAGTACTCTTGAGACGTTGGAGGAGCTTTAAATAATACTTCTATGCACCCAATCATCGGTTTTTCATGCATATGAAAATATAAAAAACGTGTGTATTGGAAGGAAGATGTCAAAACCTCAATGAAAGGGATTATATTGGCCCAGGAGGCTAGAGGATAACTACAGGGAGTAGGTCTTCCTTCAGTTCTGTGAAGTCTGGACATGGAAGATCTCCTGAAAAAAAAAGGTCACAAAACCCTTGAGATTGTCGACGACAAAGCCATCCCAGAACAGAGAAAATACGTCACTGAAGTAAGTGAGGGCAGAAGGCCCAAAAATAGGTAATTCGATGTATCTGTAGGGATTGAACAACGACATTGAATATTTCGGGGAGTCGAACCTTCATCTGATGAAAGTGTGCCAGAGAAGCGGGAACCACACGAATTATGGCCGGACGCTTTATCGCGAGATTATGAGGGCTGAGACCACGCATGGTACAGTGGCCCTATAACAAAACTGGGCAAGGTAGGAGTACTCGCCCATGTAGGTACCACAGGGACATTGAGATCAGTCATGAAGACACTGGTGGGATTACCTACCCTTCACGGCTAGGTGTTTTATAGTAGAAAACACATTAGATAACATAAATGTTGGCACAGGATCATGAGCATCGTGAGCATTGTGACCAGAGGCAAGATGGACATGGGAACAGATCACATCGCGAAAAGTCATTCATGGTATCAGTACCAAACAGAACTGGATGGACAGGCAGATGTTCACGCATTACTTCAATGTGTGAAGGGAAATGATGGGAGAGCGATGGAAGAGGGCGGATCCATATTTTTCAGGTGGCGGATCGAAGGCTTTAAGCCCGGAAGGACGTCCTAACTGGTATAGACTCGCAAAGAGTAACTGACAGAAATATTCATGTGCATGCAGATAATGAAAGAGATATCTAGCCAGAAGGATATCGGAAAATAAACCGAGTCTTGCCCAGGCACATGGAGTATTAAAGCGTTAGTTACGAGCGACTGTAGAAGACAGGAGCTGAGCGGAAGATGAATACTGCTGATACAATATCCCAGAAAATAGACGAAGGAAGTGATAGCCTGTACTGTAAAATACAGCGGACTTGTAAATTTCACAACAATTGGTTCTCTTGACTGGACATGTATCAGCATAAGAGCAAGCTCAAGGAATGGGACAATGATGACCTTTTTATTTTGGTGGGTAGAAAATTCACATTCCATTCACACTGGCTACCCGGAACTATCCATAGGGCAAAACATCAGGAGAGACAAGAAGATCTACATTATATATGTCCTTCCTCCTCGCGACTCTGGAATCCCCTTTTCTCAGATTCCTCAACTCGTATTACTCTTTTCAGAAAAGTTGCACCCTTATTCCATGCATTTTGGAGACAAATAATTGAAGCTGTTGCAAGGACTACCCTAACAAAAAGGCTAATGAATATGCTGTCACTTTGAAAATGTATTTGTTCCGTAGTTTATGATTTGATATGGAAAATTATACTAGAAACGAGAAAACTGACATGCTGCTTATTTATGGAGAAGCAAAAACAAAATGCAACTGATGCAGCTCGAATTTATGCCCAGATATTCCCTAATCGTCGCCATCCCACTCAGCATTATTTTCCAAAACTGGAAAGGATAATGTGAAATGAACCAGAAGAAAATGCCAATAACTTCATCGTCAGTGAAGAGAAAGAAGTAGACGTGTTGGCCTATTTGTTTCTGAGTGTGATATAAGTTATTCATCCGTTTGGAGAATTATCCACAGATATAATTATCGATCATTCAAGTACCAACTACACCAACATCTTCACGATAATGACCATAACTGAAGGATAACTTATTGCAACTGGTTTTTGACTGAATACAGAGATGTGCGTTTTTCATCCGAAATTATTCATTCAGATGGAACTGGATTCACCACCTTGGGTCTCTTCAATCGGAATAATAAAAGGTACTGGTGTCAAACAAATTTGCATCTGATGAAAGAAGGAAATTTTCAAGAACGATTGGGTTTCAATTGCTGGATGGGTATTATCGGAGGAAAACTTTTGGGCCAATAATTTTCGATGGAAAAATATCTACAGTTCCTCAGAAATCCAATTAAAAAAGATTTGCCACTGGCTAACCAAGTTGATATCTATTTTCAACAAGATAGAGCGCCACCTCACAATTTTAAAGTCGTAAGAGAACATCTGAATGACACCTTCCCAGAAAAGTGGATTGGCACTTATGGACCTATTCAGTGACCTGCGAGGTACATTTTCAAGTTGTCATATTTTTTCATAATGTATTATTTCTTTTTCATATTCTAGATCAACAAATCTTACTACGCTAGATTTTTCCTCTGAAGAACAATTAAAAATCAGGTGTATAACACAACATCAGCTACTCGTGAAGAGCTGGAGTATAGAGTGAGGGTGACATTCCAGAACATCACTGCGGAACAGCTAATCAATGTGGCGCGCATAACAATTGAAAAAGTTGAACTTTGCCGTGATCAAGGAGGTCATTCTGAAAATCTAGAACCTCAATAGAATAATTTGCGACTTTCAAATAATCCTCAAAACAACTGTGAAGTCATAGACCTCAAAGTCGTATTTTTCCCATGTTACTTGATCAGGAATGAAGCGATTTACACGATCCATGGCATTATAGATCGAAAAATAAAAATTTAAATGAAAAGGACTTTATTCATCAAATATTGACAGGAGAGGTGGTGTTGTGTTGTTTGATTTAGAATGTCATTCTCGATCGAAATAACTAAAAAAATATAGGATCTCCCAGTTAAAAAATCGAAAGTTGGGGCCATTTTCAGTCAAACCGGAAGTTCGGCAAACCAATTGGATATGTGGAAAAAATTTAATTGAACTATAATACACAACCCTCAAATTTCGTTTTCCCACCTCCAATAATAAAAAAGTTATAGGGGTAAGCCACCTTGGAGAATCACCCGGTATATATACTTGAAATGGGAGCTCACCTCATATTGGTAGCACTTGGTTCAGAAAAAATTTTTTTTCATTGTTATATCTCCGGTTTCCGTCATCGTAGCGGGATAAAATATAACTAAATCGTTTTCGGATGGCGAGGTGGACAATGAATCATTGATCAGCTCTGATCTATACTTTCTTTCCACTTGTTTGAGATATGCTTGAGGCACGTCCAAATACGGAGAAATTACTTACACTAGACAAGAATGTACTCCCTATCAAAAATAGATGGTTTTACAGAGGGGGAATCGGAATAAGCCTGAAAATATACTAATTTTTGAATGTGTTAATCCTTCTGCTGTTATATTGCTTATTTTGTTGTTATGAGTTTGTAATACAGTTCTAACGGAATTTGAAAATGGCTCATCGTGAAGTTTTAAACGAGCAAAATAGAGAAATTGTGTTGCATGTTTTGGAGTATTTCCAAAATAGGGAAGAGAATTCCTTTGAAAACATTTCTGTCATTAATTGTGCGAAGCATCAAAATTAAACCCTGGGATAATTTGAAGAATATGGCACGAAGGCCTGCGTGAAACAACTGTTAGTATTTCCTCACTATTACAGCAAGTGCTGAATGTTATGGTTTGTTTTATTTGTGTAAGTCTCCTGCAAAGAGAAAAGCTTTCAAAACAAGAGATTTTCCTGGAGGAGTTGAATCTGCAATACCATGATAGAAAATGAATGGTTTGTGAAAAAAGAAAACCTACGAATAGACATACCATAGATGTCTCCAACACACCCCCAGGTATAATTTTGAAAGGTCAATGTTTTCGTTTCTCAAAAAATTATGGTAGAAGGGCACTAACGAAAAGACTTGAAATTGCATCGAACGGGTACAGTTTTTGAGATAATATGTGAACAATGATGCATGTGATAGTCCCATAGATGTTGTTTTCCATGATGAAACGTGGATTTTTCAGCATGGATGTAATGATTGCAAACCTGGCATGACGATGATATAAAATATGTGCGGAACATAAGTAGCTCAGAAGGCAAACGATACATAATTGTTTTAATATTTTCAACTAAAAACAAAAGTGCTGAATACCAAGATGATATGAATACGGAATCAATCGAGAAGATGTTGGCAGAACAATTGTTACCGAGACTTCAGAAACCATCATTGATTATTATGAATAATGCAAGGTAACATTGAAAACTTCTGGAAAAAATATAATTCCTAGTCGACCAGGGATTGTAACTCTTACTTATTGAATATATTGAATTCCTCGGGTGATCTCAAAACGTCAATAGCAATCGACACTTCGAATGTTCGAGCAGAAATGACCCTCCAGCAATATATTTCAGATCTCAGCTGGCAGCACCTTACTGGGCAGCATTATATTCCAATATTTGCATTAGGTTCATTGAAATATTCATACAGTCTGGAATAAGATGATTATTTTGATGAGAAACTGATTTGAAATGAATTCGAAGTTCATTTCTGTGGCGATTCAAATGCTACAGGATGAAATCATACAATGCCTGCCAACGAAAAATATATGAATTCCTCAGCGCGCCTTTAAATGTAAACTGTTAGAGATTGTGCATGAATTCAAGCCTCAAAAATTAGAATATGCGACACCATACCACTGCCAGTTTAATGACTTCGGACTGATATGGGCACAATACAAAACATTTTATAATAATAATATAGGACAAAAGGGCTACAGTGACGATTCTGTATTAAATACTACGCATAGTTGGGCATATTCTTTCAACACACTGAGGATCTCATTAGTACAAATAAGGAAAGAAAAAAAATGTTGGATTTTCAAATATTACCCATTATAGTTGATCTAAATGGAGATTAATCATCCGAAGAAGATAATTTTTCTTCAGACTTTGTTACAATATATAGCTGATAAATCTGTAATATAGTTCCATTTTCTATACAGTTATCAGAGTTTAATAATACTATAATCCTATTTCCTAATACCAATTCAATTTTGGTAACAAATTCTACTAATTCTATTATACTCAGTTTCCACACTGGTTTATTGGGTTATTATATACTGCTCAATCTTAACAATTCCAAATCCGATCCTGGTAATTGTCATCACCAGAGAATTGAGTACGGACATACCTTTACTACACCAATCTTTCTATCGCACATGCATTCTCAAAAACGTTACTCTTAGTATAATTTGGGCTGACCCGAAAGCTGTCACTCATTTTGATCACCACACGCAGATTGAATTGGATTTTTATCTGAAATCTAATATTTATTGAAATGAATTATAGCCTATGATACACAAGGATAGTTTAGCTTTTCATTAGTGAAAAATATTTCAAAATCGGGTCAGTAGTTCCAGAGATCAAACTCTACATACAAACAAACAAATTTCACCTCTTTATGAATACATTAAAAATATGGTTGAATAATCAAAACTGCTAGCTGAAAATAATTTATGATTATTTTCAATGGTTTTGCTGGGGTTCATGTTATGTAGTAGATGTAATGATAATATTTTATTGAAAGAAATATACCACCAGCAACATGAGTAATTGACATAGAGAATATTACGAAAATCATTCACGAAACTAGTTGTATTTCTGAATTCATCCCATTCTATACTTGGGTAGATCTGTATGGACTCAACATGAGGTCGATTGAAATAACCTACTCTGCGGATAGCAATTAAGCCAAAACACCTCTTTCGAATATTGCCTAGTTCAAATGGATGTTAAGTTAGTACGGTGGATTGAATATAAATATAAGTGATAGAATGAGATATTCCCCAGAGATCAAGTCAGGGGTTTTCAATTATTTCGAATGGAAATGCGCCCTTGTTTTCCGATCCCAATCCACTTGGAAAGTCGCGTTTCGCATCTTGAGTCTTGAGTGAATAGCGACAACACCTCTATAGTTGGGATTTATAGTTGACAGAGTGTGCAGAATGGAAAATGAATCCTTCTAGCAGATGGGTTTGGACTTTGGATACAAAAATGTTTTCTCTAATTGTGGTATACTATATTTTTATGGAGGGATGACAGGAATGTTCATCCCGGGATGCATCACACATTACCAACACATTTCTATAAATCATTTTAGGAACAAAAAAATTGTCGTAAATGAGTCTGATTGGCCATTATGATGACATGCGGCACTAGTTACTGAAAATTATAACATCATTGTTTAATTAATTTATTCAGCCACATTACATAAAAAAATTAAATCCATTTGCGGTGAGTCAAAACAAAGCAGTAAACATGTATGGTGAATGTTGAAATCGACATAGAAATAAAAATATCATTGTATTAGATCGTTGAGTCCATATTATATTGTGAAGAAACTGTGATTCGTTCTTTCAATTACTTGATTAATTCAATATCCGTTTATTTCACTTCGAAACCACAACACAATAATGCATTCACAGTTCACCACTGAAATGTACTTCGTATCGCTCTGCAATAAATTCACTTCGAATCGGCTAATATGGATGTATACTTCTTCAAAGAATGACTCATTATGGATAATCATTTCTGTGGTTCGCATGATGTATATCCTCATTTTTGCCATCCCGAATCTTCGAGTGATTCATGAAAATATATCGATGATTCTATGACGTCATCGGAATATCCCAACGATTTATTCATGTTACACTGTCTTCTCTCTAATTTTGATCGCCCCGATGAATGATCATTGGATCGCTATGATATGGCTTCAGTATTTCAAAGTGAACAACCTTCATCCTAGTCCTAGGGATTCTAAAAACCACGTCATTGATATTTTTTTCCACCTTGTACGGTCCTTTCGGAAACTTTGGTAATTTGGGTGTTACACCTTCCTTGCACCGTGGGTTGTAGAGTCAAACCTGGTCACCTTTGAATCCTCCTGAATTAGTTTTCGAAGTACAACGAGCTTTCATCCTGTCACTTGCCAATATCCACCTCATCCTAACTGTTTCATGTATTTTCAGCAGGCTGTTCCTCAGTTTTTCTGCTTGGTCCTGCATCTCAATCACTTGGTTTCCTGGTGATCCGATCACCAGATCAATGGGCAATCAAAATTCCCTTCCAAAGATAATGCTAGCCGGAAATTTGTCCCAGTACTTTCGATAATTTTCTACTACCTTGGAAACATGTCATTTTATAGTTCTATTGGATCTCTCATCCACGTCATCCATAACTGGAGGTAATGCGTCATGGTTCTGGTCTTGTTGATACCCATGAGCACATAAACATTTTTGAATAACTTCCACTCAAAATTCCTTTCCCGATCGGAATGCAGCTTCATCGATACTCCAAATTTCAAGAACATGTATTGGGGATGCTTCCTGGCATATTTTCCCACCCATGGAACTATCTTGGAAACATGTCATTTTATAGTTCTATTGAATCTTTCATCCACGTCATCCATGACATGTTGATACCCATGAGCACATGAACATTTTTGAATGACTTCTACTCGAAATTCCTTCCCCGAACGGAATGCAGCATCTGTGTTATGCTGTCGCTCAGAACATATTCTTGAGGTAGCTCTTCCATCGATCGCTCTCTAACTTTCGCCTTCAAAATGTTGAGAGCCGCTTTCACTCTCAAGGAATGAACTAGAGCTTCACAGCATTTTTCGAAGTATGCCAATCTCAGGTTCCATTGTATTTCGATGATGACTTGCAACACCAATTATTCTTTGAAATCATCTGGGACATCTACACTCACAGTTTACTACCAAAATGTACCGCGTACTGCACTGCACTGAATCCACCTTGAACTCGCTAATATAAATTAATATTCATTCAATGACTTTGAATGCCTGTCGCTCTCGTGGTTCGCCTTCCCGAATCTTCGAGCAGTTCGTGGAAATATCTCGATGATTATATAACGTCATCGGGATGTCCTTGCATCATCTAGCATTAGCGAGATTAACACAGGCTTACTGTACTTATTTTCATAACGATCTTGAAAAACAGACCAAAACGGTGGGGGGTTTGCAGAATACTTGTTTCACGGAGTATTTTTGTGGACTAAAATAAATAGTGCTTTCAATTTGAAGCGACACGTGATTGAATAAAGTCGCGCCGCTTGGTCCTCTGTTGGCCGGTAGGTTAGACCAGAAAGCACGCCTTCGGTGGAGTTTTAAATAGGTACATACTTGCAATAATGCATATGCCTGTATGTTTTGAATGTTGACTTCATTTTTTTCCGTTTATAGATCAATCGCTTGGTTGAGTGTTATGATTTCCAACACCCTTTATTTTTGAACCCCAAATTTGAAATTATTTGATTCAAATTCAAGAAGGTGAAATCACTTTGCCGATAGGCTGCTCAGATGGATACGGTTAGGCCATGAGTAAGGTTCAATTGATGATTTTTCCTAGTTTATCAAATTGGGGACTAAAAAAATGATACATTAATTAACTTGACTAGTTCAAAAGTTGGGCGCCAGGCTTGCTGAAGACAAAAGCCAAAGATGAACAAAATTATAAATGTCACCTAGCTTGTATGGGAAGGCAAATGAATATGCAGGAAATCAACTTAACAAATTTATTCCAGACTGAATTCTAAGTGTGACTGGTTATTCTAAAAAGCTTTAACAAGTGAGTGGGATTTATAACAACTTTAACAATATTACTTGAAGTAGAAAAAATGCAATGGAAAAAATCGAAAAGTTACATGTACATGGCAATTTTCTGACACAGAAAAAAAACTTGAACATTCCTCCAGACGGTGGTGATACGTATATACCTGCAGAGAAGGTCTGCAATGGAGGGAGATGAAGAAGGCTGGTTTATTCGAAGATGGTCTCAGCGGTACAACGACGAATCTGGTATCAGCGGTGCGATGACGAATCTGGTCGTGGGCGGTTATTTATTGGTTTTAGACCCCCTTGTTGGCGTGAATTGAATGATCTCCACGGACCAGGCTGAATTTGATGAGCTGTACGATCTCCTAGAGTATCAGTCCTTTTGTCTCAGTAGGTGGCTTCACTCCGTGGTATATATCATGCGAAGAAGATGGAACGAATCAAAATTTGTACAAAATGGGGGAGAACGAAGGATATCTTTTGAACCTCAAGTTTTTATGATTCAAATTCTAATCAAGGGTCAGAAGATAGATGCAAATGATAGCATACAAAAAAAAATATGTCTCAGTCTATATATCAGACTGGAAGATAACAGTGAAAGAACGAAGATAATAGCAATCAAATCTGCTATTCTGGATTTGAATTTTCAAGTTAATTTTAATAATTTACAAAAATTATTAACAATGAGCAAACTTCAAAACCAAACAAACAAACCTCACCCAAAACTTTCTTTTTAAAATTCAGTTAAATTTTGAAACAGAGAAGCTTTGATAAGGTGATTGAATATATATAATAATATATATATATATAATTTATTCACACAAGAAAAAATAATTACAGAGTATAATTTGACAAATGCAGCATTATTGTGAATAAACAAAAATATACCATGGAAGCAGTAGGTACTGCTTGTGTGTGGGCGTATATACCATGAGTATATACAAACAAATTATTCGAAAATGCTATACTAAATTTACTAAAAATAAAAATCAAGTAAGTATACAATTATTGTGAGAGCAAGATAAGTATAATTATTAATACAGACTACCATACAATATTTACACAAATACACACACGTTCATATCACATGTAACGCTTGTACAATTAAATAATCCAGGTAATATAATTACGAATTATAGATACTGCATATAAAAGTTCTGACTTTCTAAGTGTTAATATTTTTTATTATTTTTTTCAAAATGTAAACATGTAAAACGAATTCAAAAGTGTAAAATGTAAAACGGAAAATAATAAATATCGAAATATAAAATATAAATATTAAGTAGTTTAAAATTTTAGAATACTAAAATATACTAATGTACAAGTACTAAGTGCATTTGGGATAACATAATGAATATCTAAAATTACTTTCAATTTTCAATTATTGACCGTATATAATGACGAGGTGATTGTTTTATAAATAGTTTTAAATCTTTTTTGAATCTGAATGTTGACGTTTCGATTTGCAGTGTTTTGGGAAGGAGATTAAATACTTTGGTGCTAAAAATTGATAGCATTTTTGGCCATTGATTTCGAAGCGAAAGGTACTAAATATTCATTTTTGTCTCGTAGTATAGGTATGAGAAGGTTTAATAAGTTCGGTCTTATTGGAGAACTGAGTTGTAGCGATGTGGTTAAAGAATATTTGTCTGATATCAAACATCTCAGACTCTTCATAGAGAGCATCACTGCGTATCTGTTGTTTTTGAAAAGTATCATTCTTGGGAATCGTTTTGATTACTTCAAGTGGTTTTAAATATGTTTTAGAAACCCTCCCATCCTACTATTCCATATTTTAGGTGTGATTCTATCAAACTTTGGTAAAGAATGTTGAGCTGTCTGGTTCCAAATATGTCTGCTATTCTCCTGAATCTATATAGAATACATCGTAGTTTTTTTAATAGATAATCTATATGCGAGTTCCATTTGAGTGTTTATCAATCACTATACCAAGATCCTTAGCTTTATCTGCCGACATAATGGTGAAGTTATTACCGATTGAAATTTGATTGAAGTGTGGTGAACAAGTTTTATTCTGCTGAAAGGTAAATAAATGGTTTTCCGAAATTAATTGACAGCAATCTATAATTCAGCCATTTTATTATATTGGGAAAGTCATTTTGATTTTATGTTTTAACTCCTGCCAGGTGTCACTTTCATAGAACAGGACAGTGTCGTCCGCAAAACTTATTATTTCACATTCAGCTCCTGTGAAGAATAGATTGTTCAGATAAACAGTAAAGAGTAAGGGCCCCAACACGTATTGCAGGTACACCACATGTAATAATTTGTTCCTTACTAATGTGGTTTTGAATTCGCACTTGTTGTTTTCTTCCAGTTAGATATGATTTCATAAGATTGTATACTGTACCTCTTATACCCATATCCCTCTAAGGTTTGCAATAGAATGGAGTGATCAACAGTATCGAAGGCTTTTGCCAAATCTACGAATACTCCGATGGAAGGTTTTTCAAGTCTATAGCCTTGTATATTCTGAACTGTTAGTTTTTTATAGCATCCTGAGTTGATTTTTCCTTCTCTTTAATCCCAATTGTGAATCAGACAAAATGTTGTATTTATTCAGAAATGAATTCAGTCGTTTTTATTATTTTCTAAGATTTTACTGAAGTTAGATATCAATGCTATGGGGCGATAGTTAGACATCTCGGTTCTATTACCATTTTGTAAATTGGAACAACAGTAGATAGTTTGAACGCTGTAGGAAATTACCAGTATCAAAAAGATTTATTGATGATATATGTAGGAATCTTGATGAAGTCTACTATAATTTTGATTGTTTCTGATTTCAAATCGTCGGGTCCAGGCGATTTTTTATTCTTTAGCTCTGATATAACACTTTTAATCTCTGAAGGATTTGTTGGGAGTAAAAATGAATTTTCATTAATTTTTTTAATTTCTGATACATTTGATTTTTTTTATTTGTAGCTTCTACCAACGATTTTGAAATCCAATTCTTTCGTTTTCTCTCACAACTTTTTATTTTGATATACTTCGTGGACTTTTCTACTGTGTTTTGTACGAGACCTATAAATTCATCAGTGGCTTCTTGAAGATTTTCTGTTTGAAGGACCTCGTTCCAATTTACTTTTTCTATATTTTCTAGCAATTTCTTGTCATCCAAAATTTTATGGTATCTGGAATACTCTTTGAGTTTGGAGTTTTTTTTTGGATTCGAAGAAATTATCTGAAGTAAAATTGTGTAGTGATCGGTGACGCATGTTTGTATTGTCATTGGCAGAATTGTGTCATAACAGTTGTTTTTTGCGTGTATAAAAATATGATCTAGGCAAGTATTTGATAGTTTGCGAATTTATTGCTGAAATGAAGCCGTTTTCACAAAGAGTGTCTAGGTAGTTTTGGGAATCATCATTATTGACCAATAGGTCTATATTCATGTCTCCTACGAAAATACTGTAGGTAAAGTTTTTTTGTGTTTCTTTCAAGAGTGTATTGAGTTCATCTACGAATATATCAGTTGGGGTACTTGGTGATTTATAAAAAGCATTTATTATGATTTCCTCTTCATCTAAAACGGTATTAAGTTGTATCATATTTGTCCCACATATTTCTTTTAGTTCATGCGAGCGATATAATTCAGTTTTAATAAAAACTACTACGCCATCATTCTGATTCAGGTTTCCAGAATTGTATATTGTTTTGTACCCTTTTATGTTAAATATTGTATAATCTGGTATTACCCAAGTTTCACTTAGTACTATGCAATCTAAAGATGATTCTAATTCTTTTATGAAAATATTAAATTCGTCGAAATTTTTTGATATGCTTCGAATGTTATTATGGATTATTGTGAAATGTAAATGGTTGTTATTGATTTTCAGAATTTGTTTTGTTTCTGATGCATTTCTGAGTTCAAATGTTTCCAGTTTATCTATAGTGAAACCCGATATATGGATCCATGATTATTGAGAGGGTTATGGGTTACTCACCTAGTTCAAAAGCAATTTTTGCGTGCACAGAAATTACTCTAACTTATACACTAGTACTTATCAACTAAATAGTTTTTTTCACTTTCCAGAGTTCATTCTCTTTTAACTTGAGAATGTGCAGTTTAGTCTTCTGTTCTCTTCTATTTCTCTGTCTCGTTATTCTTTCCGCTACAATGTTCTTTGGGTCACTTTCCTTTTCAATAGTAGCTACTAGTAGTGGGTCAGATTTAATCTCTTCAGGGTGTATTCAATACCGTTTACAATCAGTTTACCTTTTTTGATTTTGCTTTCAATGTTGTGGCTTCTAAAGTTTTTGTAATCCCAAAGTAGTTTATTATTTCGTAAGTCCTCTTCACATAAGTCGGCTGATGTATATAGCTGTGGATTTCAATTTATGTACATTTATCATAACTTCATTTTTTTATTCAGAATTAATGATGATTGGTCTGCTTTTTCCTGGTTCTGGTTTTCCGATTCGGTGTATATTTCTAGATCATTTTTGTTAATGTCTATTTGCAGATGTTTTTTACAGCGTCTACGAATTTGTTGGTAACATTTTCATCTTTCTCTTCTATTGTTCCATGTACAAAAATATTATATTTCTTCACGATTCTTTCAATTTTTGTGTTTTTTTCTTTTTTTTTTTTTTTTTACTTCATTTTGACTTTTTCTTTTTTTTTTTTTTTTTTTTGAGAGGTTATTTTCCTTATTTCGTTAAGTATTTCATCAGACATCATCTTTTCTCTGAGATCTTTCGCAACTTCTTGTTTCGGATACGCCACTGGTTTATTCAAATATGTATCATATCAGCTTCGAGATAACAAAAACAATATATACTGATAAAGTATTTATATGTAGTTGTTTTTTGTCTTTGTTGTTGGTCGAATTTAACTTACACACTGCTTTGATTTAAAATATTTGGATGCACTTTGCGGCGTTAGCCTAGTCTGAAAATATTATTCCATACTGATTAAGGCACTTCATAACTATTATGTATTCACTATTCCATAGTACGAATTTTTTCTTCAAGTTTTACCAATACTTTAGGCAGATTATACGGAGCTATGTATTGAACGTTGTTCTATGAGAGTTGTTTCATTTTACTTTATGTACTTGAAGAGTTGAAAAAAATGGAATAAGTAAAGGTATTTCAAAATGAATATAAAAATTTCTTTGAAACTTTGCCAGAGAAAAAATATAGTATTCTAAAACAGAATACTCTAAAGTTGTCAGAGAATAAATATAGTATTTTCAAGCAATATAATTGAATGTTGCCAGAGTAAAAATATACTATGTTAAAGCAAGTACCATAGGAAAGATAGTGTTATGAACCAAAATATGGATCAGGCCCTAGAGCAAAATTATACTATTCAGTTAAGATGAGAAGAAAAAGACCGCACGTCTTTCAGTGGACACAATTCTCTTAGAGAAAGATAAAGTTAAATAATTTTTTTTTTTTAGAATTTTCGGAGATAAACAGAAGAGGGAGACCACACGTATTCCAGTGGGCACAACTCTCTTAGATAAAGATAATTTCGAAATAGGGCGGCAATTCCCTTTCCAAATCGATAAGTCAGGTAATTCTCAGAAAATTTAAAGAATTTCCCTGCTCTTGGCGACAAGGTAGTAACTGAAATGAATTGATTCTGCAACGATTAAAAATCAAATAACCCCCACTGTGAATTCGATGAGGTAAATCGATAAAAGGAACTTATTGAATGTGAATCAAATTTTATGCTTGAGGAATATATTAAATCGAGTGTTCTGAAACAAGTTAAGCAGAGGTACAATCCTCTCCAGAAGCAATTCTTCCTCAAGAGAAAACCAAAATAATCTCATAAACGTATAGTTATGAAGTTAAATAAAAAATTGCTTACCAGAGAGCTGTTCTATAAGGTACTGCAGAACTAATCCAGAAAAGTCGAATACACCCTTTGCAATCGGAATTCTTTGGATAATCACCCTGGTCCTGTGAGGTGAGCGCTAATCCACTCAAAATCACCAATTATCTGGTACCTAAAAATGGGAAAAGCGTAGAACTGATTTCCAAAAGAAATTAGTTGCAAATGGTCTGAACGGATTCTACGTCAGACACTTAGACATGTGCACTCAATGCTTGCCCAAAATGGCCGAAATGATTTTTTTTTCACTTGAATCCAAAACACAAATCAACCTTGATAGAAATTAGCCAAAGTAAGATATTAAATGATATGTAGGTTATTTAATCGGAAATTTACTGATAATTCCAAAAGTGACGAAAACCTTACAGTATTGAATTTATACGTAACCTTCAAAAATTACCATCCAAGAAATCGAAAATTACAAGCGGATAAAAAGCGAAAAAAATAATGTTAAATCTACAACATTAATTGGAAAATGAAGAAAATAATTATACTCCACCAAATTAAACAATGATAGTCATTCAATTTAGAAACCGTAAGGTACCAAAATCGATTTACTTACCACAACCGCCTTTGTTGAGGTTCAATCGAAGAAAGAGATCGATCATCCTTCCGGTTTGAACAAATCACCAATTCTACCTGGGTTTTTTTACAAACTATTCTCGGTTTTTTCTCTATTTAAAAACACTTAAGAAAAAAACACATGCTCAAGTCGATCAACTTGACACGAATATGACGGTCGATAATAAAGCGCGCATTTTCGAAGTTCACGATCTGGGCAGTGACTACTGACCCGTACCACCGTGAAGATAACTGGAAAAGTTATTAGAAATTGTTATGTATGAGGAAGTAACGAAAAATTCGTTACAAATTTGTTGAAGTTGCAGGATGTGGCATTTGATTTTTTCCCCATTCCAATACACCTGAATATTTTTTTTTACACGCTTTATATCAGCTTCACTTGTATGTTTGTTTGTAACCGACTCACTTGTATGTTTGTTTGTAACCGACTCCTTTGGCGCGATTTTGACCCACTTCTAGACGTACGAATGATTTAAAATTTGGCAAGTATACATAATTGCGGTGACAATGCATTGAAAAATTTTTGTTTGAGAAAAACAAAATGGCGGCTCCAATATGGCGGCCGATTTTTGTGATTATGGTCCGATTCGCTTTAAAATTGGGTCAGAATTTTGAGTCGGCGCCAAACAAACAAACACGCAAATGGATTACGTGAAGCGGAAAATGATGGCAGCGGGACGCGCGGCGGCGGCGCGTCCCTTCGCTGGAAATTTCAGAGCATTTCCGAAGTCAATATCAGTGAAACAGCTACCCGACGGACACACACGTGAAGGCATAGTTTGTTGCGAGTGGTCGGGTGGAGAGCGCATTTTCGGAATGTAATTGTTTATCGCTGGAGATATCACGTTGCTTTTTTATGTTATTTTGTTCTTTCATTTCTTCAAAGTAATTTAATTACCTTCGTTAATTGTTTGTTTGGCGCCTACTCAAATTCAGTTATTCATATTTTTGGGTCAGTTAAAAAGGTTCAATTAGTTTTCCGCTCCTCAGTTTTTTTTTTTTCGTCTGTTCAATTTTTTGTTTTATGTGGCTAAAATTCACCTACTACCTGCCGCATTCGAAAAACTTCCGAAATACCAAGTTACCTACCTTACTTCAACTATTAACTGTTTTTTACTATAACTAGCTGGTACCCGCTTCTCGTTATCCTATTATCACTTCACCCCATTTCCTGATATCCTGTTATCTCGTTTGGGTGACATAATTGATTTGACAGTGAAAGTAATGTTTTGTGGCGACTATTACAAATTCACGTACCACTTTTCACTCCTTCTGGGACGGAATTTCTGAAAATACTGGAACATGTATTTCTTTATCCGTGAAAAAAACCCCAAATACCAATTTTAATGACCCCAATTTGAAAACTAACGGAACCACATTCAAACTTCAACCCCTTCAGGAGTTGAATTCCTCAAAACACTGAGACACATATTTCTTTTATCAGCAACAAAGATTCCAAATGCCCATTTCTATGACTTCAACTCGAAAACCAACGTGATCCCTATACAACTTTCCAATCCCAAACTAACCCCCATTCTACCCCTGAGGGGTTGAATTTCCGAAATTAATGAAACACACACTTCTATATTCATAGCAAACACCCCAAACTCCACTTTTTATTATCCTTACTTCAAAATTAACTATACAGATTTCTTATCCCATTTCACCCCTTTAGGGTAGAAATTTCAAAAACCCTGAGATATACTCATCTTTATTTGTGAAGAAGAGCCCATATGTAACTCTTCTGTTTGAAAAGCTACCATAATGGAAATATTAAAGACGTTTATTATTATTTCATTCTAATTTCCATAGCTTTAATTTCAAAGCGAACACTTTCATTCCCCTTCTCACTCACCTTTTCACCCCTTCAGGAATGGAATATCGAAAACCCTGTCAAAATTTCAGCTCTCTTGGTAAAGCGGTTCGGTCTGTGCGTTAATGGTATATCAGACAAACAGTGTGTAAGTTAGTTAGGATATGTAATAGGCGAGACCACTAATATTTGGAAAATATACCACAATGTCCAGAACAATGGGAAAAGTGATTGGATATTCTTTCAAGTGGTTTCTTCAAAAAAAAATCCCAAAGAAATGTTCCTGTTCGAACACTGCCGAAACCGCGCCAGGATGTGACGTAACAAGTTCAGAACTATGGCCCATCGCCAAATTGCCAAGCGTTATTCATAATATTTCTTCACAATGTAAACAGGCTGAAAAAGTAATGATATGGTATTCGATATCCATGAATATTATTCAAGGATAACTAAATCAAAAACAGCTATCAAATACGGAATCTTCAATTCAATATAGCACATGCTGACACAAGTTTTGTTTTATTCATAGGCTAAAACAGAATAACATTTCCTCAGAGTTCCGCAAAATAATGACACTGGCAACTTTCCGATCACCGAAAGTGCCAGGATTTACAGCGTTGCCAAGTGTTATTCATGATAACTCTTCACAATATGAGCAGTCCAAAAAAAATTTAAATAACATAGCACTCGGTATGCATAACTATTATTCGGAAATAACCAAATCAAGAACGGCTATCAAATACAGTCTTCTTTTCAATATCAGATATGCTGACACAAGTTCTGTTTCATTATGGGATGGAACAGAATAACAATTCCTCATAATTTACACAGAATGGTGACACTGGCAACTCATTTAAATGCCATATCATTGGTCATATGTCGTCAAAAGGAGCGCCAAAAACGCTGTGTTTGAATGTCTCCCCGAATTTGAGGGTTTTAGAGCAGCGCTTATTCGAATATTACCCAATATCTTCTAGGAAAAACTGCACACAACATATTTCATCACTATATTTCAACTTCAAGCCCATATGAGGCAAATTCAAGAGTTTGTGATCTCGCCTATCATTTATGTACAGATTACCCCAAACACGAGGCAGCTGCTGGGAACTGTTGAGGAGTTCCCACGAGTTCCGTCTCCTTCATCAGGTTAGATTGTAGATTGTTGGGGGATCGATATGTCTCTCCAGTCTCTCCCTACTTCGACCTGTTAAGTTTTCGTGGTTCAAATGGAACCAATGTCGAAGTATACCCTATACAATAAGAAAAGAATCATTCAAATCGGATAACGCAGTACAAAGTTATGCGTGGTAGAATCGATTAACAAGTAA
This sequence comes from Gonioctena quinquepunctata, assembly GCA_018342105.1. Lineage (NCBI taxonomy): Eukaryota > Metazoa > Arthropoda > Insecta > Coleoptera > Chrysomelidae > Gonioctena > Gonioctena quinquepunctata. The sequence continues at coordinate 653,549 of JAFIRS010000125.1, forward strand.
AAAATCAGAGGGTGAAGCAACAATCATCCCCCATTTTCCCACCCCAGAAGGAGAATCCAAATGAAACCAACTTCGAGGTATGCCCTATCCAATTGAAAAAGGATCATCAGAGTCCGGTTATACAGTAAAAAATTATGCATCGACCACAGAACCTCCTCCTCTTTTCGTAGGTTAAAAAAATATACGCGTCGACTAAGAGAACCTCCTATTTTTTTATTTCGTCGGTTAAAAATAAGTCAATGGTGTGGCTACCATAATAGGTGTATATATCATTCATTCTGACAAATTGGTGTCGTTGATATCTTGTTCTTTATATTCGATGATCACGAACATTAGAACTTTTTCGTGTATAAAAAATTCAGGTATTTTCAACAGATTCCAAAAAGAAAAATATCGATGAGTTAGGTAACTTGAAAAAAACCATAGTCGAATCGGACCATAATCACAAAACTTGCCCTCCATCATGGGGTCGCCATCTTGAATTTATGAGTTACGACAAAAAATTCGGAATCTCCGACCCCGAAAACATTCACATACCAATTTTGAATCGAATCGGACTATGATCACAAAACTCGTCCGCCATCTTGGAGCCGCTACTTCGTTTCTTTCTTCAACAAAAATTCCTTAATGCATGGTCACCGGAGTTATGGACACCCGCCAAGTTTATAATCAATCGGACGACTAGAAGTTGATTAAAATTTACTTGCAAGATTTGACCATAACGAACTAACAAACTAAATATAAGCTTGTAAAAAAGCTGTAAAAACGGAAATATGAACAGTATCCAACGATAATCCTGTATACATCCTAGATCAAAATATTCTGAACATAAGCTGCCTCAAAAAGCTATATCAAATGAAATATATCTGCCCATTTAAGTGAAGGAAATTGAGAAATAATATTATAATTTTTTTACTCTTTGTTTTGAGACCCCATGGTCCATTGGGCCCATCTTGGAATTGTACCCAGATTCAATCAGAGTTTGTGCCATTATGTATTAATAGAATGAGAAATGGGTCATTCAATTCTTCTACAAATTTCTTTATTCGCTTATATTGACTTTGGCTCCTATGAATCCCATGTTGATTTAGTGATGTACGAATGAATAACTTATTCCAAGAATAGTACGGAAAATCCTCCATACATAAATCTTATTCCGTTGAAAAATATTTAGTATAAGAAATTAAAAGGTAGGCAAGGTTTTCAACACGAAATTAGACGTGTATATTACTTCCCCATAACAGTTTCATGTCGGAAGCATATTTCAATTATTTCCAGTTAAATAGAATCTGTGCCACATCATTTCAAACAAGTGAAATAACAGTAAACTTCCACTTTAAATGAACAATTGTTTGTCGGGTAACTTGTTTGTGAGCAAGAGTTTGCCAATTTTAAGTGCTCGTTTTCCTTGGATCTGTTTACATACATAATTCAGTAGAACGAATAGTAAATTCACGAACGTTTCCTGTTCTCAGTTCTCCTCCTGAAACAGAATAGAATTGTTGGAAAGCTCCACTGAATTGATTCAAATCACGATATGGAACAGAAAATTTTGATAATTGCGTGAAACTGAAATTCCAAAGCTTGATGGAATTACCCAGTTATATTAGAAAGAGAAAATGGAATAATACCATCAAGGGAATAAATTCTATACTTTTAATGTAGTGCTTGGAGTTAGACATCCATAACAAATAATGAAAATGGGGTGTGAAATTTGAGTCACCTAAAATGACTAGCCTAACCACAGATACAAACTCATAGGCCTCTAGTAGTTGTTTATAGTTTTTTTTTCAGGGTTTAAATTTTTTGATATTTTTTTTTCGGTTTTCAGTTTGCCAATTAGCCGGTTCGAGAAGAGTATTCAAATATTTTCAAAAGCAATATGTCCTTTATCCAGGAAGACTTAATTTACCTGGCCTACGAGAATAACTTATACTAATGTGAATCTACAAATATTCACGGATAATCATAAAAATCAAATCATGGATAGATAGACAGAACCTACTTTTTCCTTGAGAGTGAATTTTTCTTTTATGGTTCAAAATAAAGTGAAATAAGGAAATAAAGTTCTTCAGATGTGAGATACGTTATTTGTGATATTGTTCATGGACCGGATGTGCACTATTAAAGTTTTTATACCTGCTGGAGATGTCAGTGTTCGAAATATGCCCTGAAACTGGATCCTTTCGCACTCCAAGCTCTATCAGGAACTCCAATACCATAAATCAGGAACCATACATATGCAGAATTCAGCTTTGGACACTTGGATATGTTGTTTAATTAAGGTAATATTGGTTTTTCTCTTCTAATGTTGGAATTATTTCATTTTTTCTTTCTCCCAAAATGTTGCGTGGCATTCCCTTGTAAATTTATTTTCGATCTCCTTGTGGCTTTGTTTGTTGCTCCCTTGGATACCAATTTTCCCTCTTCTTTTTCATTTGAATGTTCGAATTCGCGCACCAAATTGTCACATTTCACTGTTTGGGTTCATCTTATATAATTTATACATACAACTATTTTCCCATTCTTATTACTATGTACATATTTCAATAATAATTGCTTATGACATCACCCCGTTGTTATTAATTCCAATTTTCCATATGACCATCTATTCCCTGATTGGCTAATCTCATCAAGAAGTTTGCTGTTCTACCATTGGCTACTTTTAGTTAGCTACAATTTCATATACTTTATGTTTCAAATTTATAAATGTGTTGATCACTTTTTATTCATGAAAATTTTGTAAATCTAGACTTCTTGTTGTCTTTTTACCAATTATGGGTTATAATCATTATGACAGTGTATGAAATTGATTGTGTTATAGTATTTTGACATTTTTATCTATCCATATTATACATAGGCTTACAAATAAATAGAGCTTCCAAAATCATGTCAAAACAATCTCTTGAAACTAATAACTATTTAGTAATTATTCTTTTTTGTGGGTTTTTTCCTTTTTAAAACTTATAACTGGCATAACATAACATATATATATATATATATATTTATATATATATATATATATATAGCTCATTCCGTTCTACAGTTATAACTCCTGAAAGTATGGTAATGTGAGCGATTTGTGGTGGAAGCGATTTTGTAATGAAAATCTGACTACGCCACTGGATTTGTGAATTATATTCCCTTAAAATCATTTATTCAAGTTTAGGTTATAAGGGAATTCGAAAATAACAGGAAATTAAAAATTCATTTTCAAGTTATGCAGTCTTCCATAGCCGATAAAAACGAAATGAACCGAATCAAGTTTTAAAGTATCAAAATTATTCATTCAATAATTAAACAGAAAGCAGGACAAAAAATGTTCTTTTTAAATTCTGCAAAACTCAACTGAAACAAGCTTTTAGAGAAGGTATCAATAATTTGAGGAAAGCTGAACTAATACATTAGGCATAGGTATTGTACTAAATCAACAGTAGGCTGTGATTTAGTACACCACAAATCGCTCATATTACCATACTTTCAGGAGTTATAACTGTAGAACGGAATGAGCTATTGACTTCGGATTTTCGCTGTACAAATTCACTAGTGTTCTACTTTGTATCGGCAGTGTTGCTAAATTTCAAATATGTCTAAATAAAAATTATAACAAAATACTTTGTTTCCAAAATTAAAGTTGTTGTAACTTCGTTGTTAACCAATATTTTTTCATGAAATGTTGATGGTTTTCATTCATAACGACTGCGAATCCAGTGTTGTGGTCAAGTTTGGAAACAAAAATTGCCTTATAAAAAATCAAAACGTGTGTAATAATAATGACATAAGCACCACGCGGTGAGGTCGGTACCAATAATATTACTGGCTTTAAAACTCCATGTAATGGCCATGTCTTTGGGTTTATGATGTTCAGTGCGATAGTGAATACTGGTTGTGTTGTTGTGTACCCGATAACTCAGGGGAGCGACCGCAGCTATCAAAGTGTCCTCACAATTACATTTACGATCTTCAGTTCAATATTTCAAGTTGATACTCTGGTTTAATGTGTGCATTGGGATATAATATTGTAGTACTACAACTAATATTTCTTCATTTAATATATTTTGTTTTCAAATTAATTCGTTACGTTATAAATACCCATTTTGTTAGCTGTACTGACACTATAGAAAAAAAAATAACTTCGTGAATAATAACATCATCAAACAATTGGTCAGTAATTATAACTCTAGATTTCAAAGAAATACATTTTAATAATCAGGAAACATATCAAATTATAATTAAATGAAAAGTAAGTACGGAAACTAAAACTCGACTACTGAAAAATCACGCTCTAAGGAGTATGTAATGAAAAGTTAGTTCAATAAAAAGTAAGTTCAAAAACTAAAACCCGACTACTGAAAAATCACCCCCTAAAAAGTATGAATTAACAGGTTGACTGCAGGCTATATTTTTCAAGCATATTCGGATGCCGTAATGTGTTATTTGTCTTTTTGTCCAGGTTTTGAATCAATAAATTCACGATGAGTTAAAAAAAACGAATGAAGGACGCCGCACGGAATACTACCTTCTTTCAGCAACGCCGGTTTAATAATGGTGTGAATATGAAGCGATACCAAGACTGGGACACAGTTTATTGAAGAAACAGTTCGCTCACTTGGCGTCGGCACTTTGATCTTTATATTCCCGTTTGTACACTGCGCAACTCTGATTTCTATCCCTTGCGCATACCGCGTGTTACTGTGTTACTAATACTGAATTGTTTACCAGGAGTGGACGTTACCTTGAAACATGCATTTGGGCTAAGTGAGCTAACTGCTCCTATAAACTGTGACTGGGATCGGAGTGGCCGGGTCTTCGATTGATTCCGAAACACTCCGATTGGAGTGGTCGGCGTCGCCGATTGATTGCGAAACACTCCGATCAGAGTAGTCGGCAGCTGACCTGTTGAAAAGTAAGTTCAAAAACTAAAACCCGACTAATAAAATATCACGCTCTAAAAATTATGAAACAAGAGAATATTCTCATCTGAAATTATTATGTACAAACTATTCAATATTTATCGTCTACCAAATAAACAACTCTCACGTTATATATTCAAATGTATTTAATACATATTAACAGTGATGTGATAGCCGTGGTCATATGCCATATAGTTCATGATCACTTACTACTGTTAGAATGTATTGATTTGTTAGGGTAGGTGGCATATGACCATACTCTGAACATCACTATGAATATGTATTAAATACATCAAAATATATCACGTGTAAGTTGTTTATTTAATTGACAATAACTATTGAATAGTTTGTACATCACAATTCCGGATGAGGATAAAATCTTGTTTCATAATTTTTAGAGCGAGATTTTTTAGTAGTCGGGTTCTAGTTTTTGAACAAATTTTTTCTTGCAGTGGAAACTTCTTCAGGCGCACCTCGCACACATTTTTAGTGGAGAGTGCATTGGGCTGATCCGTGGCGTTCCAAAGTGAAAGCCCCATTCTGGTGAACACGGGGAAGCCAAATTAAACCGAGCAAGAATGATGTTGTCAGCTGTTCTTCGCTAACGTGCCGCGCTATGTTTAGTATATGCAATTAGTGGTGTATCGTGCTTATATTGAGAAATATCACCGAAGGGTGATTGAACACCGAAGTTATTCCAGCGCAGAGCTGCAGGAGTAACCATATATAATAAAATAACTAATGAAAACCTTTTTAAAAACAAGCTTTTATGTAAGCCGTGTAGTTGAATGTATAAAATAAGTTTGAGTCATCGCTGACAATGATTTAATCATTTGGTTTCAAAAAGCTTGTCCCGCGAAGTGTTCATAAAAGTGGGTACCAATTAATTTGATTGGGCAGTGATTGGTTGGTAAGTAAGAACTTGTCAAAGTATTTAATTTTTTCAAAGTATTCATTAAAGTAGGTACCAATTAATTCCATTGGACAATATTGGTTGGTGAGTTACAATTCGTCGAAGTATTAATTTCATAACAATTCGCGCGACAAGCTTTTTAATCAATAATTCTCAAAAAATTATTAAATCATGGTCAGCGATGACTCAAACTTATTTCATACGTTTTAGTACACTGCTTACTTAAGTTAAAGTTTGTCTTCAAACATATTTTTCATTCATTATTCTATTTTTTGCTGTTCATATCTACCTAATAGAGAATCGTTATTACAAGGTCTCTTCCCTGTAAGTTTTGAGCTGAAAGAAATCATGATCTCCGACCCCAAAAACTTTCACAAACCAATTTTGAATAGAATCTGACCATATCAAAAACTCGTTCGCCATCCTGAAGTCGCCATCTTGAATTTATAGATTTTGACAAAAAAATCATAATCGCCAAACCTGACAACCCCCACATATCAATTTTGAATAAAATATGACCATCATCTGAAAATCCGTCCTCCACCTTGGGGCCGCCATCTTGAATTAATAAATTATGACAAAAAATTCAAAATCTACGACCGCGAAAACCATCGCATATCAATTTTCAAATCGGATCATAATCAAAACTCGTACGTCATCTAGGAGCCGCCATCTTGAATTCATGAATTTGTACAAAAAATTCATAATTTTCGACCCCGACAACCCCCACATACCAATTTTGAAGCGAATCGGATCATAACTATAAATCTCTCCACCATCTTGTAGCCGCCACTTTTTTTCCTGTAATAAAAAAGTCCCATAATGCATTGTTACCGGAATTATGAACACACACCAAATTTCAAATTAATCGGATGACTAGAAGAAAATTCACTTGATTTGACCCTAACTAACAAACGAACTAACAAGTGAAACTAAATAAAAGCTTGTCAAATAATAAGGACAAGACAAACATTGTAAATTCACAGATGGATGTAGTACTGTATTCACCTGGAGACAATTGTAGATACAAAGCATTCGAAACGTCGTGAAAACCTTCCAAATCCGTTAGTACGATGGACGTCCGAAACGAGAGTAATCATAACAGTGTTATTTACATCTCATCTAATCAAAGTGTTAAGTAATAGAATTCATCCATGATTATTTGCTCATTTTAACAACAGCAGGGTCTGCTTTGCTCAATCGAATCTTACATCCATTACCCATGATCTAGAATCGAGATTTCAATATCGATTTTTTACAATGAATATCAAAGACTTCAAATGATTTTATGAAGACCACATTGGATTTGAATATGTCAAATGACAAAAACGAAAGTACAACAAAATATGGAACTACAATCCATGGAGTTTTTTCTAGATATATAAATGAAATATGTGTATGTTTCGTAGAATATGAGAATGAAAATGAATGATTTTATTCATATACGGTTAAATATATAACAATAATAATTAATGCCTTGTTCCTAATTTGTCCAACTAATACCATCAATAATAATTTTAATATCATTCCTAATACCCACACATACTTTATATATATATTTATATATATATATAATATATATATATATATATATATATATATATATATATATATATATATTTTATGATGGGTTGTTTATATGATTTTTAATTTGTATATTCTTGAGAATTTATATCATAGATTATATTTCTGAAACCCTATCATAACAAATGAAAAATACGGGCTATGTTTGTGTCACTCCCACAATAACCTTCGTACGATGCGAACGCAAAACTGAAATAAAATAATTTTGTTTTAACCTGATGATGACAAATACCATGTCGAAACGTCGTTAAGAAAAATTATATGAATTGACTGAATCAGACCTTTATTCCGAGAATTTGAAGAAAATATATATATATATATATATATATATATATATATATATATATATATATATATATATATACTTATATTTATACGCTGTGCAACCCAGAATATTTTGAGGCCGTTGTTCAACCCGACCTGTATACTTACATTTATATCTTTGTGCAGCTCAGAATATTATGAGGCCGTTTTTACCCCTACCTCATCAAATACATTATATAAGTGAACATGTACTTTGTTTGGCACTAAGATAATTTTGTTTCGCGAACAAATTGTGAAATATTTACAAAAGCCAGATGTTTATTCGCGGCTACACCCTTAACTGCAAACGGTCAATGTGGACTAGATGGATATTACAAGGTATTATTTAGATTCACCTATCGTACGATCTCTATGATTAGGTCCGATTCTATTCAAAATTGGTATACAGGAGTTTTCGGGGTCGGAGAATATGAGTTTTTATTCGAAATTCACAAATTCAAGATGATGGACGAGTTTTATAATTATGGTCCGATTCCATACGAAATTGGTATGTGGGGGTTTTCGGAGTCGAATATTATAAATTTTTTGTCAAAATGCATTAAATCATAATGTCGGCTCCAAGATAGCGGACGATCTCTGTAATTATGATCCTGTGATTGAATTTCATTTCACGTTATTAAAATGGTACAAATAATATAGTGACATATAACTCATTAACCAAAGATAATGCTTGAATTTGATATTTTGGCGTTGTTGATTTTCATAAAAAAGTTGAAATATTTCAATCAATGTAAAGTTGTTGAAAATGATTTGAAGCAAGCTTTCCAATGCGCTGTTACTTGCCATATGATCCCATTCAAAATTAACTTGCAGATATCATTTTGACATTAGTTTGGGGCTTGTAACTGAACGCTTCGTTGAATAACAGATTTTCACAGAAAGTACTCGTTAAGTGGATTGCTGATATAAATTGAGTAGAATAATAAAAGAACATGCTCTAGATACGACAAAGGCAAGCTGGCATCACGTAGAGGTGAATGGGCTGGAATAATGTTGATTCGAGGTGGATGGAAATGATAATGAAGGAAGAGATCCTTTGGCACGTGTGTTGTATTTAGAGTTGGTTATAAAATGTTTTGATACAGAAGAACGTTGTATGCACTTGTATGATTTTTGTTAATAAATATATATTGTGAAGTGAAAATATATTTATTGTCGTAGGAGAATCTGCCTTTAAGCTATAGTGCCCAAAAAATATTTTTATCTGCAATTCCCAAACGTTTTCGGTGGAACGGCCATCTTCAGTGGAAATTCTGAAAAGTGAAAAAGTTAAAGGAAATATGATATTAGATGAAGATTGTGTTATACAAAAAAATATATTGTATGAAGCTGTTGAAATTGAAATTACTCACTTGACAGAATTTATACAGAGTAACTGTAGAAGATGAACTCATGATATATTATATTTGTAAAACTTATGATCCGGACATGTCAAGATTGCAAAGAAGAAAACATGAATCAAGAAACATGAACTCGCAAGATCACTAATCAACAAATGAATAATAAGGGGGACATCTCAATTCAGAATCAAAAAGCGCCAGATTTAAAAATATCAAAGAACTAGGAGTGAATATAGAAGAAGTAGAATGTGCGAAGAAGAAACAATTCCATTTATGATTTGAAGATAGGATTGAATATGTACCGGTTTAAATGGATCTAAGTATGTACACAACTTTCATTCTTGGACCGTTCTCTAGATATTTCCAAATCTTCCAACAAACCAAGTTTGATGTTATCAGTGACACTATGCAAAATTTTGAAACCGTTATTGTTATCAATAGTGTGGTCCTGATCTTTCAAATGGCTGCCAAAACTTGAAGTAGAAGGCTTGTTCTTTGATTCTAGTAGATATTTTCCTAATAGTTTTTTCAATATAAGTTGCATTGCAGTTGTTACACATAAGCTTGTAAATTCCGCTTTTATAAGAAGAATTGATTTTATCCTGAGTGTTCACTAACAATGAACCCAGGGTACCTTGTGCAAGTTTTAAAGGATATTTTAATATTGAAATTTTTTCTATAGAAGTGTTTGGATATAAATAGAGAAATAGTATTCAAAAATTATGGTTAAAAATAATTAGTAACTGAAGGTTTGTGATGATAGAATAAGCAATGTTCTATAAATCAGCTCACTAACAATTTTAGGATTATAACCATTGTTTAATGCAAGTTGATTGAAAATGTTGACTCCTTTTTGAAAGTTCCAAGCAAGTTACATTTATAGGCTTTTGAATTTCCTTTGTCTACTTTGAACTTTCGAAAAGAAGTCAACGTTCTCAAACAACTTGCATAAACAATGGTTATAATCCCGAAATTGTTACTGATTTATAGAATATATTTGAAAAAAGAAAGGAACATTGCTCATTATATCATCCAGAAACCTTCAGATACTAAATATTTTTGAATGATATTTCTTTATGTATTATCAAACTCTTCTATAAAAACTTTGACAATATTGAAATATCCTTTGAAACTTGTAATACCCTGGGCTCATAGTTTTCTACAAATATATATCTCATAACATCAGTTATCTACTAGAGTTACTCTATATAAATTCTGACAAATGAGTTATTTCACTTTTTTTTTTGTATCACAGATTCTTCATTCAATAACATATTTCCTATAACCCTTTCACTTTTCAGAATTTTTTACTGTAGATGATCGTTTGACTGAAAATGTTTGGAAATTGCAAATAAAAATATTTATAGCCTGAAGGGAGATTCTGCCTACGACAATAAATATATTTTTATTCCACAATCTATATTTATTAACAAAAATAAAATGTTTTTCTGAATTTCCAGAATTTCCTTCTGAAACAAATTGAAAGTTCTCTTCTATTCCGAAGTATTCATTTATTGATATGAGAATAATTTTGACCGCCTGTTTTGTCACTATTCAATTGAGTCTGATATCAGCCAAGAGGTTGCCACATTGAATCCACCTCCACAACTCATAAATGACATGTGCTCGGAAATGCAGAGATTTTGCCGCAGAATGTAGAACATTTTTCCACTTACCATTCCTTATACCCCTTCTTCTTCACACACAATAAAATACTTGGGTGTACTTGTGGATCAATGCCTCCCATGGAAATATCATATTGATTATACTGTTGTCAGATTACGTGAACTCATCTACAAATTCTACCAGCTCAGAAATATAGTGAGTAGGAGATTAATGCTAAAAGTTTATGATGCTTTGGCTTAGTCCATAATGCGTTGTCGTATTATAGTGTGGGGTGGAACATTCAAGTCCTCTATAAAGAACCTAGAAGTAATCCAAAATACTCTGTTGAAAATTATGTTGGGGAAAAACAGGCGACATTCTACAGAATTGCTCTACAATGAAAGTGGGTTGTTAAGTGTAAGAAAACTGTACGTATTTAACTCTATATTATGGACTGTCAGCTCTCCAAGTACAACTTTTCAGCATTCCTATAATACTCGGATATGTAAAGATCTGACTATACATGTGCCAAGATGTAGACTCACCCAAAACCATAATTTTGTATCATATTCAGGACCAAAACTATATAATTAAAACAAATCCACAGTAAATTCAAACTGGAAAGAGAATTGAAAACATTCATGAAAAATAATTATAAAATGTTCGAAAATATACTAGATAGATAATCCATATAAGGTATAGGCTGAAACTTATTATAAACCACTGCTACATGCGTTGTCCCTATCTACATTTCTTTTTATCTATCTTTCTCTTCCTTCCTTTCTCTCTATTTTCATCTTTATACTCTTCTCTCCCTTTTTCAAGGATCTAAGTTCAATATAATTATATGTTATCTGCTCTATTGAGTTTATTTGGTTGCTCGCTACAATACAAGCTTGCTTAGGTGTCGTCAATCGCATTAGACTCAACAGAAATACACCTAATTTGTACATCGTTGCTGAGGACGATCTGTTAACCTCTTTTGTTTATCTGAATGAATAAATTACTCACCTACTTACCTACTTCTTGGCTGTATCTGACTTGAACCCGATATCATTAATAATAACGACCATATAGTGGAAAAGCAATTCGAATTTACCTTAGCTCACTCTAGTACAGCTAACCTATTTGTGTTATACAGATCACCTTGCTCGAATGGTTACATTTCTCGAAAATATAGGATTACTTTTACTAAAATCACCCACTTAGGCAACTTTTATTGCTAGGTTCTCACTTCATTTATCTTTTTTATGCACACAAATAGTCCAACCATGATAACACCAAATTCGGAAAGCAGAATCGACTTGGTCTGCACCAACTTAACTGAAGAAAATAGTATTCAGTCATATCAGCAAACATTTCTGAACACGAGGCTATCTGCTATGAAGTTAAGGTTATGTATAACAGTGTCACCAATGAATTGAATTACAGTAGATTTTTCAGTGAAAGCAATTATATAAAATTATATAATAATTGTCTGATTGCTAAATGGAATACGGTACAACATGCCGATGATCCATTCCTTTCGAATTGCTGATTCAGCTCATGATTGACTCTTTCACAAAGGGAATCTACCCGAATCCTCTGAAAGCGAGTCGTGTAATTCTTCTTCCTGAAGGTGGAAATATAACGTATCCTTCAAATTTTCGACCTTTTTTTTATTCCGACCTTGGAAAAAATTATGAAACAGCTGGTCAAAATCAGACTAGATGGATTTCATAACTGTTCATGGAATTCAGAAATTTGGCTTCCAACCACGAAAATGAACAGGCGATGCTGTCTCCTCGTTACTGAGAGAGCTTAACAGCAAATTAATAGGTAGGAAATTTGCGCAGCAGCATTTTATGACATTTTAAAAGCTTTTGATTGTGTGAATCATGAAATTATGTTGCGCAAACTCCAGCACTATGTTTTCAGAAAACAGAGCCTTATATGGATTTAATCTAACCTAAGTGGAGACGCCCATACTGCTCTGTATTACTAAGAGTGGTTCCAGTTTGATTCGAGTCTTTCCTGATCCTATTTTTACTTATATCTGCCTCTTTTTTTCGAAGTACACTTGAGCACATACGAGGCTGACCTTCCTCGTTTTTGAAAAATTTCTTATGGCATCTCCACACTAAGGCGCCGATTATTACATAGTTAATTGCTGCTTTACTGTCCAAGTAGATGGCTTGGAACACTGAGGTCTAGGAGTAATAATATTGTTCTTTCTGTTCCTTTTTCGTATAACGTGCACCAGAAATCCCCCCAGATCTTGATACCAGGTTGATCTATAGATTGGAGACTTGTTTGGTGCTGCATTTTTCCACTCTTTTCTCGTAGGGATGAATTTTTCTGAAATTCGGAACCGATAAAATGGTGGTCTACCTCAGTGCCTAACCATTGGCTTGCGCTTGCTAGTTTGGAATCTGGAACTCGAGAGAGAACAACAAGCACAATACCACTGGAGAAGACTTCCTATACTTTGCTTTGACAGACTTATATATTTTCAAAATATGAAATATATCCATAGTTCCTTCAGTTAGGCTATGATCAATAGTAATAAAAGAAATAAAATGAACATTTGAGCTTATTGACGCAAACATTAATTTCATTGAGCTCTGATGCAAATTTCGTAACTTAACAATATCCGAAGTATTCATACAAATTATGATTGAATATTATTCAAACAAGTCAAGAGATACTATTTCAACTAGAACAACTCTCACCACCTCTCTCGAAGAAGGGCCAGAACGATCAAAAATCGAAAACACTAGAAACTATTCAAAATATTCCACAGCTAAGATTTACGTGCGGGAAAATGGAAAATATAAATGTATTTTTCACAAGTTAATAGTCTATGGTCAAGGCACTGAACTGGTGATGCTATTATTTCTAATGTGAGACGTACACTATAGAACTCAGTTTATCATAGTTTTCTCTGGATACGGAGTGTTCTTATTTTTCTAGGAGTGATTTATGAGCCCCCTAAACATGTGGATGGAAATGGAATAATAATGTTGATCTAGAAACTGAAGACGAACTATGCACCAACTCTAGACGGAATAATAATAATATTCATTTACCAAAAAAAAATCATACAAATGTCAACCAAGTCCAGATGGAATGAAAAAACTTGAGAGGTGTCAAGGGACACCCGGATGGAACGAAGTTCATTTCGATTAATTAGTGAAGGAATTGTAGTACTTTTTTTTTAAGTTATAATCAAAAGCGTTCAGAGAAATTTGAACTCTTCTTCAATTTTTGATTGAAGAGTTTGAGGTTTACAGAAAAAATAAAAAACTGTTTTGTGTTTTCCAGTGAATAAATGTATTTGTAATTTCTTTCTCTCACGATATTCTCTACATCTTTGTGCATGTGTCTTTTTCCTTGATGTTATAGTTTGTATCTCAGTAGTCGATGCTTTAGTTGATTCGCTATTGAAATAAAAAGCAAAAAAATTGTACATATACATACACACACACACACATATATATATATATGCACTCTGTCTGTCTATTCTTTCGTACACGTCATAGATGCGCGGGACTTTGTAAACACAACAGAGTGTGTGTATATATATATATATATATATATATACTCTCCCGACTTCGTAAACACAACAGCGTATAGGTTAGAACACGCACGGCTTGCTAAATACATACGCATTGATATTGTAATATTAAAATATAATTTGCTTTTAAATTTATCAAAGTTATGATGCGTTCACTTGCTAAACACACAATAATGGATAGATTATAACGCGTATGACTTGGTTAGCACAATGGTAAAGAGAGGTTATAATGCGTACTTGCTAAAAATACATAAGCGTTTATTATTGTCTGTATAGAATCTCTACTTACCTAACTCCATCAGCAATATCCGGAACTTGTGCAGAAACACTGTCAGGATTCATTATTGTTATTATTTTTTATTATTTATTATGTACAAAAAACCTGTATACACTCAACAAAAATAATCGTCGCGACACCACACTGTTCAATAGAAAGACGAAATGATAATAACTGGCTTGTTTTCTATGAGAGAGAGACAGACAGACAGAGAAACACGCGCACGCCGCACGGCTCAAAACCATAGCGAAAGTCTCGTTACACATGTTGGTCTTAATTTATTCCGTCTAGCCCTCTTTCGCAACGCGCGATAAGGAACTACGTTCCAATAATAATATTAATTCCCTAAAAAAAATCATACATTGTTCCAAATTGAACGTAGTTGTAAAGGAATAATCTCCTCGATAAGTTACTGAACACTTATTTCGGGGAAAACATATCGGTAGAATTTGATTAGTCAGTTCAACGAATAATTATACACAATTAATACAACATACTTGATATAAAACTAAATATCAACTTTAATACAGTTAGGCCCGGTATTTTCACCTCCGGTTATACTAGGAATGAAGTAAGCAATGAAAAGAATGTGCTTCGTTATCAATAAACTCTAAACAAAAGCATATTCTAACCGTTGGTTAATTTACTCCTAGTATAACCGGAGGTGAAAATACTGGGCCATATGTGTGCCAATGTTCACAAGTGAAAAATCAATTATCCCCCATTTTTCTACCCGTAAGGGTGGATAATTCCATTCGAAATCCGAATATGATCAACTATGAGGAATACCCTATCTGATAAAAAAAGAAATATCCAAATCGAAGATCCCAGTACAAAGTTTTGCCTGATAGAATCGGTTAACGGACCAGAATTCAGAGGGTGAGTGATCAATATCCTCCATTTTGCTACCCTTAGGGGTAGATTTCATCTTTTAAATTCAAATGGGACCAACTTCGAAGTACACCTTAACCACTGAAAGAAGAATTATCGGAAACGGACTCCTCAGTAAAAAGTAATGCGTGATCATACATGAAAAAAATAAAATATACGCGTCGACTAGAGAACCTCCTCCTTTTTGGTTTCGTCGGTTAAAAATGCGAAAATAATCGTCGTGATGCTCTACGTGCATACAGAGAGAAATACTCTGATAGACGAATGCCAAGCGCTATGTATTTCACACGCTTGGCTTCGAATTTGGCAATTGACGTTTTCTCCATCAAATCAAATGTAAAATACAAAGTGTGATACATCGTTGGAAAGATAATTTTAAGTAGAAATAAAAAATTGCAAAAAATATACAGAGTGCCATTCGAAATAAAAGAGTCAGGGTCACTTCCGGTCAAACCGGTGGTGACTTTCAATTTTTGTTTTCCTCAGTTGAAGGTTCCTTGAACAAATTGGAGATCATGAAATTTTCAAATTTTTATCTTTCGACATGGCTGAGATAATCCATTGGAACAGGTATACTATATATATATATATATATATATATATATATATATATATATATAATATATATATAATATGAGTTAAACATTTTGAATTCCTTTCATTATGTTCAATTATCGCCAGTAATACGATTCACTTCGCTTATGATCTATCAGGATGAATAGGGTTCATTCAGAATATTTTCATCCAATAACGAGAATTTCATAGCCCATACCGCACAAGAATGCATTCGATTTGCATTTAATCAGTATAATAGAGCTGTAAATTCAATATCGAAATAGAAATCCTGACTGCCCTATCAAAATAATGGAATTTCATTCAAATCTTAAGTGAGCAGTTGTCAGAAATATAGTTCTATTCAGTTAGGATATAAGTATGGAATTTAGAAGATTGGGTTTTATGCATTTTGAAATCATTATCGGTTAATGGGAAGTCAGTTGTAGAAAAATGAAAATGATTTCACTGACACCTGAAAACCTGGAATATATTCTGCGGTATTAATTTTCGCTCAGTATAAAAGCAGGATTGCATTCAAAATAGGGCAGAATTCTCAAGTTTGGTGTATTATTCTTCTGATTATTGACAAATAATTCGTACCTTGAATTATAATAATGTTGACTATAGCCTCATAAATAAACCATCATCGATCTTGTAACACCTATATGTACGCCGGAAAAGATAAACTTTAACTGGCGGTACCTAGTGACAGAAAGAAACACTCCGAAAATCTCCCACCTCGATAGGTTTCTAAATAAAAGATTCCTTCTCAGTAGGAGTGGCAAGCCCGTCTAGCATATAGTGAAAGAAAAGTGCCATGTGAAGTGGAATGAATAGAAAAAATCGAATTAAACGGTTTTCACATAAAGGATTCAATATAAAATTGAACCAGAAAATGGTAGAAAAAAATCAAAAAAATTTTTAAAAGGGGGAAAATTTTTAATTTTTATGGCCTTAAGATTTTTTGGGGGTAAAAGGCGGTTTTTTTTACGTTTGTTTTTGCCCTTCTGCCCGCGTTAAACCCTTTTGGGGCCGGCTAAAAGGGGTTTTTAGCGCTAAAAAAGCCAATTTTGGCTTTGGAAAAAATTTTTCCCATGGGGGGAAAACCAGGGGGATTTTGGGAAAAAAATTTTGGGCCGCATTTTTTCACCAAAAAATTTTTTTTTTTAACCTTTTTTAAAAAACCGTTTATTACCCCTTCCCTAAAATTTTTATAATGAAATTTAAAATTTTTTTGAAAAAGAAATTTTGGGTTTTTTTTTGTCCAAAACCGCCGTTAAAGTTTTTTTCCCCTTTTTTTTACGATCAAATTTTTTTTTATTTTAAAATTAAAGCTTTTACCTTTGGTGGTTTTTCCCCACTATACCAAACCGAAAATTTTGGGGATGAACAGCATAAAATTAAAAAAATGGGTTTAAAAAAAAATTTTCATTCAATGTCCTTGTATTGGAAGAGGGTTTTGGTAATTCTTCAATTTTGGGTTTTTGAGGAAAGTATTGTTTTTTTTACTAATTTTTTCTTTTATATTGGGCCAAAAACCAAAAATTTTTTTACCATCAATGGATTTTCTTTTATTTGCTCCGGGGGTTAAAATTTTGGGTTTTATTTTGCCAAAAGGTGGGGGTTTTATGTTTTTTTTCCCCGGTCCCCATTGTTTACTTTTTTTTAAAAGGGCAAGACTGAGGTTTTTTGTTGGGGCCCCCGCCCGATTCTTTCACCCTTTCGGGATTTCCCTATTGGGGGGGAAGAAATGAAAAGGATGGTTTTAGGTGAAACAATAAAATTCTAATGATTTCAGAAAAAATTTTTTTTAATTCCATTTTTAATAATATGATTTTTAAGAAAATTTAATTTTTGGTTATTTCCAAAAGATTTTTTCACCCAATCCCCCGGTTCAATTTTTTTAGAACTTTATTGAAAAAACCTTTAATTGATTTTTTTTGCTTTTTTTTTACTTATTTTTGTTGTTTTTTTTCCAATGTTAGATAAGTTGTTAAAAATCATTAAAAAAATTTCCCTTGTGGTGAAAAATTTTTATTGAAAAGAAGGTTTTCCCTCGATTGTTTTGAAGAAAATAAACATTTGGGGGTTATAAAAAAATTCATTTTATTGTCTTTTAAAATTATTTTTTAAATGCGCAGAAATTTTAAAATAATTAAAATTTTTTTATTTAAAAATTTTAAATTTTAAAAAAAATTTTTTTAAAAAAAAAATATTAAAAAAAAAAAAAAAATTTAAATTAAAATTTTTTTTAAAATTTTAAAAATTTTTTAAATATTAAAAATTTTTAAAAAATTTTATTAAAAAATTTATTAAAATTTTTTAAGTTAAATTTTTTTTTTTTTTAATAATAAAATTAATTATTTTTTTTAAAAAAAAATTTTAAAAAAAATTTTTTTTTTTATTAAAAAATTTTTTACTTTGTTCTTTATTATGTTTTTATGTGGGAAGAACCTCCTTTTGAAAGGTGAAAGGGTTTTAAATTATCAAATTAGATTCCCTTCAATCCAAGGTTTTATACCCCCCCGAAAAAAAACATTCATTTGCTTTTAACAGAAAGGGTTTCAAATAAAAAAAAACCAAACCCTTAAAAAAAAAGAATTTTTATTAAACGGTTTTCGTTTCAGAAAAATTGTTAAATTCCTTAATATGTTGGAAAATTTTAAAAGGTTGGGTTTTTTTTAAAAATTTTTAAAGGGGGGCATTTAAAAAGTGAGTACATAATTTCACTTAATAAAAATGGTTTTTTTTTCGATTGAATTTCCGTATGAAAAAAACCCTTCAAAAAAGGGGGAAAACTTAAGTTTTTTTATTTTCTTTTATTATTACTAATTTTGTACCAAATTAAAATTTTTTCTATTATAATAAAAAAAATTTTTTAAAAAAAATTTTTTTCTAAAAAAAAAAATATATTTTTAATTATAATACATAAATATATTTGAAACTTTTAAAAAAAAAAAATTTTTTAAAAAAGCATAAAAAAAAAAAAAATTTTAAATTTTTTTTATTTTGTTAAAATTAAAATTTGGGTAAATATATTTATATTCCGGGGTTTTTTTAATTCTATAAAAAAAAAAATTAATAAATATTTTTTTTTATTGCCCGAAAAACTTAATTTTTCTTTTTTTAAAACCCATCATTTAAAAGACAAAAACATCCTCTATCCAACCCAGCCTTTTGAAGGGAAATTCCTAAAAAAAAACAGTTATTTTTTTTACCCCACAAATTAGAATTTTTTTTAAAAAAAATATGACCCCAAAAAAACCCCCTAAAATTTTGATGGAAAAATTTGGATTGAATTGTAGATTTTTTACAAAGAAGATTTTAAAAAAAGAAAACCCCCCCTTTTTTTGGGGTTTGGGAAAACAAAATTGGTAAGAAGGATTTTAAATTTAAAAATTTTTAAAATAAATTTTGAAAAAGAAAAAAATACAAAAATAAAAATTAAAGGATTTTGTTTTTTTTAGAAAAAATTGATGGTTTTTTAAAAAAAAAAAACCAAAGGGGGAAATAAAAAGAAAAAAATAAAAAAAGGGAAAAAAAAATTTTAAAAAATTATTGAAAAAACCCAAAAAAAATTATGCCCCCCAAAAAAAAATTTTTTTTCGCAAGGAATAATATGAAATTTTTAAAGGAAGAAGAATACTTATTTTTTTTAAAAAAAAAAAAAGGGGGGGCCCCTAAACAATTCCACCTTTTTAAATCAAATTTTCAAAATTTACACATATAAAAAAATTTGTTTTTCCCTATTTCTTTCTTTCCGAATTTTTTTCCTTTTTTTTAAAATTTAAATTTAAAAATTTAATAAAACCCTTAACCCAATGGAAAAAAAAAACTTGAAATTTCTTAAAAAGGAAATCATAAACAGAAATTGAAAAAAAAAAAATTTTTTTCCCCGAAATATATCCATTGATTTAAAAAAAAGGGGTTATTTAAACGAAAAAACAGTTCGGTGGTTTCACCTTTTTTGTTGACAAAGGGGAACCCTTGCCAAAGACTCTATATAAAAGGGAAAAAGAAACGGGGGGAGGAAAAAAAAGGGGAAAAAAAAAACAAACCCTTTTTTTTTTCTTCGCAAAAAAACCCTTATACCTGGGGGAAAAAAAACAAAGAAAAAAAAATAAATTTTCGGAATAATAGGTATAAAAAGACTGGGGGGGTTTCGCATTTAATTTGGAAAAAAAATTCAAATTCGAAGAAAAATTTTGGGCAAATTTTAAAGTTGGGGGCAACGGGGGTAAATTTTAAAAAAAATTTAAAAAGGGGAAAGAATGAACGGAAGAAGGGGAGGGAAAAAATCGAAAAAATTAAGTTCTACGGAAAAAAAAAACAGTACCCCCGGGGTTTTATTTGAAAAAAGGTTTTATATAAAAAGGGAAAAATTGCTTTTGGGGGGTAAAAAGTCCAAAGGGAAAAAAAAGGGTACTGGAGTAAAAAAGAAAAAATTTGGGAAAGTTGTTTCATTTGGTTTTTTTTAAAAGGTTTATAAAAGGGAAAAAAATTTTCGATTTTTAATACCCCCAAAAAAGGGAAAAAACTAAAATTTTTTATTTTATGACCCTGGGACTAAAAAATTTTTTGACCTGCCTGAAATTTGAAAACGTGTTTTGGTCGTAAAATTTATGTTTCCTACCCATAAAAGGGGAAAATGAATAGAAAACGGTTAGTAACATCGTATAACTATGCCATTAAGTGTGTTCATAATTGAAACATGAAAAACTAACCCATAGAATACCACACGAAAGTAGAAATTAATCATCCAGATTTTTTCACTTGTTGCCATTTGGCAATAGCCACTCGAGCCAATCGAGCTCTAGTGTCTGTTGCCTCGCAATGAATTTTCGAAAATACGTCCAATGATTTTCACTTTATTTTCACTTCGATTGATATTGCAACTGATTATATTTTTTTTTGAGTTTGAGAAATAATCTGATTACCTATTTTTTACTTTATCGAACTCTTGTGTGATATTCTATGGATTTTTTTTCCATGATACAATCATAAACACATTTCCTCGCAAAATGATACGATGTACTGATCCGTTTTTTATTCATTTTTAACTTTTCATGCGAATTGATGACAGACGTCAAATTGAAAATGAACCTTGTCAGACAATAGAAATTAAATATGTACCTCGAGAATTCCCGTGGCATTTTCATAATTTTCTCCATTACCTTTTCCCATATTGAGAGCCCAATCTTTCACAATGGATGCTATCATTTCAGTATAAATTTATTCCTTTAGTACATAGTTTCTTTCACTACAAAACGTAAGAAATTGTTTCCATACGTACTTTTTTGTTTTTACTGTATTATGAGGATCAGTATTTTGTATACTTTCGTCTATTGCATTTAATAATAAATCTCCG
The DNA here is from genome assembly GCA_018342105.1 of Gonioctena quinquepunctata. Classification (NCBI taxonomy): domain Eukaryota; kingdom Metazoa; phylum Arthropoda; class Insecta; order Coleoptera; family Chrysomelidae; genus Gonioctena; species Gonioctena quinquepunctata. The sequence goes on from JAFIRS010000125.1 coordinate 674,875, forward strand.
AATGGACTCATTTTTGAACAATTATTGATAAACGTCAAAATTTGACGGTCCTGTTAGTTTGTGTATTATAGTATATTGATGTCGATGTGGTTACTACGGAAATGAAATTATTTTAGAATTTTCGATTGGTGGTGCTACTCTATGTATAATCAGGTATCAACGAAATTATAAGAGGTAATTTTACTAAATTGAACGTTCTGATTGGTTAGAAATTACACGAAAAAATTAGCAGTATAATAATGCTTTGATTGGCCAAAACGTAGATAAATGATTTGTATTGATTTTTTTTATTGGTTTCTAGAAATGTCGAGAGATAATCGTTGAAAATCACTTACAAATTGCAATAAATGCAGTATTGATATTAATTTTTTACGGTATATACTTCACAGTCAATTCATAATTCTTTTGCACGTATTTGCGTAGAAAAGCTCGGTGATATTGATGTATTCGAGAAATAGGGGTTTCGAGAAATCAGAGTGGAAAAAATAGATCTTCCTCAGAGTCCCAATTCGTGCCAAAAATTTTTCCATCCCAGTATCGCAAAAAAATGGAATGGATAAATCAGTAGACATTAAAAAAAAAAAAAATTTAACCGTTAATATACATTTTTCATTCAAAAGAAGCGTGAAAAAAGTAATGAACAATCAATCTAGCCCAACATCGGCCACATCACAAACTCTAATGTAAATCATGGCATTGGCGTAACGTAAAATAAAACAGGAGACATTGAAATTACACTCACAGCTGTTTTGTGCGATCAATAAACTCAAGCAAAATTTTCAACGGATGGTGTTAACTTGAATTTTTTTATATGCGATAGATATGAATTATTGTGTGAAGCGCAAACTCAAGTGAATTTTGTTTTGACATGCTGTGAAGATGTAATATGGTGGAGAAGAATTTTGTAAATGATGTGACTTATGCCTACAAATATTTGGAACTGGAGCCGATGGACAACACTTCTTTACTGAAATGTGAATCTGGTTTTCATGGTTATGAACATATACGGACGATCGCGAGATTCTTGGTCTCATTGGAGTATCCAACATTTGCGTTTTTGTTGCAATTCGTTGCCAGATCAAGGACGGAAACTAGACTGCTTATTTTTCTCGTAAACATGACAAATGCAGCACTTGGAGTTCTTTAAAATATTCATCAAACATCAGCTTCACGTATTTTCTAATCAGTGTTAACGCAATTGGTACAAGCTTGCCAAACTTTCCAAGCAACAATGCCAGATTAATTTGAAGATTTGTATACAAATTGTCGAGTAATCATTGATTGTACTGAATTCAACGTAGAACAGCCATCTGAAGTAACTTAGTTCGAAAAAAGATATACAAAAAATAATCAAGTATATTTAATATTTATATATATATATATATACATATATATATATATATATATATATATATATATATATATTCTTCATTTTAGATTTGATTCGAAGATTTCATGAATGAATCCCTCTCATAACAAAATGAAAACTCCGGCTATGTTGTCTTACCCCTTTTCACCTCATCCCAGCTCAATCGGTACGCCTATGAACAAAGAGTCCCATCTCTTTTGACTAGCAGGTTTAGTTATGCCAACTTGATATCAAATATGCTGTTTAGTGGGGAAAAAGTGTGGTTATATGTTCAAAGATGGAACAAATATTGCAGAAAATAATCAAATGTTGTTTTTATTCAGATGAAACCTCAAAACTGTCCTATTCTGCAAAAATTACCTTATGGACTAGAAGAAAAACAATAATGTGATATGGTGCAATTTGCTATGAGTGATTAATATTAGTTTAAATGAAATTTGAAGGTTATTATCAGTCCTTCAGCATCGAAAATTGTTGAATTGCTCAATCAAAAGTAACACAGTAAATCAGATACTCAGTGTTAGTTAATAAAACTGAAGCGTTGCACTTTAGAGAGTTCTGCCGATAGAATACATGTTATTCTCCTTTTGTGATGTTTTCCAGCCTCATGGGAATACTTGTGTTATTGGAACGTACAGCTTCCTTGCTTCCAAAACAAATTTCTGCTCCCGTGACTGGCCTTTGCATGATTTCTCGCTCTGTCAATAGGTGAGTGGAATTTTATAATATATCACTTCTCCCAGTTGTGCCTTAATTAAATTGATCTCGGTCTGGAATGGTTTTGGTAGATTTTTTTGAAATTCACTATTATTTCTCTTCCAACAATGTGTACGTGATTGCTATCTTTTTCAGTTTTCGATATCCTCCAAAACTTGTTATTTCTTTCCATGGCAATACACATATTTCATCTTTTTCACAAATTTCAGAATTTCTTGCTACTTTCTATATCATTATTGGTCATCCTAATCAATTTTATTGATTTTATTAATGAAATCTAATCCTAAACCTAATATACTATGAACAAATTCGTATTAAGTTTATTTTTGACAATTTTCTGCTATCATATTTTCATATTTCATCACTTTCACCTCACAATTCTCTCAACATGTCAATTGATCTACTTGTATACAACGTTTTTCATAAATTTCACTTTTTAAATGATTTAGTAGTGCATTTTCCTTTGATGTATTGTTGGTCACATATTTTTGGCAACAGAAATACTTGAGGACTGACCTTTTTTATACATATGCATCGACTAGAGCATAGTATGAGTTTCTAGAATAGTAAAAAGTAAAGAAAAATTGCAAAACAAACATAGCATCAACCACGATAACTGAAATACCTAATAATAATATTAACAATCATAAGTTTAATTGTTTTATAATATTTCGTAACATAACAATATATATATATATATATATATATATATATATATGTTTTGTCTCTAATGCGTGTGATCGTCTAACTTCGAATACGTGTTTGCGGTCGCCAAGAGCATTCGCTCTGCAAGTGCAGGAAATTTTTGTATTGCTTCTCTGTTACAATCAATCTACGGAAGGAAAAACAAACACATTTTTCAAGTTTTCTACGGAATATTTCTGATAATTTTTTACATTGATATAAACGATTCAATCTATACTAATGATTACGGTAATCTACACAAACATGAGTGAAACATATTCTTATTTATCTGATAGCCATTCAATTTTTTTCTGTAAAATTCTGACACGAAACGAACAATATGAAAAAAAGGGGAAATGTATGTATGTGAAAACATTATTTTCATTATATTCATTCATATTTCTTTCATATTTGATTATATTTCTATATTTTCTATTTGTGTAAATTACAGTAACATAAGAAATGGCAGTGATTATTAAATATTATCAATTGTTTATGAAAGTGTTTATCTACCTCTAATTCGACAGAGAACTGATTTGTTATCGCTGTTGCTTGGCTAATCACTTTCGCATGTATACTGGAATTTTATATTCTTTCACTTTATCACCTGACATATGTGACCCGATTTTTTCACATACTGATTCTCTGAAACAATGTGGTTGATAATGGGTACAAATCCATCACGAATATAAGACACTTCAACTTGACAATGAATTACATGAGAACACTATGATGACAGGCGAATTACGTATTTGAGGTGCACATATTCAGCCCTTAAATGCAGCCCTATGCTATTAGCAGATGACTCGTCTCATTCAGCTCTTTATTCATTTCTTGTGCAAGTTCCGGAACCAAGACGGAATTTAATCCACGCCAAATCACAACGCAACTCAGTGTTCACGTTTGTAAAAACACTAAAATGTCAAACTTCAAAAATACTCTATTTATGGAAGGGGCAGATACGGATAAAGTACACTTCATGGACGAATTCACTCGATTCCGCCACTGAGGCGCGCTACTCGTAGACCTGATTGATACGAATATATCCCATTTTATATTTGAGTCCATAGAGTACTATGCAGGGTAAGCAGTATCTATTGAGCGGCACAACCTGCACCTGAACGCTTTTGCATCCAGTACCACTTCATACTCATAACAAAAATGAAAATTTTCGTAATGCATTTTATAATTATATGGATTCTGTACTTTGAGAAATTGAATGAATACTAGTTCTGGGTCAGTCCCGTTTGTTTTGCCCTCTATAAATGAATAAATAAAGGAAATCATCTCTGGTACGTATTGTCATATATCTCATGTTCAAAGTTCATGGGGTTCTCTCCGTAATGAGGTTCTACTTGTTCATCCGAGTGTTGAGTGTTAAATAATTGTTCTGAAATTATATTGGGTCCTTGAACATTATTTTGAGGTATCGTATTTCCAGTCGATACACTCATATTTGCCTGATATGAGATGTTGGTATAATAATTGCGAATGATTGACTGGCTTCCATACAGTTGAATTTGTCCGGTTAGTTTTATTGTATTTTTGAGAATATTGATTCTTCGATCATAATCTGTAGGAACTGAACAAGTGTGGCAGGCTTCATAGTAGTGAGTGAAGTGGATCTCTCAATCCGGCTTGGATGTTTTGAGTGCTTGTTCTTCGAAAAATAATTTGTTTCCTTCACAATGAAATTTTATTCAATTAATGTAAAACCTTTCCATGGAATTGAATGGGAGATTCATTTGACTTCTGCCTTAAATCAACTGAGTCCTGAGTCAAAAAATGTTTGACCTTTGGATCACTAATATGTTGGGTTGAGGCTGATTGGATCGGTCCATCTTTTTATACCATATGGCGACAACTTCTCCAGCTCTTTCTTCAAGTTTATTCATGATTCCGCTCAATAAAATTGTATTCTGAAAATTAGTTATATGTGTTCTATACCAATTATGGTTCCAGTGATAAATCGAAGAGGTTTATTGGAGTTTCCATAAAATTTTCAAATTACTTGGACATTCTTGATATCAAATGCTGCAGGAAACATATTTGATTTTGTATCGGTTCATTCTTAGATTATAAAAAGTTTCTACTATACCTTAATCTGAATCCTGCGCGAAAGGAACCGAAAGAACAAATTAACTGTTGATATTGGGTTGTTTTCGCTGAGGGAATCACCGAATGAAGAAGAATCTGACATGAACTGAAGAGAATCCACTAAGAGTATTAGTATTGCGACGACCGGAATCATGCGCAATTAAATCTTGGAAAACACCCTGTATATAGAGTTCGGTTAATCCGTATCAGAGTTGAAACTCACGGATTTCCGCGATGGATATCAACGAAATATCCTACTGACTGCGCCACTTGAATATTTCGAATGCCGAACACTGTTTTTGAGCTTTATTCCCAAGATATGGGGGGACATGGAAAATGACATTCGAATAATCCAAGTGACTCCAGTTTAACGACCGCAAATATTTTCATAGCGACATACCATACTTTTTCAACTTTTCCCATACACAGTTGGCTGTAGTCGCGTTGTTAACTCTATATTATGCCAAATCAACCCAAATTGTCGATGCCATATTGCAATTTGTGTCAACTGGAAGCACTCCAGGTTTTTATGAGTGAGTTATTCAGTGGGCGTTGGAACTAGCGATATTTAGAAGTCAATATTCTGGGAATTTTTTGAGCTTCTCATTCAATTTGGGTTCCCGCGTTTTTGGAAGGATAAGGGCTTGGGGGCAATAGATGAACAAAATTTCATGTATACGAATTGAACTCGAGTTACAGGAGACCAAAATATTTCGAAATGGTTTTTGTAATACAGTGACCGGCAAAAAGTGCGCATCATATGGGAAATTTATTTATCAATAAATTTCGACAAATATCGATACGTGCAATCGCTTCTATACAGTATCGGAAACAATTTCTCTGGGGTATTGACAGAAATCTACACGAGTAACAAGTAACGCAATTATATGATAATACCACATAAACAAGAGAGACGCACTGCTGTGCGCCCCTCCTGTTACCTCACCCGACGCAATAACTGACCACGTGGCAATGCGACACAGCGCACATCGACTCGACTCATTCTTGCCAAGCCGTGGTTCCGAAAACAAAAGACCGTGACAATTATTACCTTTTGAAACATGCCGCCTATTTACACAACCGCAGAGAAAGTACAGATCGTTAGGTGGTACTCTGGGGGTAATTCTGTACAAGATACTAGAAATCTATTCAAAGTGGCTTTTGCAGATAGACCTGAACCTACGGAAGCGACTGTCTTTTCAATTCTTAATAAATTTCAGAGTTCGAACGTGCCACCAATTTAGATGAACTGAGGGCAAAAATTAATTAGTTGTGTGCTCAGGTAACACCAGTTATCCTTGCGGCTACCAGAACAGAATTGTACAATAGATTCGGCTATTATTTGGCTCAAAATGATGGATTGTTCGAACATTTAACGAAATAATTCTGTACACAAAATATTTCGTTTGGTTTGTCTTTTTCGTAAATATTTTTTTCTCTCCATTCAAGAAATAATTGTTTTTCTGTTAGAAATAAGTTTGTTGTTTTTATTATCTTACAGAAATATCGTTTGCTTCTGCTTGTGTTTAAGAATTTTCGTTTGTTTTCGCGGCCACCACGGCAGCAAATATATTTTGATCCACCTGTCGTCCGACAGATTAAATTGAATCAATGATTCAGTTTAATTTGTTCAAATTATCTGATGTGAAATTATCGTCAATAATTATTCTTCATTGCAGCGCACACATTCTCCCGACTGCTGCTAGTATGAGACTGACGTCCTGAACTGACCGCCCTGACTCTCCTATCTCTGTGTCGTGACGTCGATATCCCTTCCCCGAGCGAATCGAGGAGAAATTGTAATGCTCTCTCGACATATTCTTTACGCTCTCATGAAACCACCATACCCAAGATACTGTATAAAAAAAAAAAATTATGTATTAAAACACACTCATTTGAAAAAGTATCAGAAAATGTTATTCAGAAAAGTTGTTCAGAAAACATTCAGCTATGTTAATATTTTATACATGTTTAAAAAAAAAATTAAATACAAAAATTAAAATAATTTTTTTGCGATAAATAGAAATCAATTTGGAAAAATACATTTCTGACTGAAAACTCATAAGTGAAGCCAACAGATATATTTCAAATGATATTTTGTAAAGATTGGCAAGCTATTTCTATTTTATATGGAGAAAATTTGAAATCTGTGAATTTGCCATGTGTTCATCTACTTCATAAGAGGTCACTGAAATATCTCTAGGACATTTAAATCCCGATACTGTTCATTATTAATGAAGGTATTTGTATCTACACAATTTCAATTTGATTTTTTTATTCGAACAAAAATTTTATTGATTTTTGGCAAATTGTTGGAATCATACATACCTTCAATATTATCATTGTTCATGCGTGCATCGACAGATTTCCTCGTGATCGAAGAGGCCATGGAACAATTGAATAATAATGCTAATATGTTATTAAGAGTTGTCAAATGATTAAGTGGTTATTTAGCTAGGTATTTTTATTGTGTTTCTTGTATGGTTTTTTTCAATGTAAAAGTTATTTTACATTTTCTAGTGCGTTAACAATAATTAGAGATGCGCCAAGAAAAGCTAAGTTTGCCAGAAAAACATTAGTTCGTCTTATAGTTGGCGAGCTTTTCCATAGTTCCAAAGGAGCAGCAGATATATTCAATGCTAGATATCCAAATAAGAATATCAATGGATTGTTGCGTATTGTAAACAGATTTAAAGCTAGAGGCAGTGTAGAAAATCATTACAAGATTACAGATAGTAAGCCCCTCATTAATGGAGGAAGTCTCGATAGAGATTTGGATGCCCGCTTATATTTTTCATTTTGGTTCCAAGGCATGATTGAAAAATGCCAATTTTTTTATTCTCCGATGAGGCGACTTTTACATCCAACGGTAGTGTCAGTTCCCAGAACTGTAGATGGTGGGCTGATGAGGATCCATCTTGGACGATAGAGGCAGAAAATCAATTTTTCTTCAAAATAAATGATGTTTTTTCCAACAAGAGGGAGCGTCAATACATGGTACCCTTGAAGTCAGAGCGTGGCTAAACAAACACTTGCCTCTCAAATGGATGGGACGATATTCAGAAAACCCGTGGCCTGCAAGGTCCCTAGATTTGACGTCCTTGGATTTCTTTTCATGGAAGTGCCTTGAAAGTATGTTTCATAAACATCGGCCACTTCATAATATCGACCATTTAGAAGAAGTAATACGACAATGTATTGATAACATTACACCACAAATGCTGCGAAATATGTCCAGAGAAATTAAATCCCGAACAACTACATGTTTTGAACGTCAGGGTTGACATATCGAGTAATGGACAATTACAAAGTTTTGAGTATGTATTAAATTGTTTGGTTTATGATTACAGAGTTTACAGTTCGGATACAAAAGCGACAAGCTTTTGAATCTATAACTCACAGAAAAACCTTCGTCGCACATCCAAAGCAATTATTTTTTACTTTTTAGCGCAATTGAATAAAAGTTTGTCTTTGAAAAGGTTTTTATATTGATTATTTTATTTTGTGTGTTTTAGTAAGTATGCCTTGATCTATTCATTTTTGTCAAATCATCGTCATGATGCGGCCTTTTTTCTGTGAGTTCTGGGCTATCTATGAGGAGACTATCTGAAGATTAACTCGTCCGCCATCTTGGAGCTGCTATCTTCAATTTATGAATTCTGACTCAATAATCTTCGACTCAATTCACAATCTCCGACCCCGAAAACCCCAACATACCAATTTTGAATAGAAACGGTGCATTATCACAAAACTTGTCTACCATCTTCAAGCCGCCATCTTGAATTTGTGGATTTTGAATGGAAATTCATAATCTCCGACCCCGAAAACACTCACATACCAATTTTGAATAGATTCGGACCATAATCACAGTGCTCGTCGGCCATCTTGGAGCCGCCATTTTGATTTCATGAATTTTGACAAAAAAATTATAATATTCGACCGCAAAAATCCCCACATATCAATGTTCAGTCGAGAGCCGCCATTCAGTTTTTTCTCTAACAAAAATTCCATAATGAATTGCCACGGGAACTAAGAACACCCGGTAAATTTAATCGGGAAACTATAAGTGGATCAAATTCAACTTGCAAGATTTCATTACAGACAGACAGACACCGGGTCAGGTGAAACTTAATGAAAGTTGTAATGTAAAGTCAACATCATCACAGAAAAGTTTATATCGCAGCAACAATTTCGACTAGGAGTAACTTCATTTTAATTCATTTTCCTCTACTGTGAGTTCAGACTGACAAATATTTTCTGAAAATTAAGGTCACAAATATGTAGGAAGGATCACTATTGGGGAAAATTCACTTATTTATACCTTCGCCGTATTGGGCAAAATATTTTGATTTTCCAATTTTCGCCTTCCGAATTACTTCCATATTTTTCCCATATTGGTAAATCTGACGTAAATATTGCGATCAATTTAGCATTATTCTACTCATTATGTTTGATGGGTTGGCTGGTACACTACCCTGTACCTAAATTTATAGTACCGTAGTACTAGGGCACTTTTGTGAATATTTCGAAGCAACTGAAATGTTTCACAAATAACTCACACACTCAAACTTCAAGATATATAGATATATAGGTAATTCTGGAATGCCCTACCGATAGCAATATAATTCGAATCGGAAAACTTCTATGATCTTTTTATATTTCATCGTTTGGAAACTTCGACCATTTATGACCTTGAAAATTTGTTTTTTCCACAATGTAAAACAATTATCAACGAAGTATGACTTATATGCAGTTTAAGAGCTGTGGAATGATGTACATTTCATCATGAGATCGTTAAAACTTTGGTACCAAGAAACATTTCGTTCGAGGCGATAAACAAACTGGCATCCTCGCTAATTGGAGTTTACAATAGCTCGACACGTGTACTGCTGTACAATATCTTTTCTAAATTGAGTTACACATAATCACGTTTAAAATTACGTTGGATTACGTGGGTTGAACACAAATGTATGGAAATGGTTGTACATAAAGTTTCATATAAAATAATACATATTTGTCGGGGCGAGATTATTGTGGTTTTCATTAACTTCATTATGATGTTCCCAATCTGCCTGTTGGTAATTCCATTTTTATGTTTCCAAGAAAAAGTATTCATTTCTGGTATTATTGCCATTTTTAAGAACTTACCACTCAGTCCTTCCAGAACCAATTGATTTCACATAAAGTGGCAATCTGCCTACTCCCAAGTTGGAGTCACTTTCGTAGGGTGAGAATTTGGTTAACTTGACTCAGGACTCGCAATAGTACGTATGAGAAGTTAGCAAGGCAACAGGAAGAATTGAAAAATTCATAATTCAATAAAATGGTGCTCTCCGATTTCATAAAATATTAATCTCTGTTAACCCGATTATTCCATGTTTTGTTACTGATTTGTCACTAAATTGTTTAGAAAAATGTTGCCCTCGCATTCAGGAAAACATCAGATGCATTGTTGTAACGTCATACTAACTATTTTGGGATTTCAAAAAACCATTCATTGCAAAGGACCCAGCACTTTCTATATGTAAAGTGGCGACCGCTCAAATTTTCTGAAACTTTTGTATGTTGTTGTACTCGACCTAGTTACCAAAAGTGTCAATAGGCGCAACCCAATCCTATGACCAGTTTCCTAGAAAATTGATGAAAATTGACCAGATTTCCAGGATTTTTTTTTTCAACTTACGAGATAGATTGAATTCCTGTTGCATGAACACGTTTACTACATGTTTCAGTAATACATTAGTAAATACGAACAATTAAAAATATTTATATTTGCAGGGTGATTCACAAATATATGACGGTAGTTTTTTGCAAAATCTCACTTTCTCTACTGTGACGTCAGGGAAGCATATTTTTTAAAGTTCTCCTCGATATAGTATTTTGACGAGAAAATATTGCACAGTACACATTTCTTATAAAGGGTGTTTCATAGAGAGAACCACTGGACAATTTTTTTTTGAGGATTAATTCAAAACCCTGTATTTATGGACTAATGTTTGGGACAGGTTATACCACAAACATATGTGTGTTTCTAATATCCAAAATATTCAATGTGGTATATTTATGACAAGGTATTATATTTTGAGAAAGGTACAAAAACCATGAACAACCTGTATTCTAAAATTTCCCCGGTCAAATGTAACTATTTTCTCATTATATAATTATTTTTATAACATCTTGAGAGGTATGAATTCTACATCCGATACTTTGACCAGTTTTCGAGATACATGGCGTTAGAGTGGAGAATTACTGATTCTATCAGTTTTTTTTCAAAAAAAGGTGGATTGATTTTATGTTGCGCTTATGAAATTAATATAAGTTTTGGTTAGATGTACATGGAAAAGTTCAGCTGAAAATATTTACTGTTACAGGGTTATTCACGAATAAATCACAATAGCAAACACTCAATAATTCTACAGTTCCGTCACAAAGAAATTATTCCATGAAGTTAATACCTAGTCGTTTACAATTTTGAGTCTTTAAGATTTTGCTATGATTACTTTTTATACAGGGTGTGCCATACAGCCAACCATACCAAAAATAGTTAGGCTTTGAAATTACTAAAACAAGAACTTTTTCAGTGACTTTTGAGTAACATTATAACAGGTATGCATAACCCGAAGAATTTTAAATATACAGGGTGATTTGATGGTTTAATTATATATATATATATATATATATATATATATATTTCCCATATAATTGTTTTTAAAGTTTTTATACACGGGACCAACAATTTTTTTTTTCTTGTGGCATCGACTACTATGGTTATTAGCCTTTGTGTGTGAATGTTTGTTACTAGCTCCATACGTCAACGTGTAAGCAGCACTGTTAATTTGTTCGCACCAGTGAATCATCGAGAGAAATCCTCAGTCCGACATCAAGATTATTAATTTAAATTCTCAATTTCATATGAAAAATTTCGCTTTGGATGAGTATCAAACCTGGGATCTTTCCATGTCAGATGAGCGTGTACCCACTGCGCTATGACCCACAAAGAGCTGATAATTATCTTCTTGTGTAGGTATAATTCAAATACTGAGAACCTATTTTGTATAGGTAGGTACTTCACAAAATATGTGTAGAGCGAGTTATATACTAGGTATATTGGAAAGTATAAATCTTATAATATTCATTACCTAGGTTATTACTAAATTAATATACTTCTTTAGCAGGAAAAATATTTATTTAAGATGATCTACGCATGCAAGAATTGAACCAAAGGTACAAACGTATATCGCAACAACTATCAGAAAAATAAAGTCAACCGCTTAACTCATTTCCACACCACCACAAAGGTAAATGTTTTGGTGCGTATTTTTTATAGCGGTTTTCCAAGTACATCCCACAACGTTTATTTGATAGCATACAAACTCAGGGTAATTCATAAATCTCAACCAATAACGTTTCTGATTGAACTACTCTATTCAAATGAAATGGTGCCTCTGTCTTTGAACAACTTCTTGTATGTAAGATGCCGCTAAATATTCCATTTTCTTAAATGATTTCGCTTACAATTCAAACCAAAAAAGATTTCAATTCCAATAGGCACGATTTTGGATCTTATTACTTTCTTGCAGTTTGTCCAGCATTTGTTGTGATCACCATGGATTTTGAATATTTTTATTCAAAAAGATAATAAATTAATCACTTTGTATACCCCACAGCTCATGGTTATGCATCTGATATAGTGATATATATATATATATATATATATATATATATATATATAACCTCTTTTTACCTTATCCCAGCTCAATTGGTACGTCTATGAACAAAGATTAACCTCTCTTTTGACTAGCAGGTTCAGTAATGCCAACTTGTTGAACGGCTTGATATCAAATATGTTGTTTGGTGGGGAAAAAGTGTGGTTAGATGTTCTAAGATAAAACACATATTGCAGAAAATAATTGAATGGTTGTTTTTATCCAGATAGAACCTTTAAAACTGTCCTACTCTGCGAAAATGATCTTATGGACTAAAAGAAAAACAATGTGATATGGTGCAATTTGTTATGAGTGATTGATATTAGTTGAAAGGAAATTTGAAAGTTATAATCAAGCCTTTAGCGTCGAGAATTGTTGAATTGTTCAATCGAAAGTGACACAGTGAATCAGATAATCAGTGTCAGTTAAACTGAAGCGTCGCACCTTAGAGAGTTCTGCCAATAGAATACCTGTTATTCTTCTTCTGTGATGTTTCCTAGCCTCATGGAAATACTCTTGTCATTAGAACTTACAGCATCCCTGCATCCAAAACAAATTTTTGTTCCTGTGACTGGTTTTTGCAGAATTTCTCATTCTGTCAATAGGTGAGTGGAATTTTATAATATATTACTTCTTCCAGTTGTGCCTTAATTACATTGATCTCATTTTGGAATGGCTTTGGTAGTTTTTTCCTAATATTCACTATTATTTTCTCTTCCAAAAATTTGTACGTGATTGCTTTCTTTTTCAATTTTTGATCCCTCTTTCTATTTTCTCTTCCATTATGGCCATATTTTCATTGATTTCATCTGAATTTTCATTATTTATGCTTTCCATTTTTCTATCAAAATTTTTAAATAACTCTCCATTTCTGTTCTTCTACTTTTTATTCCACTTCCTTCCACCTTACTACTCTCTCCTTGTTCCTGATCACCCCTCTCTCTACCTTCTGCACCTTCTTCCAAACCAACTTTTTACCATCTCTCAAATCCATTTTCTCCACACTTCTAGAAATATGTCAATGCAAAAATTCTAAAATGTCAACTTCATCTTTTCCCTGTATAATATCATTGCTCCCACGATTCTTGAAGGTGATTCTGTAATTATCCGATTTTTTTGTTGCTCCACTGAGTGGATTGTATTTTTGAATTTTATTTTATGGAAATAACTTCGATGGCAGTAAACGAAAACAGCTTTCCAAAAGAATATCGAATCATTGAGAATTGAATTAGTACCAGAAGGGCTCAGCACAAGGAATGGCGTGAAGTATCAAAGTAAAGATCAGAGAATAACCGAGTGGAATGTGGTTATCATTGGTTGGGAATTAATATGGGTTCAATTCGGAAGGGAGAAGTCACTTTCCACAACCTCGAATCATCACTTTCCGAGTGTTTTACATAACCGTATTATCGTAGAAATTATTTTCAAAGGTGTTGAAGTAATACCGATTTACAGACAACCTACCTATCCTATCTTAAATGGCGGTTTCATGTGCCGCAATTCGAAATTTGCGCATGTGCATTGTTTTTTGAACACCCGAATGGAAATAAACAGTCTGATTTTCTTGACTTCACTTTGTTCACATTGGGACTTATGGAGCGTTATCAATATTGGTAGTTAATGAATATATTGTTCTCAAATACATAAAAGCAACAAAATAAGTTATTTGTTCGATTCCTTTGTGAGCAGCTATCAATGAAAAATCAGTGGACTAATTTTTGTTATCCGGACAGTAGATACCAAATACCAATTTTTTCCAGTAGATCTCCAATTATCCACAACTTTCTGATGATTTTTTCCACGTTGAGAACTGTTGTACATATGGGTTGAAAGAGAGTGGTATGTCGGATGATGATAGGGATCCACAGAAGGCTCTTCACCATTTTTTTTCCGGGGAAAAATTGAGAAATAGTATTTCCGGACTCCGTTCTCAGTAACACACAAAACTGTCAGATTGTAACAATCGATTTCCAGACTTCATAGAATTCCGTTCAAAACAATATGTACTATTGCAAAAACTGATTTTTTGAGGCCAAGATTCTAGATCAACTCCATTAAATGAAACAAAATCACGAAAGTAAATATTCTTAGATGAAATAAAAAGTATTTACGATTTCATTTGGAAATTGCTCTAACAATATTCTAGATTTCACTTAGGAGATTGCATCAAAATATTCGGAGCAGAGAACGAGGTAATTCGATTTGGGTTATTTTCAATTCAATGAGTTTAATTGAGTTTTCTTGTCGTGGATTCTTCAGCATTAAAATGGTATTTTTTTTTGAATCTAAATGAAATTCATGGAGTTGCGAGCGGAAACGTTCATCCGTGTTTTCGACTACCGGTTTTAGGTAGATTTCATTGAAATACTACATATTGAGGACGTCACCACAACACCAGTTCCAAAGAAATTTGGGATACCTTTAGCAATCATAGTTTCCAGAATCTAAAATACCATGAATTTGATAGTTTAATTGGCTTTCATCCGTTCGTGTCAATCAGCTCTGTTTGTGGTGCGCGTTTTTTTTCTTGAATTCAAAGTTGAACTATATGAATAATGCTAATAGTTGTGGTTTGATTGAGATTGGGATTAATATGAATTGAAGAAAACTGTTGTTTTCTTTCCGACGTTTCGAATTGATTTAATTCACCCTCAGGGCTCTGTAACAATGGTTCCACAAATAGTGAAAAAGGTTTTTTGATGATTATTATTATACTTGTCACGATGTATCATTATACTTGAAATTTATGTTAAAATGTTGGGAAAAAGTACTCACCAAAAAGTTATTATTTCTGAGTTATAATCCTCAAAATTTAAAAACATATTCAGACGTGATAGATACACAGAAACGAAACAAACCGGCACAATGTTGGGGACGAACATGAAAAACTGATTTGAAAGAAACAATTCATAAAAAATATAAAGTAAATAAAGAAACAATTCCAATGTTTTTATTATTGATAAGCAGGCCAGGTGCCGACGGAACAAAGGTGATAGTAATGGTAATTCATCTGGGCATTTGAATAATCAAGTTGAAAAAGGCTCTGTTCAAACCATCAATGTCTCTCCTGGTATTTACACTGTCATGTTTGAAGATTTGAAGATTTGAATAAGTCTTTTCGAAATATATGGTTGAACATCTAGAACTACCGGGTTTGAGGAATCATAATTAAGATTCTTTTCTCCCATATGTTCAATGAAAGCAGTAGGATTGATAGTGTTTGGCTTTTCGGTGTCCCGTTTATGTTCCGACATACGTTTATTTGAATACCTTCCTGTTTGTCCAAGATACCACATACTGCAGTCTTCACAGTTGATTTTGTTTATTACATTAGGTTGTAACCCTGAGATAGTTTTCTCTTTTTGTCGTGAGAAAAAACGTTTTCCAATGGTGTTGACATTTGTGAAAGCAATTTTTGAATGTACGTCATTCAAAACTGTTGCTAGACTTTCGGAAAGATTCTTAATATATGGTATTGTGTTATAATTTTTTGTTTATGAATTAAGGGATGCGATGCATGGTATGGATGCATGGATAATGATTATTTACTAAATATTATTTTATTAGTTCTAAGTTCTTCTTGTGGATTTCTGTATTCGAAAAAGAAAGTGCTCTCATTGTTAAATTCCTTATGATATTGATTTTATGCTGAGAATTTTCAACCAGTCATTTTCAACCAATCAGATGCTTTGATTCGACATTGTTACTACGGTAACCAGCAGATTTTCTGAAAATGTTTCATCCACATTAGCATGTAGACGTAAAATTAATAAGTGGAAATTTCCCGGCACATGACAGCTATCATATAATTAGACGAAAATAATATTGAAATAATATTGAAAATATTTTTTATTTACTCACTTTATAAGTTGGAAATATTACAACAATTTATCAAGGTGTTCTATAATATCATTAAATGATTTTAATTCTTCAAAAATTCCACTTCAACCTCCTCTTTCCTAAGTGGTGAATAAAACACAGAACCGGTGTTTTCTTCAACAATATGCCTGTGTTTCATTAAATAAAAATTATACTGAGACACCAGTTTATTTCTTTGAGTATTAGATTTGTGTCCAAAAGAAGGCACAATATCACGCAGAATGTTGCCAATCTCTTTAAATAAGTTTTATTGCTCAGGATTCAATCGAGATTCTTCCACTAGGTATGTTAGATATTTAAAAAATTTATGGTACATTTCAATTTGCTGTGATTCTTTGCAAAAGGAACACAATTCATATGATTGAAAGTTCATTTTCTTATCACTTTTTCACCAACTTATGAATGTATACAATGTTATGAGGATCTTATAATGCCACAAATAAAATATTGATTAACAGGAGTAGTGAATGTCAAATCCATGGATAACTTAACAAAATATTTCTTTAACCGGCAACATACGCCAACAACATTCTATTTAGAATAAAGAATAAAATATCCCGATTTCCTGAATTATTTGAAAAACAAATTATTACCGCTGATATTGA
This sequence comes from Gonioctena quinquepunctata, assembly GCA_018342105.1. Taxonomy (NCBI): domain Eukaryota; kingdom Metazoa; phylum Arthropoda; class Insecta; order Coleoptera; family Chrysomelidae; genus Gonioctena; species Gonioctena quinquepunctata. The sequence goes on from JAFIRS010000125.1 coordinate 691,932, forward strand.
TTTTTCTTAGAATTAAACCTAAAAGAATATGAAAAATATTCAAGTATATATGTATAGGAATAGTTATATACTCTTGGCTGTATATCAATATTGACATTTCCCTGAAACCTAGTAAGAAAGTTATATGCAATCAATTATTTTTATATAATAATGTATCTGATATTATAAATTTCATTTTACTAGGGCACGGAAAAAATAAAACAAAATATCCCGCAATACGAGCATCCACTTTCATTTTCAATCAATATTGACATTTCCCTGAAACCCAGTAAGAAAATTGTATGAAAACAATCAATTTTATATAAAAGTTCATCTGATATTATATATTTTATTTTACTATTATGTAAAATTAATTGATTTCATACAATTTTTTTACTAGGTTTCAGGAAAATGTTAATATTGACTAAAAATAAAAGTGGATACGTTCGCATTGCGGGAGATATTTTATTATTTTTCCCATGCCCAAGTAAAATGAAATATATGATATCAGATACATTTTTATATAAAATTGATTGTTTTCATACAATTTTCTTACTGGGTTTCAGGGAAATGTCAATATTGATTGAAAATGAAAGTGGATGCTCGTATTGCGGATATTTTTGTTTTATTTTTCCCGTGCCCTAGTAAAATGAAATTTATAATATCAGATACATTATCATATAAAAATAATTGATTGCATATAACTTTCTTACTAGGTTTAAGGGAAATGTCAATATTGATATTCAGCCAAAAATATATAACTATTCCTATACATATATACTTGAATATTTTTCATATTCTTTTAGGTTTAATTTTAAAAAAAGTCAATATTAGCGGTAATAATTTGTTTTTCAAATAATTCAGGAAATCGGGATATTTTATTCTTAATTCTAAATAGAATGTTGTTGGCGTATGTTGCCGGTTAAAAAAAATATTTTGTTAAGTTAGCCATGGATTTGACATTCACTACTCCTGTTAATCAATATTTCATTTGTGGCATTATAAGTTCCTCATAACATTGTATATATTCATAAGTTAGTGAAAAAGTGATAATAAAATGAACTTTCAATCATATGAATTGTATTCCTTTTCCAAAGAATCACAGCAAATTAAAATGTACCATAAATTTTTTAAATATCTAACATACCTAGTGGAAGAATCTGGATTGAATCCTGAGCAAGAAAACTTATTTAAAGAGATTGGCAACATTCTGCGTGATATTGTGCCTTTTTTTGGACACAAATCTAATACTCAAAGAAATAAACTGGTTTTATTTAATGAAACACAGGCATATTGTTGAAAAAAACACCGGTTTTGTGTTTCATTCACCACTTAGGAAAGAGGAGGTAGAAGTGGAATTTTTGAAATATTTAAAATCATTTAATGATATTATAGAACACCTTAATGAATTGTTGTAATATTTCCAACTTATAAAGTGAGTCAATAAAAAATATTTTCAATATTATTTCAATATTATTTTTGTCTGATTATATGATAGCTGTCATGTGCCGGGAAATTTCCACTCATTAATTTTACCTCTACATGCTAATGTGGATGAAACATTTGCTGGTTACCGTAGTAACAATGTCGAATCAAAGCATCTGATTGGCTGAAAATGACTGGTATAAAATTTACAGCATAAAATTATTATCGTAAGGAATTTAACAATGAGAGCACTTTCTTTTTGGAATCCAGAAATCCACAAGAAGAACTTAGAACTCATAAAATAATATTTAGTAAATAATCATTATCCATGCATCCATACCATGCATCGCATCCCTTAATTTATTAACAAGAAATTATAACACAGTACCATATATTAAAAAGCTTTCCGAAAGTCTAGCAACAGTTTTGAATGACGTACATTCAAAAATTGCTTACACAAATGCCAACACCATTGGAAAACGTTTTTTCTCACGACAGAAAGAGAAAACTACCTCAGAGTTACAAGCTAATTTAATTGACAAAATCAACTGTAAAGACTGCAGTATGTGGTATCTTGGACAAACAGGAAGGTATTCAAATAAACGGAACATAAATGGGACACCGAAAAGCTAAACACTATCAATCCTACTGCTTTCATTGAACATGTGAGAGAAAAGAATCATAATTATGATTCCTCAAACCCGGTAGTTCTAGATGTTCAACCATATATTTCGAGAAGACTTATTCAAATCTTCAAATCTTCAAACATGACAGTGTAAATACCAGGAGAGACATTGATGGTTCAAACAGAGCCTTTTTCAACTTGATTAATCAAATGCCCAGATGAATTACCATTACTATCACCTTCGTTTCGTCGGCACCTGGCCTGCTTATCAATAATGAAAACATTGGAATTGTTTCTTTATTTACTTTATATTTTTTATGAATTGTTTCTTTCAAACTCAGTATTTCATGTTCGTCCCGTTAGTATACAACCAACATTGTACCGGTTTGTTTCGTTTCTGTGTATCTATCACGTCTGAATATGTTTTTAAATTTTGAGGATTTTAGCTCAGAAATATCAACTTTTTGGTGAGTACTTTTTCTCAGCATTTCAACATAAATTTTGAGTATAATGATACATCGTGACAAGTATAATAATAATCATCAAAAAACCTTTTTCACTATTTGTGGAACCATTGTTACAGAGCCCTGAGGGTGAATGAAATCAATTCAAAACATCGGAAAGAAAACAACAGTTTTCTTCAATTCATATTAATTCCAATCTCAATCAAACCACAACTATTAGCATTATTCATATAGTTCAACTTTGAATTCAAGAAAAAAAACGCGCACCACAAATAGAGCTGATTGACACGAACGGATGAAAGCCAATTAAACTATCAAATTCATGGTATTTTAGATTCTGGAAACTATAATTGCTAAAGGTATTACAAATTTCTTTGGAACTTGTGTTGTGGTGACGTCCTCAATATGTAGTATTTCAATGAAATCTACCTAAAACCGGTAGACGAAAACACGGATGAACGTTTCCGCTCGCAACTCTATGAATTTCATTTAGATTAAAAAAAAAAACTATTTTAATGCTGAAGAATCCACGACAAGAAAACTCAATTAAACTCATTGAATTGAAAATAACCCAAATCGAATTACCTCGTTCTCTGCTCCGAATATTTTGATGCAATCTCCTAAGTGAAATCTAGAATATTGTTAGAGCAATTTCCAAATGAAATCGTAAATACTTTTTATTTCATCTAAGAATATTTACCTTCGTGATTTTGTTCCAGTTGGTGGAGTTGATCTAGAATCTTGGCCTCTAAAAATCAGTTTTTGCAATAGTACATATTGTTTTGAACGGAATTCTATGAAGTCTGGAAATCGATTGTGTCTGGAAGTCTGGAAATCGACAGTTTTGTGTGTTACTGAGAACGGAGTCCGGAAATACTATTTCTCAATTGTTCCCCGAAAAAAAAATGGTGAAGAGCCTTCTGTGGATCCCTATCATCATCCGACATACCACTCTCTTTCAACTCATATGTACAACAATTCTCAACGTGGAAAAAATCATCAGAAAGTTGTGGATAATTGGAGATCTACTGGAAAAAATTGGTTATTTGGTATCTACTCTCCGGATAACAAAAATTGGTCCACTGATTTTTCATTGAAAGCTGCTCACGAAGGAATCGAACAAATAACTTATTTTGTTGCTTTTATGTATTTGAGAACAATATATCCATTGACTACCAATATTGTTAACGCTCCATAAGTCCCAATGTAAACAAAGTGAAGTCAAGAAAATCAGACTGTTTATTTCCATTCGGGTGTTCAAAAAACAATGCACATGCGCAACTTTCGAATTGCGGCACATGAAACCGCCATTTAAGATAGGATAGGTAGGTTGTCTTTAAATCGGTATTACTTCAACTCCTTTGAAAATAATTTATATGATAATACGGTTATGTAAAACACTCGGAAAGTGATAATTCGAGGTTGTGGAAAGTGACTTTTTCCTTCCGAATTGAACCCATATTAATTCCCAACCAATGATAACCACATTCCACTCGGTTATTCTCTGAGCTCTACTTTGATACTTCACGCCATTCCTTGTGCTGAGCCTTTGTGGTACTAATTCAATTCTCAATGATTCGATATTCTTTTGGAAAGCTGTTTTCGTTTACTGCCATCGAAGTTATTTCCATAAAATAAAATATAAAAATACAATCCACTCAGTGGAGCAACAAAAAAATCGGATAATAACAGAATCACCTTCAAGAATCGTGGGAGCAATGATATTAAACAGGGAACATATGAAGTTGACATTTTAGAATTTTTGCATTTACATATTTCTAGAAGTGTGGAGAAAATGGATTTGAGAGATGGTAAAAAGTTGGTTTGGAAGAAGGTGCAGAAGGTAGAGAGAGGGGTGATCAGGAACAAGGAGAGAGTAGTAAGGTGGAAGGGAGTGGAATAAAAAGTAGAAGAACAGAAATGGAGAGTATGAAAAATATTCAAGTATATATGTATAGGAATAGTTATATATTTTTGGCTGTATATCAATATTGACATTTCCCTGAAACCTAGTAAGAAAGTTATATGCAATCAATTATTTTTATATAATAATGTATCTGATATTATAAATTTCATTTTACTAGGGCACGGGAAAAATAAAACAAAAATATCCCGCAATACGAGCATCCACTTTCATTTTCAATCAATATTGACATTTCCCTGAAACCCAGTAAGAAAATTGTATGAAAACAATCAATTTTATATAAAAATGTATCTGATATCATATATTTATTTTACTGGGCAGGGAAAATAAAAAATATCTCCCGAATACGAACGTATCCACTTTATTTTTAGTCAATATTAACATTTTCCTGAAACCTAGTGAAAAAATTGTATGAAATCAATTAATTTTACATAATAGTTCATCTGATATTATATATTTTATTTTACTATATATATATATATATAATATATATAGTATATATATAAATATATATATATATATATATATATATATATATTTATATATATATATATATTTATATATATATATATATATATATATATATATTATATATATATATATATATATATATATATATATATATTTTTGTGTGCGTGCAATTTTCATAAGAAAATCACAAACTCAAGAGATAAGTGGACTGTAATCTTTATGCGGTTGAGAGGAAAAATATGAGAATAGTGAGAGGTTGAAATGACCATAAACCGAGACCTCAAGATCTTACCTGTAGGTCCTCCGAAGGGCGGGCTATGACAATGGTCTCCTCAGTGGCCTTCTCCTAGAGATCTCTAGTGGTGTATGCTGCCGCGGGACTCTCTTCCGTAACGTAATATCACCTTTTCTTGATTGGGTAATGTTCCGATCACGTTGAAGTAGATTTTAAACAAGAGCGAGCAAATAGCACTATGAATGCCGAGAGTATATTTTTCAACTGTTTTTAGAAACTGTCACTCGCTGTTCTGCTGGTGAAAAATACGAGGTAAGGATCTTGAGGTTTTTGTGATTGATATAGCAGGTAAATGAATATACACGGGGAGAAAATAAACTAATAATTGACAATGAATACCCACTATAATTAGATTTCTTTGATAAGAAAATATGAAAGAAGAAAACTGTTTGAACTCAATAATAAACAAGAAATACATACACAAGAGCGTGTGGACGCGACATACCGCCCACCAAAAATACGAAATATTTTTCTTTTGTTAAGTCTCATCAAGTGGGAGTGGACAGAGTTTTGATACAGGTCTCTTCAACACCCCGTTCTGTGTTTTGATGGTAACTACTCGGACCTTTCCGTCAGCTCCTGGAAAGACATCTACCACACGTCCCATTGGCCAGTGCAAGGGGGGTGCGTTTTCTGTTTTGATGAGAACTAGAGTATCCTTTTGAATAGGAATTGAATCAGCAGTCCATTTACTCCGCTGATGGAGAGTGTGGAGATATTCTTTTGACCAACGGCACCAAAAACTTTGAAATATGTGTTGAACCAATCCCCACCTTGTGAGACGGTTCAAGGGTATGCCGATCAAATCAGGGCCAGGTGGGGCGATTAATGGTTCCATTGTGAGAAAGTGGCCCGGCGTCAATACGGATAAATCATTGGGGTCACTGCTCACCGGGGTAAGTGGGCGCGAATTCAAAACTGCCTCGATTTGGATAAATATTGTTTGCAACTCTTCGTATGTGTGCGTTTTCTCTCCAACAACTCGTGAAAAATGAGATTTTACTGATTTTACCTCACTCTCCCAGAGTCCACCAAAGTTGGGACTTGAGGGGGGATTGAAATGCCAAGAGATGCCCTCATTTGACACTGCAACTTTCATGAAGGATCTGATTTGTTTGTGAGCACTCACAAAATTGGTACGACAGTCGCTATATATATGTTGACAGCGACCTCTACGAGCAATAAAGCGCCGTAAGGCTACCAAGAATGCATCTGCGGTTAAGTCTGAGGCAACTTCTAAATGTAGAGCCTTAGTGACAAAGCATACAAATAAACAGAGGTAGGCTTTCAGGGTTTTAGTGTCACGAGTTTTGCTCATAATGATACGAAAAGGGCCGGCATAATCAACACCAACATGTAAAAAGGGTTCGCTTGGGTGATGCGCACCAAAGGTAAATTACCCATTGGCGGCTGAGGTGATATGGGGTTGGTTTTCCAACAACGTAGGCACTTTGACAGTACATAACGTATTGATCGTTTGGCACATAAAATCCAGAATTCTTGAGATAAAGGTGGTGTACAGTCTGAACACCAGCATGAAGATATTTAAGATGATAATACTCAATAATTAAGGTAGTGAGACGAGAGCGGCAGGGCAGAAGGACAGGAAATTTTTTGTCATAATTAAGTTGTGCGAGTCGAAGTCGTCCTCCCACTCTTACGAGACCCTGATCGTCAATAAATGGAGATAATTTCCTGAGATATTTGGGTGGTTCTCTTTTATGTCTCAGCAGAGAGAGTTCGTCGGAAAAAACCAAGCTTTGAGTATATTTTACAAAGACAAGTAAAGAATGATGAAAGTCGCTAGAGGTGAGATTTCCTTGGTTTTTAGAATGAGGATGTCGTGAATTATTGATGAAACGTAATATATATGCCAAAATACGAATGGCTTTATCAAGTGATGAATGTCTATTCAAAATATCTTCAAGGATATGGAAAGAAACAGTGTGAGTCAGTGTTAATATTTTCTTTTCCTGTAATGCTTCAGAAGAGGGGAGGAATTCAATGTTTTTCCAGCCTCGTTTTGAATCTTTCAGGAACGACGGTCCCGTCCACCATAATGAATTGTTCAGCAACTTGGAGGGGAGCAGACCCCTAGAACCAATATCAGCAGGATTATCCGCGGAAGAAACATGAAACCAAGAACTAGCCGGAACTTTGTTCTGGATGAATGAAACTCTGTTGCTAACGAATGTCTTCCACCGATAAGCATCAGACTGAATCCATGACAGAGTGACGGTTGAATCGGACCAACAAAAGATATTGGAGAGAGGTATCTTCTCCGCAAAGATCTTCTGGACGAATGAGACTAGCTTAGCAGCCAGAACTGCGACGGAAAGTTCAAGTTTTGGTATTGTGACTTTTTTTTTGAGAGGGGCGACTTTGGTCTTACACACAAGATACGAAGAAATTTCGCCTGATGATGAAATACAGATAAGGTAGACGACTGCGCAGTATCCTTTTTCAGAAGCATCTGCGAAACAATGTAACTCGCAAGTTACTGAATCATGTGAAGTTAAACGGCGTGGAAGTTCAAAATTAGTTAAAGATGTTAAGTCATGAACATACTTCTCCCACAGACGTAGGATCTCTTGGGGTGGGGTTTGGTCCCAATCCAATTTCAATTCCCAAATTCTTTGGATGAGATGTTTTATTAAAAATGTAACTGGTGACAAAAAACCCAGAGGATCAAATATGCGGGCAAGATTAGAAAGAAGATTTCGCTTGGTGCAAGTTGAATGTGAAGGCTCGATAGAAAATTTAAAACTGTCTTGCGAAGGAGTCCATTACAAACCAAGAATTTTCAAAGAACTTGTGCATTCGTTGTCAAAGTCCCTCGGATCGACGGACAGATGTGACTCCGGAAGATGAGATAGTAAAGCGGGATGATTGCTGGACCATTTTCGCAATTCGAAATGGCCCTTTTTCATAAGGGAGATGAGTTGAGATTGGAGACATAGAGCATTATCGAGAGAAGAAGCACCTGTGCAGATGTCATCGATGTAGGTGTCCTCCCTGAGAACACGGGCTGCTTGAGGATACGGGGCACACTCATCATGAGCTAATTGCAAAAGAGTTCGATTTGAGAGAAAAGGGCTAGGACCTAGTCCATAAGTGATAGTGTTGAGACGATAGTCTTGGATGGGGGAATCTGGGTTAAAACGCCAAAGGATTCGTTGGTAGTCACAATGATCAGAGGACTCCAGGATTTGACGAAACATCATTTTGACGTCGGTGGTGAAGACAATGAAGTGGAGTCGAAAATTTAGTAATATTGTGACAATATCCCTCTGGAGCTTAGGGCCTATGTATAAATGATCATTCAATGAGGTTTGATTGGGTGATTTTGCCGAACCGTTGAAAACAACCCTAAATTTGGTTGAGGTACTACTGGGTTTGAGAACACAGTGGTGGGGAATGTAGTAAGCTAGGGGTGAAAATTCAGACACCTTTTCCATGTGACCGAGCTCTAAGTACTCCCGCAAGAAGTCTGAATTTGGGAATACAAAAAGGGTTGTTTCAAAAGTTGTCTTTTGAGAGATAGAAATCTCCGAAGAGCTAGAAAACGACTGTCAGGAAAAGAAGGATATGAATCTTTGAAAGGGAGACATACTACATACTAGGGTTTCTAGTCACAGTATCAGAAAATTATGTTTCTTATATTTCCTCTTCAGGAAACATAATGCGAGTATCTGGAACCTGTTCGACTTCGAAAAACTGTTTCATTGTATTCTCCAAGGAGGATTCCTCGGCCACGCAAAACAGAGAAATGATAGTTGGCCTGGAAGGATTGTTGATTCTACCAGTTAATATATACCCGAAAACAGTATTCAGAGCATCTGGTTCGCAATGTTTTCCTGAAATTCGACCATCAAGCGATATTCGTGAAAAAACATCAGCTCCCAATAAAAGGTCGATAGTGCCAGGGATGTGGAAGTCAGGATCTGCTGAATCAATATTCGAAATATGAGACCATCTACCAGGTAAATGGGAAGTGGTTGGTAAATGTTCACAGATACGGGGCAATTCTATGGCATCGGCGAGGAGAGTAGGTCCTTGTTTGTTGCGAGAAAGAATGGAGAGAGTTACACCTCCATGTTTGGCTAATGTTTGCATAGAACCTAATCCATTGAGATTGATAGTCAAGTTAGTAGTGCGCAGATGTAAACGCCTTGCGCATTTTTGGGTAATGAAGGAGCTCATGCTGCCAGAATCTATGAGACATCTGAGTTTATGATAAGTTCCAAATTTATCTAGTACTTGTACCTGGGCAGTTGATAAGAGAACACTGGAAGAAGATGAGAGAAATGCGGTTTGGACTGATGGAATCGATGGAAGGACATTTTGCTCTGTATTGCTCGTAGAGGGAATTAAAGCATTTTCAGCAGAGTTGCCAACAGAGGATGAACATCGATCACTGGGTCGTTCAAAATGTAATAACGTATGATGTGGCTGATTGCATCAGTGACATTTAATTGTGATTTTGCATTTTTTAAAAGAATGTGAACTGCTCAAGCAATTAATGCAAAGATTGTGTCCCTTGACCATCTGATAGCGCTCATTGGCAGATTTTTTCAAAAACTCTGGGCATTTGTACAGAAAGTGTTCAGATTTGCAGAATGAGCATTTGACATTATTTGATTGAACCAATAGTGATGTTGAAGGACGAGAGAGACTAAAGGAGTTTTAGTTAATTCAATTTTCTTTGGCTTCAGTTTACATGAACCATGAATATTTTCCAGAGCAATACAATGTTTGTGTAATAATTCTGTCAATGACTGATAAGTTGGTATTGCAGTTGAATTATGGTGAAGTTCGAAACGAGTAGCAATTGAAACATCTAATCTTCTGAGTATCATCTGTACTATAATAAAATCCCACTGATCTACTGGTAACTTTAAAATTTTCAATGCCTTCAAATTGTCATGGAAAATATCCAACATTTGACGCAATGTTGAAGAAGAATCTTTCAAGTTCAATTTTGGAACACTTTCAATGGCAGACCAGTGAGCTGCTGCTATTAATCTAATATTTTTGAATCTCTTAACAAGAGTATCGTAAGCAATTTTATAATTGACACTAGTCATTGGCAAATGTTGAACCAAACCCAATGCTGTTCCTTTAAGGGATGATAAAAGATAATTGAATTTCTCGATATCGCTTAGACGAGGATTGGTGTGAATAATGGCATCAAACATATCGATGTATGATGGGAATTTCGAAATATCTCCCGTGAATTGAGGTAATTCAATTTTTGGTAGGCTTATATTATGAGAAGTGAGTGATTGTGCATTAGAAGGGAAGTTTTGACTTTGAGTAATTGGATTCTGATTAGGCGCAAACATTTTGCAATGCAAAGATTTTATCAAAAAATGCATTCTCAAAGGATTTCCTAATCGCATCTTGATCATCAAATCCATCGTCCGAATCTTCAGGAAGCTCCCCGATTATTGAATTGTGTAACTTGTTGAAGTCACTTCGAATCTCATCAATTTGTTCAAATCTGAATTGAAAAACTTCCCTCTAATTCACATCATTATCAGCAAGTCTTGCTGTTTCAAAAAACTCATCTAAACGTTTTATTTCAGTTTTTCTGAGTGAAGTGAATTTTTGGGATTAGACATTTTCAGATTTTTTTGAATAATATGAAAAATAAAGAAAGATGCAAACAATACTTTTTGAATGACTCTGTATAGGTTTATCAAACCCAAACTAAATTCAGAATAATTTATTTGTCTGTGAATTTAGAAACGCTGTCGAGCCACTCTGTACAATGGAATCACCAATCAGCTGCGATATCAAATAAACGCAAAAGGTACCTTTCTACAAAAAAAGGGTAATAATAATTCAGCAATGTCAGTGTTTTACACTGAACTACGAAATTTAATTTTCAAGGTTAACTTCAACCCAATTAAAAAAGGGTCATAAACAACTACCTGCAATCACCTGAATTAATATAATTCACATTCATCATGAATGACACCGCAGTTCAGATAATTCTTCAACAGATGAATGAAATTGAAGAGAACTTGAAGGATACAAGAATACTGATCAAAATCGAAGAATTGAGGAATGGAGGGAATTTCTGGAAAGAGAAAACAAGCAACTGAAAGATAAGATCGGACTGGAGAAAAAAATAACTGAAATAACCGTTGTATCCATAACTTTTGAACTTGATAACCTACTTCAAATCGATATTACTGAAGATTATATTGATAACTTCTACCGCCTTGGAGAAGGGGAAGATAGTCCTGTCAAGATAGAATTCGTGCCCTACTTCACGAAGAACTGTTATTTCAGAAAGTTAAGAACCTGGAAGGGAAGGAAAGGGCATTCGCCTCTAACAAAATCAACAAGAAGACCTGAAAGTGCTTCGCAGACTCCTATATGCGAAATGAGGGAAATCTTACCCCTGTTTTATCCAAAAAAATAAGCTAATCGTGGGTAATTATCAATATTTTCCTGGTGACCTATCAAATTTTGAAGACAACCAAGTCAACAAACTAATCAAACCGAGCAGGGTTCCACCCAAACCTACTGGAGAGGTAATCCAATCCCCATCTACTGAATAACTACGAAACCAAGTCCCGACGAGATCCTCTACATCACAGTGAACACCGAAATCAACTGGAGTCTTCCAGAAACTACTCAACCTAGCGGAACCACCAGTCCACAAACTACCCAGGACTCGTTCAACTGACTCAACTAACAATTTATTATTTTTTTCATATTTGTAATTATTTGTCCATTTCTGATTGTCTTATTTAAGAATCATGAGTAGAAATCTTAAATTTGCCTACCTCAACGTTAGATCTCTATCCACTGGGTTCACCGGACTAGAACAATTTATCACAAGTAATGATATCGACATTATTGGTATCTCAGAAACTTGGCTCCGTTCCTATATCACCTCAAGTTGAAATTCATAACTACAATATGGTCCAAGTAGACAGGGAATTGAGCAGTCAGTTCAATTCCAAGTAACATATCAAAAGATTAGTAATTTTCTCGAACATATTTGGTGGGAAACATGTATTTGCGGTTATAAACAGGCCACCTAAAGCGAACGTCTCTCTCACCATCGCCGCACACACAAGATGTAGTTGTGAATTTGCTGATAAACTGTGATTCCTTGAACTCTACGGGTGATATGAATATCAATTTACTCTTGAATAATAGTGCAAAGATTTTCTCGAACAAGGGTCGCTTCATTTAATTGTGAAAACTTTCTAATGATGACTTCCCTCAGTTGTGAACATTCAATATTCTTCACCTTCTTCTTTGAAACTATTCAGCAACCCTCCTACCATCACTTCGCACCAGAAAAAATGGATTGGGGTCTGTAGCATTGTCGACATCGATAAGACAAGATCCTGTATTCAATGGGAATAAACTTATGAAACGTTTTTGAAGTGACACGGGCTCTTGGTCTATAATAACCAATAACCAATCTGGGTTCCGTACATCTCATAGCACTACTACAGCTCTTATCAGCATCACCCAAGATATTTTAAATGCATGGATCTCTTGGATTACAGTAAAGCATTCGATTCACTGGACCACAACAGCCTTCATGCAAAGCTGTCTTACTTTGGATTCAGCAATGATCCTTCTGATTTATTGAGAAACAATTTGAAACACCGAACACAAATCGTTGGTCTGGGTGGAAAATACTCGAGCGTTTTACCAGTTAATTATGGAGTGCCCCAGGGCACCATAATTGGACCCCTCCTGTATTCGTTATATATATATAGATATATATATTAATACCTGTTGTTATATTATTTATGGTTTAATTGTCTTCTCTTCTGAACATAAACATTTTTACAAGCTTTTATTCAACTCCAGATTTGTATGTTCAGTTGAAAAAATTTCAAATCTTGTGTGTGTGGATTTTGAACCACTTCTGAATGTTCGAATAACGTGAAATTTGGCAGGTGTTGATAATTTTGGTGACAATGTGTTATAAAGAATTAGTTGGAGAAAAAGCAAAATGGCGGCTCCAATATTGTGGACGAGATTTGTGTGTATCGTCCGATTTGATTCAACATTGGTATTTGCGGGTTTTTGGAGTCGAAGATCATGAATTTTCTGTCAAAATTCCTAAAATCAAAATGACGACTCCAACTCTGTGATTCTGGTCGATTCTTTTCAAAATTGGTATTGGTTTTTATGAATTTTGTCAAAAATGTCATAATCTTCCCAAAAACTCCCACATACCAATTTTGACTAGAATTGGGCCATAATCACAGAGATCGTCGGCCATCTTAGAGATGCAATTTTGATTTCATGGATTTTGATGAAAAATTCATAATCGTTGACCCCGAAAATCCCCACACACCAATTTTGAATAGACTCGAACCATAATAACAAAACTCGTCCGCCATCTTGGTGCCTCCATCAATAAATTATGATATTTGATAAAAAATTCATAATTTTCGACGCCAAAAACCCCTACATCTCAATTTTGAATAGAATCGGACCATAATCACAGAGATCGTCGGCCATCTTGGAGATGCCATTTTGATTTAATTGATTTTGATGAAATTTTTTATCTTTGACCCCGAAAACCTCCACATACTAATTTTGAATCGAATCGAACCATAATTACAAAACTCGTCCGCCATCTTGGAGCCTTCATTTTGAATTCATGAATTTTGGTAGGAAATTCATAATCTTCAACCCCGAAAACCCTCACATACCAATTTTGAAAGAGTCGGACCATAAACACAAATCTCGTTAGCTATCTTGGGGCCGCCCTTCTGTTTTTTTTTAACAAAAATTCCATAATGCATTGTCACGAGAATTTCGGATACCTGCCGAATTTCACGTTGATCGAACAACTATAAGTGGGCCAAATTTAATTTATAAAATTTGATCACACACATCGGGACAGGTGAATCTAAATAAAAGCTTGTAAAAATATATTTGTTAACTCTTTCAATTCCGAAATGTTTTTTTTTTTATAATAATAAACCCTGATACACGGGGTACATTTTTTTATAATAAAATATATTTTTTAAATAATTATTTAGATTCAAATTAAATTGAATAAATTTTTTTTTTATGCAAACCAAATACTTATATCAATTCTAATTATATTCGAAAATTTTCATACAAAGTTGATGCACGCTGGACCTCAACATTTATTATCTAATATTCGCGAAGACTATTGGCCTTTGAGAGGTCGACAACTTGCACGCATGTGTTCGTTGTTTTAGAATTCGACCAAAACTAACCCAACCTTCATGGGAAATCTGCCTGCGCAGCGACTCACTCCAAATCCTCCATTTTTGTCTTAGGGATAGATTATGCAGGGCTCATATTAATAAAGGATAAAAAGGGGCGCGGTTTAAAATTGATTAAATGTTACTTTTGCATTTTTGTTTGTTTTAGTACTAAAGCTGTTCATATTGAACTAATCACTGATTTGTCTAGGGATACATTTTTGTTAGCTCTCAAACGATTCATTTCAAGAAGGGGCAAACCTTAGCATATTATTTCCGACAATGGTAGTAATTTCATATCTGCTAATAGTGATTTAAACGACATTGGTAAGGTTTTAACTGCAAGCGCATCATACTCGGCAGATTCATTATTAAATGATAATATAACGTGGACGTTTTCGTCACCGTACACTCCCCATTTTGGTGGACTTTGGGAGGAAACATCATGTGCTACGTGTTTTAGTTAATGCTCGATTAACATATGAGGAATTTTATTCTGTGATGGTTCAAATAGAAGCAATCTTGAATTCCCGTCCTCTATTTCCCTTGTCGAATGATCCTGATAATTTACCTCCCCTTACACCTGCCCACTTTCTTTTCGGAAGACCATTAACAACAACTCTCGATCCTGATCGCCTTACCAGAAATGAGTTGGTTCAGAAATTGTTGCAACATTTATGGTCGATGGATCAAAGAATACGTATCTGAACTCCAAAGGAGAACAAAGTGGACTCGAGGCAACTAAAACATCAATCTTAACGCATTGGTTTTAATAAAAGATGATAAGCTACTTCCTTCCCATGAAATGGAAATTAGGACGTGTCGTTGAAGTGATACGTGGGGCTGACGCTATAGCACGTGTTTCCAAGATGAAAACTTCTACTGGAATCATATCACGTTCTTTTGCAAAACTTTGTCTTTTGCCTTCGACTGAAAACTGATAGTGAAGTGAATTATTTTTCGATAAATATTAAATCATAAGAGACTTAAATGCATTCACGTGTTCTGTTAGTTGGCACATTTGTTGGCCTATATGCATTATGTCTATTTTGAACACGAAAAACAGTTGGCTAAAAAGACCATAGTAAATAATAAATTGTTATTTTGATAGAATTGTCATTGTCAAAAATAAGAACTGCGAAAAAGGCAAATATTGCATAAATAGCGCTCCAAATATCAACACAATGTTGCCATTAATGAAAACAATATACAACACTCAACAGCAATGCCAGTGCGGTTCTTCAATCAGGATATGGCTGTCGTAAACGCCACAACCGTTAGTCCTATGAGTGCGATCTGTTCAACAATCAACCCAAACGTTTGAAGACATAATGTCTGTGAATATCTGCGATATAGTATATTGTGTCACAAGGGCATTAGCTGCACGAGCAAGCGAAGCGAGAGCAGCTAAGAGCTAAGGGCTGTTGAAGCGTTTTCTGCATGTGTGACTGTTTTTCACCTACCACAAAAAAAAAATGGGAAATTATAACAAAAAAATTTTCAATTTAATGAATACGGACATAATTCAATAGTAGTAAAGGTTCACGAATTTATTTATTATAGTAATTAATGTTAATTATTCTCGAGCATAATTATGGATGGTAATACCAGAATTCATAAGCATTTGGTGGGTATTTCGACTTATTTCTATGAAAGGAGTTGATGGTACATAGGAATTATTTAGATTAACTGGCAATTCATTTATTTGGTTGTAATTATTTAACACTTCAGTTGTGTTTTTTCTACGAGTATTAGGCTGGTGTTCTTGGTTTGTCAGGATTTTTCGAGAAATATTAATCTTATTCGATGAGCAGTGGTTGATATATCCTCCTGAATTTGCAGAAGAATGCCAACCTCCATGCTTTCTAAGTGTTATCAAATCACTCCCAGAGTTAGCTAGAAGGGTTGCAAAGCTACGGCGATTATGGGGAGTGTGGGTAGGTCTGAGAGAAATATATTTGTTGTATATTGTTAGTAGATTCAATCCATCAACTGTTTTGTTTGTGATTGTAAACGTCCCTGTAATATTATTTTTCGTTTCTGGAACTGTAACAATCAATATATCTCCTCTATTATCTATGTGGTCAAGATTCATATTCAACAATTAATTTCGGCGACAAGCTCCATATAGCCCCATCGTAAGAAAAACGAAATTAGTTTATTTTAATTTACTTGTTTAGCTCCATCATAAGATATTCAGAATAATCTGCTTCCTTAAAAAACTTTATGTATTGTTCTTGAGTCAAAGGTTTGGACTTTTTGGGCAGATAATTTACAGAATTCCGTTTGAAAAATGATCAAAATTCAAGAAAATTATCAAAATTAATATTTTCCTTGACTTTAAAAGTGCTTTTCAACATTGAAAATTCAGATCATATTGTTTGATCTTTCCGATAGATAAGCAAGCAATACATTTTCTGTTAAGTTATTTTTTTTACTTTTTTCCAGTTGTAGAACAGTAGTACTTTTCGTGTCTTGATTTTGTAAGTAACAAATTGAGGGAAACATTGCTAGCTTCTTCTTGCAAGTCTGGTGGAGTATTCGTGAATTCTTCATCACTGTCTGAATTACTATTCATTTTCACTAATTCACAATCACAAATAGTCAGAATCAGAAAGCATTGATTTGTTAGAAAATATGAACAGGATGTTCATAAGATCAGATGTGGTATCATCTGCGACTGAAAAATAAACTTGGTCGATATTATTTTACAGTTTTGTCCACTTGATTTCGGACTTTGATTTACACTACGTTTAATGAAAATTTATGTGAAACGTCAAAGTGACCGTCAAAGGTGTCTAGATAGTGAAAAACTACAAAATCGTGGTGTTATGACTTTAGCACCCCAGAGGACGATAAACATTACTTTCGGTCATAATTTTGGGGTTGATATGACTTATTTTCACATATGGTAGGCGAAAATAGTATTGGATGCAATCGGGACAGCTATTTTTGAAATTTCTCAAAACTGTTCACAATTAACCTTCATTCCTTTTCAGAAAAAAACAGTTAGGAAAAATGCTAAATATAATTCATCATGATGAAGTCTGACTCTGCATAAACCACTTTTCGAAATCCTCACGAGCTAAGCCCCAGATATTGGCTGATCATTTGGAATTATCTCAACTCATTCTACAAATAGCTATTCGACCTAGAAATTTGATAATTAAACTCATTTTTGAGCGAATTCAACTATTTTTTAAATCACAGTGACAATTTTCATTGCAAATTACTTTCATTAATATCTATGTTATTCAGATGCAACGAAAATAATAATACATGTACTCATTATTTATCTTCCGATTTAAACACAATTTCTCCCATTGTTTGAAATTGGAGGAGTTTCCCTGATATTGGATCAGATTTATTCATGACATCAGAGCAGCTTTACATGCAACAGCTCTATGCGGTGTATCCCGTTGTTAGCATTGAAATCGCAGCTTGGTAGTTAGAAACCGTAATCATAAATCAGTGCTGAATTATATACAAGTTCAGTTTATGATATATGCAGTTGGTTACGGATGATAGCCCAACTATGTTCCCATCGTGATTCTCACTAATGAATACCATTCCAGATTTCTCAAAGGCTATCGACAAAACAAAACACCCAGAAGAAATCTACTTGTTTTCTTTGTCAAATAATTGAATCGGAATGAGACATAATTGCTATTTATACAACAAGTGCAAAAGTAAGTGTTTTGTACATGCGACGTGAAATCAATGAGGCCGTCAGGCCGAGTTGGACAACTAGTCGAGTGCAATAAACACTTTTCGCACGAGTTGCATACAATAATTTTTCCACGTTCATGCAAAAACCAAAAAAAGTTTTTTTCAGGTGGCACCTAAGTGTAGGAAAATGAAAAGCGTAATTTAATGCAAAATATTCGATAATCAATCAGCAATTAAATATTCGATAATCAATGTCTCTAAAACAGTATAAAAAAAAAAAAAAATTTATCCTTCTGTTCCCTAACTTACTTATTAAATTTGTTAAACCTACAATTAATCATTTCCTAAAAATTTTTTATTATTTGTCTCTTCTTCTATGGAAATGTACTTGTTTTGTAACAGCAAGCATATATTTTATTTTAAAAAATTTCAATTGAAATTTTATGTTAATATTCTCAAATATTTCTTTTTTCATAATTTAAAATTTTTCTTGTTTTTGATAGTCATATTTATGTACATTCTTTCCCAATTTAATTTTTGAAACCTCACTTCTCATTATTTTTTTTTTCTATCATTTGTATTTATTTCTACCATCTCAAACTTTTTGTTAGCCATTTTCATGTCATTCATTTTCATTATTGTTATTTTATCATTTTTGTTCCCTTTTTGCATTTAAAAATTTATTTCGTATGTTTATGTCATATATTTTCATTTTTTTTATTTCATCATTTATTTTCCCCATTTTCATCTCAAAATTTTAATTATTCATGTTTAAATTATCTATAAAATCATTATTATTGACATCAGGATTCATTTTTATATTTTGCATTTGTTTATCATATGGGCCACCTACCTGTCTCTCTAGAACATACATTAAGGAAAAAAATTACATCATTCTTGTATTTCGGTGCAGTAACAAATTGTATAAATTCAAAAATCTACAACTAGTTCATGAGTTTCCTTGCAGTTCGAATAATTTTTCAACTTAGTAAGCTGTGGAAAACAACATTCCTAAATCTTGTTAACTCATTGTGTAAGTTTTACTTATAAGTACGATAAGGGTGTTTTTTTTATTTTTCAAGCGTTTTCTCGACTTACATTGCATTGGTATTCCAATTCCCGCGTCGAAGCGGTTGGATCAAAACCAATATAAGCAAAACGTTCATTTCTGCCTCCTCACTTACGATCATCGTTTCCATTGTTGGGTTATTTTCTGTGTGGGTCTCGTTCAGCGTATAACTGACAAGCGGCGACACTGTTTTGAAGACATTCTACGTAAATTAATAACATATTAACCTGTTCACTTCTTGTAAACCTATAATTTTGATTTTACATTTCTACTCAACTTATTTTCGGAAGTCAACTAATTTTCGAAAGTTGAGATGAAAGATTTTTTTTTTTTTTTTTTTTGTTCTGGTTCCCACGAAAAGGGATATCCTGTAATGTTCAGAGAACATCGTGGGAACCTAGGAAAGAGGTAGGAGTTGGTGTTCTTCTTAAATTTCTGAAGGTTGTATGCCTCGGGGAACACCTCCCTAGGCAATGAGTTCCAAAGCCTCGCTGTTCGTTGGATGAACGAGTCTTTGGAAAGTGATGTTCTGCAGGTTTCCAAAGTGACCACGAAGGGTGTGATGACTGAACTTGACGGGTTAATCTCGAAGAGACTGCCAAAGCAGGAACGATTGTTGATATTTCAGAAGAGCATCGCCCATGAAAATATCTATAAAATAGAGACAAATCGCCGACTTTTCTACGGTGTTCCAGACAAGTGAGCGAGTTTGTAAGCGAGGCATCACCGACGAGACGAATTGCCCTTTTTGGACAGAATCCAATAGCCTCAGGATATGTTTAGGTGCCGCACTCCAAATATGGGAACAGTATTCCAGGACAGGTCGGATCTGTGCCTTATAGATCATAAGCAGCTGACTGGGGGTGAAATAGCTCTTGGCACGAAACAGAAAACCAAGTTTTTGGGATGCACTTTTGGCAATGGACCTCACGTGATTTTCCCAGGAAAGGTTATTGCTGATAGTAATACCAAGCATCGATATGGATGGCTTCAGTGGTATGGTTACTCCTGACAAAGTTATGTTAGGCACAGTGAGATCGGCTTTTCTAGAGAAAAGACATGCTTGTGTTTTGTTTGCATTGAATTCTACCAAGTTATTAGATCCCCATTCGAGAATTGTTGCCAAGTCCATATTTATATTATTAACATTTCTTCCTCGTTCATTTCTGGTTTCACGGGCTGATATAGGGGCCCTGGAAGAGAAGCGGTATGGAGGGTACTATCATCGGCAAAGCTGTGTACTGGACATGAAGTTGCTTTCAACAGGTCGTTGATGTGAAGTAGAAATAGTGTTGGTGCGAGAATGGATCCTTGCGGAACACCAGCATTTATGAGTAGAGTGTCAGATGAAACTCCATCGACCACTACATGGAGAACCTGTTTGAGAGAAAACTAGCAAGCAGAGAACACAGCTGAGGGGCAAGCCATAAGACGGAAGCTTGGCGAGGAGTCCCTGGTGCCAAACTCGATCGAACGCCTTGGAGATATCTAATGCCACAGCTAAAGTTTCTCCATGCTTTTCAATAGATAGCTGCCATATATGTGAGACGTAAGCGAGCAGGTCACCAGTTGATCTCTGATGGCGGAAGCCATATTGCCTATCGTTGACAATTCCTGGAGTCTTCCAGATATTTCATGAGCTCGATGTTGATGGCTTTTCCATGACCTTTGAAATAATAGATAGCAGTGCGATAGGTCTGTAGTTGCTAGGTAGGGCCTTTCTGCCTTTTTTAGGGACTGGCTGTACTCTTGCAATTTTCAATTGGACGAAAATACCCCAAATTGTAAGAGTGGTTGAACAACTTGCAAAGAACAGGTGTTAGTTCGGGGCACATTTCTTGAGAACAATCGGCGGGATTCCGTCAGATCCACAGGCTTTGTTGGTGTTGAGACCCAGCAAAATCTTTCTGATAGTACGTTGGCGAAAGGTGATCTCGGGCATGTGACTGTCAATAGGTGTAATGTTCGGGGTTGTTTTCCCGATGAATCCAGAGTGGAATTTCCAGCAAATAGGTGCGCAAAGATATTGGCTTTTTCCTGGGCAGTCGTTGCTAGTGTTCCATCTTCTTTGGTTAGGGAGGAAATGAGCTGGAAGTGAAATTTCTTCCCACAGCTTTGAAAGACCAAAATGAACGGGATCCGTTAGGACATTCAGCAAGTTTTGATCTTATTTTGGCTTTGTGGGCATCTTTTGAGCATTCTATTGTCTCTTTACATATGCCTCTAGCCTCGACATATGCTGCTCTGGTCTCAGGGCCCGGATTTTTAGCCATCGATGGTATGCTGCCTGTTTGGAAGCCACAGCTCTAGAGCAGTTTCTGTTAAACCAGGTCTTATCGGATGATGTTCTTCTTTCGGTATTCGGTATGTAAGTTTGCATCCCCAACATGATGATTTCAGAAATTGTCTCAGCACATCGTGTTGGATCTACTGAAGAGAAACAAACTCTCTTCCATGGAAACGCTGAGAAAAACATACGAAGACCTTCCCAGTCGGCCGAATTGTAATGCCACATGAGACGGGGTGGTATTGTGCAGCTCGATGGTAAATGGAAAGAGCATGTTGTGGAGATGAGGGTGTGGTCAGAGTTTCCAAGTGGGGCACAAACTTCTATTCTATACGGGTCAGGATTGGTGGTGAGGAAAAGATCTAGTGTATTGGCAGACTGGTTGTTGACATCAGGGATGCGGGTTGGTAGCTCGACCAGTTGTTCTAGACCATGAGTGATGGCGAAGGCCTCGGCTTGACGACCTGCATCATCTGTTTTGTTAGAGAATTTGAGCCAGGCAGCGTTATGTACATTAAAATCTCCCATGATTATGGTTTCAGCTGTTGGATGGTTCTCCTGAATGTAGTCCAGTTTGAGTGATAAAAACTCAAAGAGGTCGTTATATGATTAGGTGATAGATAAAGGCAGCAGAGGAACTTAGTCAGTTTGGTATCAGATAGCTTGAACCACATCACATCAAAGTCTTTCGGTTCCAAACTCTCTTCACGCTGGCATGAAAGGTTAGCCTTGGCGTAAAGGCAAACTCCACCTTTGAACCTGAATCGAGAATGGAGTTCGTAACCAGGACAAAGCATATGGACCTTGTTGGTGGACGAGTTTACTTGTGTTTCTGTTAGAGCCAGAATATCCGGTTTTCCGTCTGTAGGTGATGGTGGACGTCATTGATGTTCTTGTTGAGTCCGCGGATGTTGCAAAATTAATTTTAATGTTGAGTCCCCTCGAGTACCTCTCGCCCGGAAATCGAATGGAGGTATTTTACTTCCGAGTGTTTTACTCTAGGAGACTTCATCATTATTACTATTGTTCATCATTATTACTATTACCTGAAAATAAAGAAGGAATTGGGGAAAAGGAAAGAGGGAGACCGGAAAGTATCGACCGAACACTGAAACATGGAATGGTCCATTTCACAGCACACAAAGTCGATATGGTGGTATTTCACCGGGCGATGAGACCATCTTCCACCTACGGTTATCCTTTTAGTCGCCTCTTACGACAGGCAGGATTTACCATGGGGCTATTCTAAAGCCGACCCCATACGACAGTGAAACACAATTAGTTGACAAGATTCAGAAATGTTGTTTTCCACAGCTTACTAAGTTGAAAAATTATTCAAATTGCAAGGAAACTCATGAACTAGTTGTTGATTTTCGAATGTATACAATTTGTAACTGCACCGAAATACAAATATAATATGTAATTTTTTTCCTTAATGAATGTTCTAGAGAGACAGGTAGGTGGCCCATAGGGGTTTCATTTGAAAAAAATGAATTTTTGATCAAAATGTGATGTGACTGAATTGATTCATCAATAAATGACACAAAAAAATATTTTTCATAAAAAAATATGTTTCTCTGTTATGTGCGACTCATTGTGAATAGCCTCTAGGCTATTCACAATGAGTCACAAATCTCATTTATCCACGAGGTAAAATAAAAAAACAATTTTAATTTCAATTGTTTTAAAAAAATTACATTTGACATGAGGTTTGGACTTATTTTGACCTGTTGAACTTGAATATGGAAAAATATACAGGGTGTTTCATTTGAAAAAACAAGGTTACTGGCATTTCCAGAAAAACCTGGAGTATATCATATTGGATTGTAATGGGATCAAATCCGAAATGGTTGCTTATATAACTGTACCAAATTTCGGAAAAAACCGTTCACGAATGCAGAAGTTACAGGAGTGGCCCGATATCCTGAGTCACCCGGTATACAAAATTTCAGCAAATGTGTTCACACCAATAGCCTACACAGTCCACTTTTCATTTCCGCAATTGATAAAAAACGTTGATGCGGAATATGATTGGGACGTAATTTCGTGTATTATTATATCGATCAAATCTAATCCTTCTTCCACCTCACCTCTGATGACAAAACTACGTTTTCTGTCAGTTTTCGACTGTGGCACTTTTACAATGAATATTGAGCCGTCTTCTTCTGTCTTCATACAAAATTTTTGTAGGTCGTCTCTATGACCCTGCGATGCCAAATATTGCAGCGACCGACAACAAGCAATTCTGAAATGTTTTACAAAACCTAAAAAAATTGGAATTTTTTTTTTCGTCAAATACTGGGAGTCCGAAGATTCTTTTATAAATTAATAAATGTGTTTCCTTTCAAATACTTGAATTTTTTGGCCGAAATTCTACGAAGTTCTGCTTCATGAATGCGATTTAATATCAATATTTTCTTTCGAAAAAAGGCAAGCTCTCACCATTGAGTACTCAGACCAAAGGAATGAGGGATTCAATATCATTCGATCTTTCCGAAAAATTCACAAATTTTTCATCGAAGTACCAATCTATGAAACGATTATAACTTATTCCATATTGGTTCCTTGATTTACTGGCTAATGGGTTTAATGACGCTGTATTTGCTATTTCACAGACTTCTGGTGGGGTCCCACCAAATCCTTCTTCTTCACTATCATCCATTTTTAACCGACGAAACCGAAAAGGAGGAGGTTCTCTATTCGACGCGTATATTTAATTTTTCCAATAATATTACTTCAAATTGTGTAATTGTCAGAATGAATGTATGACTGACGTTCCTAGAACTATAGTTGCATTATTCAAATCATAATAGCCGTGAGCGCGTATGTTAGAATACGTCCAGGGGTGCTATTCTTGACCATTCGTAGTTGTCAAGGTCACTCGCATGTCTTCAAATTGCGAACGAAACATGAATGTGGCATTCTTCAGCATTCGTAGAATGTTCGAACGTTCGTATCAAACAGCAAATGGGTATTTTTACTCGCAACCGACTTACGAATACAATACATGACTACAATCACAACACAATGTAACCCTACTTTTTCAGGAGTTTTAGGTTTTATTATCGTTAAAACTTTATATTAATTTCATGTTAAATAAAGTTGAAAATGGACGATTTGCAATATATTGCCGCAATAGAAGATCTAGAGATTGCAGAACAACCAGTTGAAAGGCATAATCGATTCGAAAACTTGAGTCCTTTTGAGATCTTAAATGAAGATCAGTTTCTGCAGACTTTTAGGTTGACCAAAGAATTGTGTAGATTTGTGATAGACACTTTAACGCCTTTTATGAGACCACAAAGGAGAGCCACTGACTTGAGTATAAGAATTAGAGTAAGTATCATGAATAATAATTAATTCTTGATAAAAATAACTTTTTCCAGGTGTTGGTGGCTTTGCGGTTCTTTGCTTCCGGGAGTTATCAAATGGATATTGGGAGGGGTTTATTTGTGGCTGTTTCTCAACCCTCAGTTTCAAGATGTATTGAAGAAGTCAGCATAGCATTCAACCAACCTGCAATTTTCAACAGATGGGTTCATTTCCCCCGAAATTTTGAAGAGCTAAATATACTAAGGATGAGGTAAATAGTTATACTGTCTGTGGCATATTCAACTTCTTTATAATTTGAATTTTTTTTAGATTTTATGAAGATTTCAATTTCCCAGGTGTAGTGGGTTGTGTGGACTGCACCCATATTGCAATATTTACACCCAAAATTATTGATGCTGAAATGCCTGAACATATATATGTTAATCGTGAAGGGTATCATTCAATTAATGTCCAGTTGGTGAGAATAAAACAATAATTGAAGAATAGAATATTGAAAGCTTGCAATTACTGCAGACTTTCAGTTTGACTCACATTCTGATCTACCTCTCATTTTTCTCTCAAAGTGCATGCTCAAAATGTTCTTTCTTTCAGATATGTGATAGCAGACTGATGATCATCAATGTCGTTGCAAGGTATCCAGGCAGCACACATGATGCATTTATTTGGCAAAATTCAAATATACATGAAGTTTTTAGAAACCTTATGCACAGGGTCATACAACTTATTATCTCCTAGGTATTGTAACTCCAACATTATATACAATATATTGGACTAATTTAATGATTTTTGTAGGTGATAGTGGATATCCTCTAAGAACATGGCTGTTTACACCTGTTGAAGGGGAACCTCTTGAAAATACTCCCGAGTTCAATTATAATAAAAGACACAGAAGAGTACGAAATGCAATAGAAAGGTGCAATGGAGTATTGAAAATGAGATTTCGTTGTTTGCTGAAACATAGAGTGTTACACTACAACCCTGTAACAGCATGCCGAATAATCAACTCTTGTGTTGTATTGCATAATATGTGCATTGAACATAATATTCCAATGCCAGATGATGAGGACCAGTCTAATATTGATTTTGGAGTTGTTCTCGAAGAATATGTGAATGGTGCAAATATTGATATCAATGCAATAAGACGTGTAAATCCAGAACTTGCTGCAGGTCGAAGAGCAAGGGCAAGATTAATAAATAATCATTTCTAAAATAATTAACTTTATTTATATTATAACATTGAACTCAAATAAACTTTTGTAAAAACAACTCAATAAATATTATTCTTATTGTAATCACTACTTAAAGTGCCTCAATATAACAAGAAACTAACAGGTATCGCAAGGTAAATAGTTCAAGAGACAAAAACTTAAGCAATTGCATCTTGCAAAGATTCAATTGCTCCTTCAAGACAGCCCAACTTGTTGGCAATATCTTCTTGAGCAGCAGCTGATCTTTCTTTTGCTGTTGCTATCCTCTCCAACAAAATAATCTTTTTTTCGTAATATTTAGATTTTATGTCGTTTTTTTTTCTCAAGTGAAATTCTGTAGTTATTTGATGCCCCGGCTGCATACAGTAATTTTTTTCTGGGAGCTCTTCTAGGACACGGTCTTCCTTTCACTTGAGTACATGTTGAATTTGACTGAACTTTTTTACTTTTTGTTCTGGACCTGATATCCTGCCAAGTCTACAAATCGAAAAATATTAAGTCAATCTTTTCAAAGACTTTTTAACAATTACCTTTCTCCAAGACTTCCAGTCTTTATTTGCGCCGTTTCCACAGCTATTTAATGTTTTCGAGATATCTTCCCAAAGTTTCTGTGCATCTTTTTGTGTGTGTTTATCCGAAAATTTTCCACTTAATAGCCATGGATTTTTCTTCATGAATTCTAATAGGATATTCTTCTGCTCCATAGAGGAATTAGCCGTTATTTTTGTTTTCTGAATTGTCTCCATCGTTATTCATTCCTCGTCAGTCGCCCACACAAATTCAAATAGTATAAATGATATCAACCGACACTAGACATACGTCAATTTTGTCTAATTGCGCCGTTGCCAAAAGGGTCACTCGCAACTATCGAACGACTTTACGACTGGCTGTCAAGAATATGTTTTTCCACGAGTGTTCGCAAGTGTGCGTGTGCTTGGGTTTGCGAAGGATGTCAAGAATAGCGCCCCAAGTGCACGCGTGAAAACGATATTGCTAGCCGGCTTCTTGATTGCGAGAAACTCGCGCTGACAAGTTCAGGTAACGTGAACGCGAGGTGTGGACATAGTACAGACAGTTTGCTCTATGCGTGTAGATGGTTTGGAATATATCGGATCAGTCTTGATTATGGAGTTATCCTAGGAAGACATTGTTTGTTCAACTCTAACTGTTAAGAGTAATACAAAAATATTCAGTTGATATTAAAAGGAAACCACTTTTGTTCTTAATGAATTGCATTTTCTAGTAATTTCGTAATCCAGTATGTAATAAAAATGATTGAAAATAATGTAAAATAATGGTTCATTCAAAACGTTATATGATCTCACAGAAAATATGGCGTCGATTTGAACGTTTATGTTTGTCTTGATCACAAAACGCTGTAGTAGAATGACAGGTGAGTGCAATGAATATTGTATTGCAGTGGTGCAATAAAGAACCAGTTTTTCCACCATAGTTCGATTAAGTTCTGTTGCATGCATGAACGTAAAAAAAAATTAATATTTGTTGATGATAGGAGGGTTTTTGTATTGGATATACACCTGAGGACTATCGAATATTACAAAATCATTTGTTGTATTAGATTCTTCATACAATTCAATGCTCAACTTATATAATTATAATAACAAGGTTAAAGCATATATTTGATAATTTAAAATAGCCTATGTGAAGCCAAAACAATTAAAAATTAATTATTAAAATCGGGCGCTGAAAGTGAATGCGAACGCGCCTAGAAATAAACAAGTTTTTATCAAAGACGCGATATTGTTCATCGATTTCGTTCAAGTAATCATTATTCCACGAGAAAAAATGTTGGAGCATGTATAACAAGCTTATTTCATTTGTTGTGAATTCTCATTATGGTATAATAACCACAAATTTCTTTTCACGTGTCCAGCGATCTGTCAAAACTGAAGCACAAATTGTAATTCTTTATAAGTGAAATATAGTGGAAGAAGTGTTTATTTTATAATTTTATATGCGAATTTGAGTAGTTTTTGTATTCTGCATTATGATTCATGCTTCAACTGTAGAAAGATGCCAGTTACTTATATTGTTGTTGACGGTGGGACAGGTATAGTGTTGGGTTTTACTCGGTGCCTACAGTTTGAAATAAGTTTTTGACTAGTAAAAATTACTTATCGGGAAAGAGAAGAGCTTCATGGTTAGCTGCAATCAAGCGAAATGATTTTACGGATTCGAAAATCAAGTATCAGAGGATGCAGCAGTCATAAATATGTGCGGTCACTGAAAATATCCATTATTCATTTAAGGGTATTACTTAAAACTTTTGTGATTTGTGCTTACGATTATTTCTATGATTTTGCTCACTTTCATATTTCTGAATTATACATAAGGAAGTCTCATTTCAAATGAAGTTTGTATACATACAGATATGATATATTTACCACTTCCAAAGGAAATGAAACTCAAAATGAATATTCATGTAGTACCTTCTCAAAAACCATTCAGACATTCCTATTGAGTTATTGGAATACAAATTTTTCCTAGGATTCTGGTGACTCAACAATAAAAACAATATTGAAATATGTGTTTTTCAATCTAAACCTTCCCTTTATAAATATTTAAGGCAAATGTAAAAATACTCGATTAAGTCTTGTGGAGGGTTTTGTAATATTACAATAATAAAATTTGGTACGAATTTAATAAGTCAAAATTTATGTTACATACCAGGAATCGCAAGTATCGTGATATTTGACTGAATCAGTAAAACAACGAATAAAAAACCATTTATTCATTGACAAAAACAACGAAAAATGCATAATGAGAGATGGAGTTGACATCAAAATCAAACAGAATAATTAATAAAGAAAAACCTTTTTAAAAACAAGCTTTTATTCAAATACCCTAAAAAGTACAAAATAATTGCTTTGGATGTGTGACGTAGGTTATTCCGTGAGTTCCAGATTGAAGAGCTTGTCGCTTGTTTTCATTTCGAATACAAATGCGACAAGCTTTTGAATCTATAACTCACGGAATAACCTACGTCACACATACAAAGCAATTATTTTGTACTTTTTAGGGACTTTGGAAAAGCTTGTTTTTAAAAAGGTTTTTTTATTAATGATTTCATTTTGTGCTTTTCAGTAAGTACCCCTCACACCCACATTCCAATTTTGAATCGAAACGGATCATAATTACAAAACTCGTTCGCCATCTTGTAGCCGCCATCTTGAATTTGTGAATGTGAAAAAATTCATAATCTTCGACCCCGAAAACCCCCAAATACTAATTTTGAATAGAATCGGACCATAATCACAGAAATCGTCGGACATCTTGATGCCGCCATTTTGATTTTATGAATTTTGTCAGACCAATTTTGAATCGAATCGGACCATAAACACAAATCTCATCCGTCATCTTGGAGCCGCCATTTTTTTTCTCTAACAAATGCATAATGCATTGTCACGGGAACTATGAACACCCGCCAAATTTCACGTTAATCGAACAACTAGGAGTGGGTCAAATTCAACTTGCAAGATTTGATGACAAACATCGGGACAGCTAAAACTAAATAAAAGCTTGTATTGAAAAAAATATCACATAATATATATATATATATATATATATATATATATATGTTATATCCAAAAATCCAGGCATTCTACGCAGTAATTTCACAACTCAGTTGCAACATTGTTGCAAGAGCAAATAGGACAAAGCCAAGTCAGCATTCATCCACCTGGGCTCCAGAAGCCGTAAAACAAGGCGCAGTTCTGAGTCAGCACCACCGCATCTATAAGAGGATCCCAAGAACCGAAGAGCGTCATTTCTATTCGGCACTTATATTCCGTTAGTTGTCACGTATATATCATATCATTTTTGTAACAAAGTATAAAATGAAGTTTATTTTAAAAAAACCATTTAAGTGAATATTACTATAACATATATATATATATATATATATATATATATATATATATATATATATATATATATATATATATATATATATATATATATATATATTTTTATGTTGGGTTGTTTATATGATTTTTTAATTTGTATATTTTTTTATGAATTTATTTCATAGATTATAATTTCTGAAACCCTATCATAACAAATAAAAAACTCCGGCTATGTTATGTTACCTTTGTTTTTTTTTAACCTCTTTTACCTTATCCCAGCTTAGTCTGGTACGCCTATGAACATGTATGACTCCTTCTTCAGTAGCAGGTCCCTGTAATCGGTGTTGCCGGCTATGGCACTATCGATTCGATCATAAAAACTGTTCAGTAGAGAAAAGTAAAGTTAGAAATGAAAGTAAACACAGATTTGCAGAGAATAATCAAGTAGTTGACTTTATCCAGATGAACTTAAATATACCCTAATCTGCGATAACTACCTTATACTAGCAAAACAATGTCAAAAAAATATAGTGCAGTTTGATGTTTGTGATAATAAAAAATTTTATGAAGAAAGTTTGAACGTATTATCAGTCTTTTGGGTATGGAATTTCATGGTTGTTCAGCTCAAAACAAAATGACCAGTGGTTTAGAACACTTAAAGTTCTTGGTTTTATGTGAAAAGTTGCACTAAGGTGAGTTCAGTTATTGAATATCTTGTAGCTGCGTTTCAGTTGACGTTTCCAATCCTGTGGACGTATTTCTGAGATGTCAATGACAGCTCACCTGCACTCCTTCCAAGGATTTATTATCTGGACCAGTTTTATTCACAGATGAGGCACGTTTTTCACGAAATGCCATTATAAACTTTCATAATAATCATTCTTGGGGCTACGATAATCCCCATGCATTTCAGCAAGAGTTTTCGGTGAGAATCTGGAGAATCTGAGCAGGAATTATTGGTGATCATCTCATAGGGCCGCATTTTATTCCCCCACGTCTCCATGGTGTGACGTATACACAATTTCTAGGAGGAACATTGTCAGGACTATTAGGGGATGTACCTTTGCTAGTGAGACGAAATATGTGGTTTATGCACGACAGGGCACCTGCTACTTTCAATTTGACCGCTCGTGAATATATTAATGATAGTTTTACTCCCCAGTGGATAGGTCGTGGGGTACCTCAACTGTGGCCACCGAAATCTCCACTTGACTTGCATTGGATTATTTCTGTTGGGGATATCTTGAATCGCTTGTTTATGCGACACAAGTTGTCGAAGTTAAAGAGTTGAGTAATAGATTTATGAATAATTCTAACATACGCAACACCCAAAGAATTTTTGAACGCGTGCGGCAGACCAGTTTCCCATTTTGAGCATCTGATTCAATTATTTTCATTAACATCTATGCTGTTCTACGAATAAAAAAATCTACTATCCATTTCAATACCTCTTCCATCTAATAGCCAAACAGATTTCAATTTCAAAGTTTGTTCAAATGGCGACGAATATAAAACTTAGTGGAAAACAGAAGCGTACAATGATTTTTACCATAAACAACCAGGTAACCCTTTGCGATGCCACTGGTATTAAAATTCGAATTAGCTAGCAAACACAACCAGTTTTATTGAAATTTGCGGCAAGGCTTTTGGGTAATCCATGGAAAACTGGTTTTTTATTAAACTTTTGACACCCAGTTACGCAGAAACGAAGCACTTTAGGACATATGTTTATAAGAACTTTTTTTCACAAAATATGACAAGGAATCCTCACTCGAAATTAATGACATCATTCGATTTACACCCTGTATACGAATGAATAGGTTCTGTTTGCTCTGTTTGCTCATTTATCGAATCCATAGATGTCAGGTCAGAAAGTCATCTATTTCTCATTATTTTTTTTAAATAGCTTAATTTATTGTCTCATCAACCTTTACAGTTAGTAAAGACATTCAGTTAACATTGCCTTGTAAAAAATTTTTTTCTCTTAAGGTCTGGGTGATACACTCTGGGATGTTATTGTCCTCTCTTTGTTGGTAGTATAATGGGCATTCTTGGAGGATATGTTTCATTGTGATTTTTGTTAGGCATATATCATAATATGGTTCTTCTCTTTTGGCTATGATGTGGCCATGGGTAAGTCGTGTATGTCCTATGCGGAGTCTTGCGAGTAGGACCTAGGGTCTTCTGGGCAGTGGGGTGTATTTCCATTGTTTTACTGACATCTTTATTTCGCTCAACTTTGATCCGCTGGTGTTCCATTGTTGTTGCCAACTATTGATCAGGATGATCCTCTCAGTTATGATTTCGCCAGATATTGATATTTCTGGAATTCCAAGAAGAACTTCATACATAATTATTAGTTATTATCATTGGAAGTGGATTATTATACAGAGTAAAACCCAAATAAATAATATCTACATCCGTGAGTGCTTTTGTTCAATAGATGAGTTGGTATTCTGAAGAAGTGTTGTAGATGTTAATTCAAATTATTTTAGTCATAACTTTTTGAGTACTTTTTAGTTTTAGATTTCTGTATTTATAAATTTTAATTGTGGACTTTGATGTGTGACTTTATTATTCGATATTATTACACTTGATCATCTATCTTGCACCCAATTCTATGGTGAAGCGATCCACTCAAAAAATGAAGATGAGGCTGCCAAAGTTGACCAAAGTTTCAACTCTTGGTCTACTCACAAATACTCCTGCTCCCAGTTCCGTATTGATCTTAGAGCCGTCAGTATATGAAGCATAGTTGGTACCAGTCAGGGGCACATATGATCGTCATTAGGTATTCTGTTCTCTTACTCAACAATATACTTGAGAAACATTCCAATATTTTATCTTCTGGTCTATATATTCATAAATTTGGAAAACAAAACTACATGTTGTATTGAACGTTAGAGTGTCTTTGGGTATGTCGCATGGTCATCCGAAGAAATGTGACTTCCACTTAATACAATACTTTATTTCAACTTCTAGTTATAGAGTTGACTTCTGTGTTTTCTGGAATAAAATCCAATGAATAAATCATTTGCATAGAAATATACTCTGGTTTCTCAAATAACGGTTCAAATGTTTTGATTACTCATTCATTATACTCGAGGTTTCAAACATGACTTCTTGTTGAACATCTCATATAGTCATTGAGATTCATTTCATTTACAGTCAAGTGTGAGGGACTTCAATATTTTTTTATGTCGAAGAACCCACTTTGAACTCGTTGGATTGAGAACAAAATCGAATTACCTTGTTTTCTGTTCCGATTATTTGCTGGAATTTTCCACGTGAAATTTGAGATATCGTTAAAGGAATTGTATTACGAAGCGAATCCAGGGAAAATATTTATTTTATCTGAGGATATTTGCTTTCGTGTTGAGTCGTTTAATGAAGGTCTGATTAGTTCGAATGGGTTGTTATGAATAGTGTTCTATATAGCCTGGGGAATGAATTTTGATAATTTGACAATTACTGTTTGTAACTGATCAGGAGGATTATTAATGAGCTCAATCAGTGTTATTCTTTCGAACAACATTAATCAGGTTCACTTTTATGGGAAATAATCATGCACACTATATTGTGGTATTGATTTTTGTTAACCTATACTCGTATTATGTGATTTTGATCAGTCAAGTGTCCATGAAATATATGTAATCGTATGATTGGTTTCGTCATTAGAACGAAGAAAATTCCAGGATTTGAAGGCTGGAAATCTGAGTGGTCATCTGGAGATTTTGGAAAATATTCCCCTAGAATCCAGGTACAAGCTAAAATATATTATGCCAGGTAGGCACGACTCTGAAGTGATTCATGAAGTTGTTATAAACAACCACCATTTATTCACAACGAACGGGCGTCAACTTGAAAGGTATGCATCATTATGGAATACTGATGGTTCCAAGATGGATGAAAGGGCTGGAGTGGGAGTAACGGGTCTTAGTTTCAGGCTCTCAAAATCCCAAGGCAAAGCCCCAACAATTTTTAAAGCAGTAATCCATGCTATAGAAATTTGCACTGAAGAATGCTTTGGAAGAGGCTTCAGAGGGGCAAAGTCTAGACTGACTTGGGACTGCAAACTCTACTGGCTACGAAAAATCAGGTTTCTCTGCTGTGGGTGCCAGGTCACTAGGGAATCGGAGGCAATGGAAAAGTGAACAGCCTTGCCAACGAAAGGGCAAATACTCAATTTTCTGGCCAAGAACCCTTCTGTGGTTTTTCCAAAGCCCACATCAATTAAATTAAAACCCACTGTAATAACGTTACGGGGCAAAGACAAGCCAAAATGCTTCTAAGCCCAAAGAAATCTGAACAGCTTCCCGAGTTGGAAAAAAAATACTTGAAACTGGTAACGGGACTGTTAACCGGACATTTTCCTCTGAGGTATCACTTCGGAAAAATGGATAGATCAGACAGTGAACTGTGCCGTTACTGCGAGAACTGCGCTGAAACTGCAGAACGCCTGCTTTGCGACTGCCAAGCACTGTTTTGCAAAAGGCTTGAGTTCTTCGAAGGGGTTTCACTAACACCCTGAGACATCAGCAACTTAGCTCCCAGGAAATTGATACGTTGCGCAGGGAATCTCAGAATCCCGGGTCTTGGATAGTTGAAGAGTAATGTACAAGAGACTATAGGTCGAGGTACAGAGAGGCTGAAGAGCCATATCGACCCCCTCTACAATCCACAATCTATATATATTTATATATATTTATATGTATATATATATATATATATATATATATATATATATATATATATTGTTATGTTATGTTATGCCAGTTATAAGTTTAAAAAGGAAAAAACCCACAAAAACGAATAATTACTTAATAGTTATTGGTTTCAAGAGTTTGTTTGTGAATAACTTTCAAAATTCTATGTATATTGTGAGCCTAGGTAGAATATGGATAGATAAAAATGTCAAAATACTATAAAACAATCAATTTCATACACTGTCAAAATTATTATAATGCATAATTGCTCAAAAAGCAATAAAAAGTCTAAATTTACAAAATTTTCAGGAATAAACAGTAATCAACACATTTATAAATTTGAAACATACAGTATATGAAACTGTAGCTAACAAAAAGTAGCCAATGATAGAACAGCAAATGTCTTTATAAAAATAGCCAATCAGGGAATAGATGGTCAGGTGTGAAATTGGAAATTGTGGGAGAGTAGCAATGAGATGGTATCAGAAGCAATTATTATTGAAATTTGTAAATAATGATAAGATTGGAAAAATAATTGTATATATAAATTATGCAATATAAATATAAACAGTGAAAAGTGACAATTTAGTGCACCAATTCAAAAATTCAAATGAAAAAAAAACAAGGAAAAAGATGTATCTAGGCGATAGAAAACAAAGCTTCAAGGAAGATCGAAAACAAATTTCCAAGCGGATGCCACGCAAAAATTTTACTAAAAGAAAATTGGAATAATCCCATCATTTGGTAAACAAAACCAATATTACCTTAATGATAACATATCCACGGATTCAAATGCTGATTTCCGCATCTAAATAGTTCCTGATTCATGGTATTGCAGTCCTGACCACGATTGGAGAGAGGAGACATCCTGATTCATGGTATAAGTAGAACACCAACAGTTCCAACCAGGTATAAAACTTTAATAGTGCTCTTCCGGTCCTGAACTATTTCACCAATAACATATTTCACATTCGTAGAACTTTATGTCACCCTATTTTGAACAATAACAGAAAACATCACTCTCACGGAAAAATTGAGGTTCTGTTTATCTATCCATGATCTGATTTATTATTATTATCCGTGAATATTTGTTTGATTCACCCTAGTATAAGTTATTTCTCGTAGGCCAGGTATTATTAAGTATATTGCTTTTTGATATTTTGTTGTTTGTTTCCCCACAATGATCAATAACATACCAAAGACCATTCAATAAACTGAAGTTAGCCAGCAGTGGCAGTGTCTCTATTGCCTTGAACCGGCCACCTTGAGATAAGGGCGTACCAACTGTTGCTTAGCCGTGGTGAGAAAAATAATAATTGTTGGTAGCGTGACGAGAGAACAGTGACGTTCGCTGGCAATTATTATTACAGCATACAATACAGGGGCAAAAATATTACAATATTATATTTAAAAAATTCATCATTATATAACAAATGTCGCCGCAACGTAGTGGCAAAGTAAGGGCAATATATCATTTCATAATATTTATTGAGGAAAAGGCGAGTTAAGGAAATATATTATTTCTTAATAATTATCGCAACGTAGTGGCAAAGTAAGGGCAATATATCATTTCAAGACAAAGTAAGGGCAAGCAAAGGCAATATATTATTTCTTAATAACACTGGGTGAACATTAGCAATTGGCATTTCGACGAGTGAGGCTAAATATTTGTGAATAAAAAATGGATCTGAGAGATGGTAAGAAAGTTGGTTTGGAAGAAGGTGCAGAAGGTAGAGATAGGGGTGAACAGGAACAAGGAGAGAGTAGTAATGTGAGTGAAATAAAAAGTGAGAATATACAAATGGACAGTAAATTGGATAAAATGATGGCTTTCATAGCAAGTATGGAAGGAAGAATGAATGAAAAGAAAAAAAAAGGCAAAAAAAATGATATGAATGAAATGAAAGAAAAGTCAGAAAAAATTAATGAAAAAATGGGAAGTATGAAAAATGAAATGAAAGAGCAAATAGAGAGAATGAATGATGGAATAAGGGAGAATGTGAAAGAAAATATGAAAGATATAAAAGAAAATATGGAAAGGATGGAAAATAAAATGCAAACTAAATCAGCACAAAAAAAAGAAGAATTATAAGAAATGACAAACAGTTAGAAACTAAAATAGGACAAAACAATGAGGAATTTTATGTGGAAATAACACAAGAAGTGACTACTATAAATAATCATGTAGAAAGGCAGGATAAAAAAATAAATCACATGAAATTAGATATTAATAGTAAACAAGAAAGAGTAAAAAATGAAATAAATACTCTTGAGAAAAAAGTAGAAAAACAACATAAAGATTCTAATTTCAAAATAATAAATGTAGAGAGTGAAATAACTACAAATCTAGAAAAGATAAAATTATTAGAATTAAGAAGAATAGAAACAAGTAATGAGCAAAATAATAATAAAATTGAAGGGATAGATATGAAAAAAAAACAAAAGATATTGATAATTTATTAGAAAAAGATGATAAACAAATGCAGAATATAAATATGAATTTTGATCACAAAAATTATGAGTTTACAGATAATATGAATGTGAAAAATGAGAGTTTTGTTGCAAAAGGGTAAAATGAATAATAAAGTAAAAATAATGAAAATATATGACATAATAATGGCAAAAATGAATTATGAATTACAAAGAGGTGGCCAAAATGATAAAATAATTACAATGAAAATGAATGACATGAACGTGGCTAAAAAAAATTATGAGGTGGAAAAAGGGAACATTAATAAAAAAATAATAGTAATGCAAATAAATGACATTTACAGGGCGAATAGAACTTTTGAAACGAAAGAAAGTAAAACAAATAATGAAATAATAATAATGTATAGTAAAATGTTAAATATAAAAGTAGGAAAGAATTTGAATGAATTTTACTTTCAAAAACAAGAAAAAGTTGAATTTATGAAAATGAAAAATAGGCTTGCAGTTACAAAACAAGCAAGATTCCATAGAAGAAGAGACAAATAATAAAAATGAAAATTTAGGGAATAATAAATTGTAGGTTAACAAATTTGATAGGCAAGTTAAGGAATAAAAAATGGAAAAAAGTTAAAAAAATAATTTAATAGATAGATATGATTTCAGAAATATTTGAATAAATTAAATAAAATGAAAAACAAACGTAAAGACAAAAATACATCAATGAGAGAAAATATTACAGGAAACAAAACAACGCCTAAATAAAAAATATAGAAATAAAAGAAAGATATTGAATAACAATCATAATACTGAAAAACAGAAAAGTTGATAAAATTATTGGTACAGGTTAGTTAGATAAAGTAAAGTGAAAAACAATATAGATTATAAAGGAGGAAAAATATACAAGTGGATAATAAATAATGTGAATTTTTAAGAAAAATGAAAAGAAATGAAGATAGAAATATTTTGTGTATAAAATGAATGTATGTGAGAAATGAAAGTGGAAATTATAATAATAATACTAAAGAAGTATATTATAAGAAATATGATGATGATGATGATAAAGGTATAATGATAAATACAATGAAGGTATATTAATGAATTATAAATGAATATCATATGTTAATTATGTATGAATAATGAAAAAGCGAAAGAGTATGTACACAAAAGAGATTCAAATTAATAAAATATCCAATTCAATATGAATTTAAAGAACAACTGAAGGAAGAGATAGGAGAAATAATAAAACAGCATAATTGAAAGAGTACCAGTAATTGTAAAATCGATAATTGAAAATAATACCAGTATAAAATATAAAATGAAAGTAAGATAATAATAATATATAAAATGTCATATATGAAGATATCTTGAAAAGTTTTCTCTCTTGATCCGAGAAGATGTTTGAAGTCAAGTTTTTCTGGAACAATATAACATAGTACTAGTAGTTGTGAATAATAGTTATCGTTGCAGAATTTGTTTTTCTTGAACTGGTGCAAAATCCAGCAAAGTAGTTTTCCGAAAGTAGAAAAATAGTATTAGTCAAAGTAAAGTTAATAAATATAAATAAAGAAATTGATATTAAAAATTTTCTAACTAGTAGAAAATTATTGAATATAAATTTAGGAATGTTGTTATGTTATGTTATGCCAGTTATAAGTTTAAAAAGGAAAAAACCCACAAAAAAGAATAATTACTAAATAGTTATTGGTTTCAAGAGTTTGTTTGTGAATAACTTTTGAAATTCTATGTATATTGTGAGCCTAGGTAGAATATGGATAGATAAAAATGTCAAAATACTATAAAACAATCAATTTTATACACTGTCAAAGAACAGCAAATATCTTTATAAAAATAGCCCAATAAAAAATCTAAATTTACAAAATTTTCGGAATAAACAGTAATTAACACATTTATAAATTCGAAACATACAGTATATAAAATTGTAGCTAACAAAAAGTAGCCAATGATAGAACAGCAAATATCTTTATAAAAATAGCCAATCAGGGAATAGATGGTCAGGTGTAAAATTGGAAATTGTGGGAGAGTAGCAATGAGATGGTATCAGAAGCAATTATTATTGAAATTTGTGAATGATGATAAGAGTGGAAAAATAATTGTATATATAAATTATGCATTATAAATATAAACAGTGAAAAGTGACAATTTAGTGGACCAATTCAAAAATTCAAATGAAAAAAACAAGGAAAAAGATGTATCTAGGCGATAGAGAACAAAGCTTCAAGGAAGATCGAAAATAAATTTCCAAGCGGATGCCACGCAAAAATTTTACTGAAAGAAAATTGGAATAATCCCATCATTTGGTAAACAAAACCAATATTACCTCAATGATAACATATCCACGGATTCAAATGCTGATTTCCGCATTTAAATAGTTCCTGATTCATGGTATTGCAGTCCTGACAGCGATTGGAGAGAGGAGACATCCTGAATCATGGTATAAGTAGAACACCAACAGTTCCAACCAGGTATAAAACTTTAATAGTGCTCTTCCGGTCCTGAACTATTTCACCAATAACATATTCCACATTCGTAGAACTTTATGTCACCCTATTTTGAACAATCACAGAAAACATCACTCTCACGGAAAAAGTGAGGTTCTGTTTATCTATCCATGATCTGATTTATTATTATTATCCGTGAATATTTGTTTGATTCACCCTAGTATAAGTTATTTCCTGTAGGCCAGGTATTATTTAGTCTTCCTGAATAAAGGAGATAATTGCTTTTTGATATTTTGTTGTTTGTTTCCCCACAATGATCAATAACATACCAAAGACCATTCAATAAACTGAAGTTAGCCAGCAGTGGCAGGTTCTATTGCCTTGAACCGGCCACCTTGAGATAAAGGCGTACCAACTGTTGCTTAGCCGTGGTGAGGAAAATAATTATTGTTGGTGGCGTGACGAGAGAACAGTGACGTTTGCTGGCAATTATCATTACAGCATACAATACAGGGGCAAAAATATTACAATATTATATTTAAAAAAATTCATCATTATATAACAATATATATATATATATATATATATATATATATATATATAAGGCTTAAATATTAGGATGTGCAGCAAAAGAAAAAGTGTACTCTTTAAAGTTTGTCCGAGCTTTCGGGATGTTTTATTTCCATCTTCAGGGATTCTGCAATGAAGAAATTTACAATAAGTGTGTCCTCCGGACATCAAGGTAATAATTAACTTACAGTTTTGTTGAGATTAGTTTCCATGTTGTTTATGAATGTTCTTCATGTTACGTACGGTGCAATATAAGTTCTGAATTTGAAGTTGGAAACACATTTTGAATTGTCAACTACTTCTAACACATTAAAATTTATTCCAAACGTTACTAATCAAAATATAAAGTACAGGAACATATGTGTCTTGAAAAAGTACGATAGGTTATAATGTGTGGGGAAATTTGTTCAACTTGTCATATGCTTGACAGCCAGTGGTACCAACTGATATGAAATGGTTTGCCATGATTGGCCAGAGAATTATAGTAACTTTTATTGTCAGTACCAACTGAAGGTTGGGCCAACTTGGTGATATATCAATAACTAGTATTGAGATCAGATTGATTTGAAGAAAATTCTATATTTTCCATTGCTAGTAAGAAGGAATAAATTTCACTTAGGTGATTGACATCAGTTTTTTTGTTCACATGATTTTTTTCTTGTGATATGAAAGCCATTTCTAGAAAAGTTTTCTTAACAGTGTGAGGTTCCTCAGTCATTATTCAAATTGCTCAAAAAAAAAGGCCAATTATTTTGGTATGTAATATTCCACACCAAACATTTATTTTTTGTGAGTACTGTCTTCTGCAATTTATTATCCAATGTGGATTTTCTTCCGTCCAGTACCTTGTATTTTGAGAATTAACTGTTCCATTGGTTGTGAATGTTGCCTGATCACCGAACACATTTTTTTTCAGAAAATTCCTGTTATTTGGATATTCTCCTTGAGCCCATAAACTATACTCCATCCTCTTTCCATTATCACCTTCTTCTAAAGTGTGAAGAAACTTTGGTTTGAAGGGCTTCATCTTATAATATTTCCTGAAATTTCTCCGTATTTTTTCACGCGGTAAGTTAATGTCCAAACTTGCAATTCTCACTCTTGTTTTTGGATTATTATCAAAATAATTTCGAATTCGTTCACAATTATTTTGTCTCTGTCTGAGTACAATATTACAATTCTTCAGAATATGTTAACAAACAGCTCCATACTGATTGAAGATTTGGTTTATTCGGCCAACTGTAGCTCTGCTAATATTTCGACGCTCCGGATGAATGTTATTGAAAATTCTACATACTTTGACATAATTTGACGCCATTTTGAATAACTGCTGTTTACAAACTCGACTGCTCACGATCTGAAAGAGCATTTTAAACTATATTTTCAACAAGATTGTGATTTATATGACGACTATTCGAAATATTTTGATAAAGTGATATGAATTTTACTTATGCCATATTTCTGTTGAACAAATTAATTTCATCGTGAAATGTTGGTCACACCCAATTGAAAGCATCACAAATTTTATCAAATTTTCTTATTTTTAACTTTGAAAAAAATTCGAAGTAGGCCGTGAAATTTTTATTCCGAATTTATAGTATTCAACTAGAACTATAGATGCTTCATCTACTGGAAAAAATACCTCTGAATCCGATAATAAATAACAGTTTTAGAGAGGTGGCCCGCTTTCAAATGGGTCACTTTGTATATATATATATATATATATATATATATATATATATATATATATATATATATATATAGTCAGTTGTTTATTTTTTTGAACCACTGTATATATATATATATATATATATATATATATATATATATATATATATATATATATATATATATATATATATATATATATATATATATATATATATATATATAGATGTGAATTATTGTTGGCTGTTTTTCAATTGACTTGTAATTTGTGTTTACCCTGTAAACTCCTCTCATATTAGATTTGTTCGTTCTTGTTGATTAGATGCTATTTGTAAGGGGTTCATCTTTCTTTGACACAATACCCATCACTCTTTCACTTTTCAGAATGGAATATTCAAGGAGCAGCTGATCTGGGAGAGGGATAGTTATATATATCAGGCACAATGTCATCATACTCTGTGATATCTGCCTTTTCCGAATAGACGAGCAATCAGGATTTTCATTTCTTAGATTCCTTCCATTTCGTAACCAGAAAGCTGCGAAAGAATTACGCTGGTTCCGAAATGAGATTTTTTTCCACTTCCAGCACAATTCCATAAATGTACATTCCAGCCATGGGAAAATTGGAAAATCGAATTAAGAACATAATCGTTCTGCTATGTCTGATTCTCGGATGTAGTTTACCGCCACTAGAATCGACGTGTTATCAGAATCAAAGGAAATGAAGAAATTCCTTTCGCTCGTGTAGCTTTTGAAAATTGTTTGAGAAGAGGAGTGATCTGTTGTACGGAGCAATGATTGATTCCTGTAGATAAATGGAAGCTAGGAAAAGATTCATAATCTAAAATTGTCGACGGGTTGACTTTTTATAATAATCATAATCTATTTTAGTCAGCATCAGTGCTACATAAAAATGAAAGGAGTTGGAAATCAGGATTTTTTACGAAAGTTATTATATATAGGAAAACTGAACTCAACCGAATTGAAATAGGGTATGAAATCGTTGGAATAGAACAAAAGATGGCAAACACGCCAACATTTAGTTATAAACAAATATTCTCGAAAGTTTTTTGAACTGGTTAAACTTATAATAGTTTTTAATAGTCACATATAGTTTATTGAACTCAATCAAGTCTTTGTATGCCTCAATCAAGCTTTTGTAGCATTCGAGTAGTGTTACATGTATCCAGTGAAATAAACTCTGTACAATTTCTAGTATTTTAGTTATGGACATCTCTGAAAATTCTTAGTTAATCACAGAAATACTCGGGTCAGATTTTGTTTTAATATAAATATAAACAAATTTGCATTCTTTTTTCGACAGACAACATATTTAGAACACTCATCATAGATTACAGATGTATATCATATATTCATCAACTACCAATATGAATAACACGCCATAAGACGCCAAGTTAGGTAAGTGAAGTCATGAAAATTAGTCTGTCCTTTTTCATGCGGGCACTTGAAAACTACTTTTCATGCGCAACTTCTGAATTATGCATCATGACATAAATATTCAAGGTTAGAATATTTATTCGACATTGTGACCAGATTACCAAACGCTACGTGAAAAGAGATATCACCATTTTGTGGTTATGTTACTATAATGAGAATTTGCAACAAATGAAATAAGCTTGTCACACTCCAACATTTTTTCACATAAAATGAAGACAACTAGAACGAGATGGACGAACAAAATGGCGGTCTTTGATTTGAAAAGTGTTTATTTCTTAGCGCATTCACCTGTAGCGCCAGATTTTGAAAATCGATGTTCAATTGTTTTGGTTTCACATAGGCTATCCCTATCATCAATATCTGAAGTTAATAAATATATGGTGTATATCTAATATATCACACTTTATATTGTGGTAAATGAAACGATAAGGTTGAACCGAACTATGAATGAGGAAGTGCGATAGCTTTGTAAAGCGACACTTCCGAGTGCATTGACAGATTCTTGTCTATTCTGGTTATTTATCCAACTTCTTTGATGATTTCCTCATAACTTGATCTACATGGGCAAAAAAAATAATTTTGAAGTCTCAAATGATATTAATTTCTCCATCATAAAGGTTTTCCCCATGCACACTCTTTATATCTACATAATTCATTCTTGATTTTTTGGCGAACAAACATAATTTAGATTCACCTGAATTTAAACTGAATTTATTATCACAGAGCCAGTTGTATTGATTGTTGAGTTCATTGTTCATATCTATTTGCATTCAATGAAAGATTTTACCCATTATATACAGTATTATGTTGTCCGCAAACAAAACAATTACACATTTCTGAGTCACCTACACAATACCATCAATGACAAAAAAAACAATAATGGGTCCAAAACCGTCCCTTGCGGTATACCTTATTCTATACTTATAGATTTGGAAAAATAATTCTTATACATTACACGTGGGACTCTATTGAACAAGTAAGATTTGAACCAATTCAAAATGTTATGCCCACTTCCTATTTGCTCTAATTTTGTTATCAAAATTTTCCTATCTACTGTTTCAAAGACTCTTTTGAAAAAAAAAACAAAGATCAAGGAAAACCATCAGAGTCAATCTATAATTCCATTTGTATTACAATCGTTGAGTAGTTTTTATTCTGTACACAATTTCAGTAGTTTTTCATACAGTGCGCATCAAAATTATGGAACGAATTTGATATTTTGCAAGCCATGTACTTTTGACAAAAATCCTAAAATAGGTCGGTTTTTATTTTGAAATGTCGATTTTTTTATGTATATGTATATGTATGTCACTGGTTTTGACATGGTGACGTAATCGGTAATTTTTTTAAATTGAAATAGATGTTTTGTGATACCTGATCTGAAAGGCTTTTCAATACTGCATTCAATGATAATAATTAATTAGATATTTTTTTCAGGGTGAACAAAAATTAATATTTTAGTTCAATGAGAGAATAACTTTATATCCAACAAAATAGAACAGTTGAATAAGATGTTCGAAATGCCAACCACCAGTCTCTTGACAATAAGCGAATCCAAATTCCTTTTGCACATTGCGAATAACTTCCGGAGTAATTCTGTTAATTTCGATCCTAATTCGTTTTTTC
Source organism: Gonioctena quinquepunctata (assembly GCA_018342105.1). Lineage (NCBI taxonomy): Eukaryota > Metazoa > Arthropoda > Insecta > Coleoptera > Chrysomelidae > Gonioctena > Gonioctena quinquepunctata. Next base: position 736,691 of record JAFIRS010000125.1, read on the forward strand.
AACTCTTGTAGATTCTGCGGCCTATCTACATAAACCCTCGATTTCAAATAACCCCACAAGAAAAAATCTAGGGGCGTAAGATCTGGAGATCTTAGGGGCCACTCTATCGGTCCGCGTCTACCAATCCACTTCCTAGGAAAACAGTTATTCAAAAACCATCTTGTTGCAACCAAATACTTTCATTTGGTGAGATAGGATTGTTGGCGTTTGGAAAAATATATTTTCATTATAATTACATTATGATTATGAAATTCTTGTATTGTAATCGGTCCTTGATATGTGTGACAAATTTCAGATTATTTGGTAGATTGGAAGTGGGTGAATATTTACTTCCAAGATTTCATTACATTGTGAGTTATTTAGTTACAAGTAAAGATAATAAAAGCGTGTTAAAAAATGCAAAATTTTACTTTTTTGAGCCAAGGCTCTAATCCCATAGACTGCCCTGGCAGACTAGTGAGTCAGTGCTCTACTACGCCAATGGATCTTTTCCAAATATCAATAGTTAGCTATTTCCTAGTCTAAAATGGAAACAAAAGACAATCACAAACTAATGCCATAATAGGCAAGTTAGTGTCAAATAAATGTCAGTTGAAATATCAACAAATATTCTTCACAAATTCTAAGTGAAAAGGTTCTAAAAGTAAACTATGGCTACTTTAAGTAAAACCCAACGCATAGAAATTTCAATTTTAATTGGATGCGGAGATAGAACCAGAACTCAGCAAGAGGTATGCGACTTGTTCAATGCGAAGTATCCAAATAGACCTATCAGTCGTTCAACAGTCGGTAAGATTGAGAAAAAATTTAGAAAAATTGGTCATGTCAAACATATTCCGAATGCTGGACGTCCTAAAATGGAAGAAAACGTGAAACTTGATGTTCTATTGGGTGTACCCTAACCTAACCTGCTTAGTTATACCATTTCCACCACCTCCCACATTTCTTAGAGCTTCAAGTATTTGCTTCAGTATTGAGATTGATATTTTTTCAAATCCAGAAAATATGTTATTGGGTACAGGAGTCCTGGTAATATGGGGGATCACGTTTGATGTTCGTGGTGTATTTTTGATAATATTGTTAAAACCATACACGAAATATTTATCGAATTAATGTGTTGTGTCTGCTTTTTTTTTACTATTTCTGTTTCAAAAACTCCTTCCATCTGGCATGGTTTGTTTCTTTCCATGTGAAAGAGCTTTGAGGTTTTTCTACAGTTATTTGGGGTTGTTTTCATTCCAGCCCATTGTTTCTGCGTAATATTTTCCCTTCTATACTCTAACATTATTTATAATATAATTTGTTTTGGACTGATACTCATTTTGATCTATAACAGCCATTCCATATAATACACCCCTTTCCTGCATCAATTGCCTAATCTAAGAAGTACTGCTTCAATTACTACAGTCTTGGGGAAGATCAAAGATCTGCTCGATACTGAAATAACAATAAATGAAATGAATAAGTTGTTTTCAATAAGAACAGAAAACAAAAGTGCAATTGAAATTGAATTTATATCTTGTACTCAAAAACTGCTATAAACTGAAGGGGAAAAACATACAAGATCTATGTTACGGAGACAGACAAGAAAACAAAACCCTAAAAAAACACCTAAATAGTGCCAGATCGAAGGGATATTTAGCCAAAATACGAGGCCAAACCCTAGTAGTGAACAACGAGGCTTACTCAGTAGAACAATTGAGAAACTTGGAGCAAGAAGAGGAAGACTTAAAAAACTCTCCCACCCCAAATCTTAGAGCAGTAAGTGAACCATCAACTCCCACGACAAACCAAACCTTTCTAGAAGACAGTCTCCAACTATTTTTCGCTGAATATACTACAAGTTGATAGTGAAAATCACCACAAGACAGAAAAAATAGACAAAACAAAAATAATTTCTACAGATACAAAAAAAACACTGGTACCAAAATGGGAAAAAAGGAGAAACAACTCAAAATAAAGTATAAAAACAGTTGGAAGTCGAAGAGTACACAGCGAAGGAACATCAAAAAGAAGAAAGGGAGATCGAGTGGAACGAAAATAAAGCAGAAGGAAAAAAGCGAGACGATGAAGAAGATGAACACTCTCCACTTCAAGTTTAAGCAGCCGTGTTATCAAACGACAGCAATATAACAAGAAAAGTAATTTTTCTCTTCATTCTCTTACAATATATATTCAATTGAAAAATAGGAGAAAATGAAAATATTTTGAACAATTCACTATGATTGTAATAATCTGAAATGGATCCTTATATCGATGAATGTACTGTCAGTAGGATTAAAAATAATATGGTTGAAAGCTACAAAGAGAGCAATAATTTCCTAATAGGAAATAGTAACAAGTATGGGAGTAATGATTTTGAACAATTTCTTACCAATATACGCAGTATGGCTAGGAACTTTGAGGAGCTCAGAATTTCTCTGAATTATTTTACGTACGATTTTGATATAATATCTCTAACAGGAACTTGGCAAATTGATAGTTTATTTCAATTGAACCTACCAGGATATGAATCAGTATATAACAACGGAGATCTAAACCAAAATGACGGTTGTTTGGTGAACCTACCAGGATATGAATCAGTATATAACAACGGAGATCTAAACCAAAATGACGGTTGTTTGGTCTACATATGAGATTCCGTAAATTTCACATCTGAAATAAAATAGAAGAACACTGAAACCAAACATCAATAAAACAGAAATTGAAGAATTGATCACAGTATATCGATCACCATCAACCTGTCCTTTTGAGTTCAATAATTCATTGAACTCCTTTCTCTACCACAAAAACCAACAACAACAAAAAAAGTCGAAATAATTGTAGGCGATATCCATATAGATATCTTAGACAATACACACTACGCTACTGAATATCTAAACATTATGAGTGAGTACGGCTATGAAACAACAATAAGCAAGTATACCAGAACACAATATAATACGAAGTCATGCATTGATAATATATTCTTGAAAACAGAACTGAAACTCGAAGCAATCCATCCAATTATCATTCATTTAAGCACCACTGACCATTTTCCTATCACGCTCCAATTAGAACAAATAAAATCCGCCCAACCTGGAAATAAAGCCAAATCATCACAACAAAAACATTACTCGAATGAGAAAAAATGCTTTCCGAACTGAAAAAAGAAGCATGGCCAATAGTGTATACAGATTCGAATATCGAAACGGCCACAAAAAAATCATCGACAGATTCTCAGAATTAACTGAAAAATGCACTGAGAAAACTAACATCAATAGAAAACAGATAAACGGAAGGATTGGATTACTGATGGACTAATCAAGTCAATAGACACCAAATCAAACTTCATGAGAAAATGCGTAATGAACCCAATGAAAGCACAAAAATTCAATTCAAAATATACTGAAACAAACTAAACGAAATGATCGAGAGAGCAAATATACTATTTTATAAGAATAAAATAGAAAAACATAAAGACGATTGAAAAAAACTATGTAACTCATTGAAAGCTATTGAAAACAAAAAATTAGAAAACAAAATCAATTACTTAAAATCAAAAAATGGTAATATTATTACAAATGATCAAGAAATAGCGGAACGTTTTGTTAATTATTTTACGAAAATAGAAAAAAAAACTAGCAAATGCCGAAAATGCAGGAAGGCACATTGCATTTGTCGAAAAAACAGTATTGCATTCATTCTACTTCGAAGAGTGCAGCGAAAACGGAGTCAGAGGAGTTATTCTGGAACTTAAACCAGAGAAAGCAACCGGAATAGACAATATCAAATCCGAAACCCTAATCAAATTCGTAGACTTCATATTAGACCCATTACATTCATCATAAACGTCTCTATTCATAAAGGAATATTTCCAGATGGCCTCGAACACACGGTTATAAAACCATTATACAAATGGGAAAAAGGAAGAAAATAATAAGCAATGTCGAAAAAAAATTATTAAAATAAGAATAGTGAAATACCTACAAATATATCATATACTCAGAAAAGCAAAACGGATTTCGTCATGCCAAGTCAACACAAGATGCAGTGGTCCACTTGACAAGAGATATTTATGAGACAATGGACAAAGGAGAAACGTCATTATGGGTCTTTATTGACCTAGCAAAAACCTCCAACATAGTGTGTCATCATAAATTATTGCGAGTATTGGAAAATAAAGGTTTTAGAAGTGGACCAATGAAACTTCTTACGAGCTACTTATCGAACAGAAAACAGAGAGTTAAAATCAATAATTCGTATAGATCAGATCGAGTCATTGAGTACAGAGTTCCACAAGGAACAGTTCTTGGACCGATTTTATTCAACATTTACATTAACGATCTCTCTAATATTGATGTAAGAGCAAATATTATTAGCTTTGCCGACCACACTGCACTTCTATTTCGTGGCGAAGAATGGAACAACCTAAAATCTACCATCGAAAGAGAATCAGTAACTGTTGTTCAACAATAAATTACTAACCGTAAATTTTTCGAAAACCCACTTCATCCCCTTTTCAATATATAACAACCACTTACCCACATATAATAGAACTACAATTGATATCAATGGCTAAGTCACTGAGATTGGGATGAACGAACATATAAAATATCTGGGACTCATTATAGATCACAATCTCAGATGGAATAAACACGCTGAACACGTAACAAATGAATTGAGATCATTGATATAAAAATTTAGGCTAAACCAAAAGTTGTTCGATATTGCACAATTGGAAACACTTTACGCAAGCCTAGCCTATTGAATATTTATTTGGGGAGGAATAACAAAGAGCTTTCCATCAGATAAACTTTTTCAACAATCTAAACTATTCACAATCCAACAATTATACTTTTTGAATCTTGCATCTTACTATCACCAACACAAATATAAACTTTCCCAAATAGATCATCCATACAACACTCGAATCAAAAATCAAACCACCAGAATACCGAAGATTGGAACTACAGAAAACCATACTCAAGTCCAATAATTTACAAAAAAAAATCCAAATGAAATAAAAATAATGAATAATTGTTTCATATTTAAAAAAAACTAAAACTATGGCTTTTAGACCGACCCCCCAAGCAAATCTTCCAAAGAGAAATATAAATGAAAGAAATACAAATAATATAAACTACTTTGTATAATATTCAAAATCAACAAAGGTACCATATACATATTTTATCATCATCATGAGTTGTCTATGAACACAGGCTGATTTCTCGATAGGGCACCACCTACCTATACCCACCTGTAACAAGTGTTTTCATATAAAACCATATTCTATTTGAATTGCCATATTCACTTATCTTTCATTGTCAATACATACCCCATTAAATATTTCACACATACGGAACATAACTAATTTTATTTACACGCTATATTCTCCTAATCTTTTATTGTCAATACTTACTCCATTAAATATTTCATACAATCGGTACAAAACTAATTTCATAAATACGCTATACTAGTTCAATCTTATTTTAACTTGTGATAAAATATTATTATTATATATATATATATTAGATCAAGCTCATTATAGAATACCATATCCATGCACAAGGTTTTACCTTTTATGGGTTTTTCATTTTTAATTGCTATAATTGTTAGCCATCTGGTTGTATTCGTAATATCTGTCGATGAGAAAATGAATTATCATTATTATTATAATCTATTTATAGATAAATATTTTTATTTCTGGACAATTCGAACCTAGGAAACATGCGATCAGATTTACATCAGAGGTACTATTGTTTCAATCAATGATAATCAGCATCACAATTATAGTTTTCAAATGATCTTTGATAGCCTATAATATCAACAGTCTGATTTTGATTAGAAATAATTGAAAGAATGGAGTGTTCTCCGATTTCAGGTGTAAAATGTTCTTCATGTGGAATATGTTTGTCATCAGTTGCTATATAATCAATCAATGTCTGGCTTCTTGATATCATTCTGGTTGGTGTCTTTACGATTTGCGTGAAGTCATTAGTTTAATTATATATATATATATATATATATATATTATTTTTTTGTCATGAAGAGTGGGTTTCAGTAGTTCAAAATCAAAATCACCCATGGCAATATTGTAACCATTGAAATTACTGACGATCCAGATATTAGTTAAAGAAATCTACAAATATTTCATCATATTTTCGAAATGGATGGTACAACCAGACGAAGACAATTCAAGAGACATAATGATTAATATACGGTACGGTTTTAATTTCATATTTAATTCAATATCACATCTCCCAGTTCTATTGTTGTTACAAGTAGAGTGTTCTATTTCGTACCCATCAATATTCATTTCGCAAGATTCAATTTCAGGCGATACCTGAGTCTCTACTATTTTGGTTGTTTAGTAAACCCTGACAATTGAAGAACATAATGCGGGAGCTTAGGACAATATTTGAGACATATTGCTATTTGAAAATCCCCAGTTTTCTCATATAATTCAGATTTGCTCAAATCCCAAGTAACATGGTCAACATCTAAATTGAGATCATACTTCTGATTAGACATAACACAATCTCCTCACTTAGAATTATCGACATTACATTCTTCAAAATCATGATCACCACTACATTTAGCTACAAACGTATTTTCTTAGCAATCTTTAACTTTGTGTCCACAAGGAAAACCCCTAAAGCAACTTCCAATACCATAATAGTCAAAAAGCAAACAACGATTCTATCGAATATTCATTCTCTGCTTCAACAAGCTTTTATTATCAAACGGTGTCTTGAACGTTTTTGTTCAGCTTGCCTTGTGGACAAATCTAGTAATTGAAACTTTACCCCCTTTCTGTTGACCGATTGATCTGAAATTCGGTACACATCTCAAGTTTTGATGACAATGTGTGTTTTCAGTTTCATTGAATAACCAAGATGGCCGCCGTCACAAAATGGCGGATTCCATATTTTTTTATAACCCCTTCAATATGGATATAAAAAAAGGGCTTGACTAGTTGAATACAGTACACCATAAAAATATTCCAAATCCAAGATGGCGTCCGAAACAAAATAAGGAATCATAGAGTTTAAATAGTCAATACAACCCCCTCAATATGGATATCAAATGAAAGGGCGTGACTGGTAGAATACAGTACACCTTGAAAAAATTCCAAATCCAAGATGATCTCCGAAACAAAATGGTGGATCATAGAGTTCAGACAGTCAATACATTAAAACTGAAATCTAATCAGAACGGAGGACTTTGTCAACTTCGAGATTCAAGCATGAATCCACCACCCAAGTCAAGATTTCGTATGGTGTCAAGGACTGTGTGGCTAGAAATGATACGTCGTTAGCGGTACACCACCCAAGTTAAGGTGAAAGGTTGAAGCGCCGAGGACTTTATGGCATTAGAGTGGATAAAAATGATATGTCGTTAGCGTTTTCTCCTCAAGACTTGGGCACATTTTGTTGTATAAAAGTCTTGCTCCGCTATTGGACCTCTGGGGGGTCGACCGTTATAATGTCCATTACACGTGGGAACAAAATGGTTAGAAATAATAACAAAACAAAAACAAATGAATTGTAACACAACAAAAAAAGAGGCATCAAGAAGCGAAAGAAAAATATAGAGCAAAAAGTGCAGAAGAGAGTGAAAGTGAAACTCATAGTCGACTACGCAGAGAGAGGTTAACATCAGAAACGTCCCAACAATATGAGGTAACGTTAACACAATAAAAAAAGTTAAACGGTTTTATTATGAGGAAATATAATAATGACAAAAAATGAACTAAAAATTTAAAAATAATACGGTAAGTACCAGGTACCAGTCATCACACCACTCTCTTTATCAATATAGGGCATTGATCAGAATAAGATGAAATCGTGGGGCGCGTCGAATTTTTATTATCTACAGTCAACCGCTCATATCATTATATGATTTGAGTGCATCTTTCAAATGGATAACGTATGCAAAATGTATGTGAAAGGAAATCCGTAACCAACATCGTGCGACATCACATAACGATCATTTACATATTTACTCAGGTTACGCTACGCCCCACGATTTTATTTAAGTCTGATCAATACCCTATATTGATGAGAAGAGTGGTGTGATGACTGGTACCTGGTACCTATCTCATTAATGTTTGGCTTTTAGTACTTTATCTGCATCATTATTATGTTTCTTTATAGTAAAACCGTTTAAATAAAAAAAACACCTATTTTATTTAGTTTTACTTGTCCCGATGTCTAGGGTTTGTAATCAAATCGTGGAAGTTAAATTCAACCCACTTCTAGATTTGACAGGTGTTCATAATTTCTGTGACCATGCATTATGGGAAAACAAAATGTCGGACGATTTTTGGATTATGGTTCGATCCTATTCAAAATCGGTATGTGGGGGTTTTTGGGGACAGTGATCAAGAATTTTTTGTAGAAATTCATAAATTTAGGGAAGCGGCTCCAATATGGCGACGAGTTTTGTGATTATGCATCGATCCTATTCAAAATTGGTATGTGGAGGTTTTTGAGTCGGAGATCATGATTTGTTTTATCCAAATCCACGAATTCCAAATGGCGCCCCCACGATGGCGACAAGTTCAGTAATTATAACCCGGTACCATTCAAAATTGGTGTGTGGGGGTTTTTGGGGTCGGACATCATGATGTTTCTGTGAAAATTCATGAATAGAGATGGTGCCTCCAAGACAGCGACGTATTTTGTTATAATAGCTCGATTCCATTCAAAATTGGTATGCAGGTTTTTTCGGGGTCGAAGATTAGCAATTTTTGTCAGGATTGAATAGGATGATGGATTTCATGAATAAATAAAATGAATTGAATAAAAATGTTGATAAAAATTAAGACATGCTTTTATACAAATGCACTGAAAAGGAAAAAACTAACATTTTTATTTGTTTGACCTTGTTCATTCTGTGAGAAGCAGATTCCAAAGTTTGCCGCGAATATAAAATATTGGAATCCGCTACTCATAGAATAACCTAGGTCAAACAATAGGCGAGATTATTTATTTCTAGAAAAATACCACAATGTCCAGAAGGATCAGAAAAGTGCTTGGAATTTTCTCCAAATTTTTTTTCCAAAGAAATGCTTCTGTTTGAACACCGCGGAAACCACTCCAGGATGTGACGTAACAAGTTCAGAGATATCGCCGACTGCCGAGTTGCAAGCGTTATTCATATCTCTTCACAATGTGAGCAGGCAAAAAAAATAATGACATATTTGGGCTTCAATAATTCACGTCAATGAGCAAACAATTTTAAACAATTATATCATTCGTTTTATTTATCGATAATTCAATTTTTCTATATTTCTATGCTATTGGACTGTATAGTATAGGGTAAACATTTTATTGTTTCTGTTTTCTATTATTGATTTTATGTACATGGATGGTAATTCTCTGATGTATTCCTTGAATCATCGTTGATGTCCTGAGTATGTAGACATGAAACTCGTGAGCTCCGTGTAAAAACGACAGATACCAAATCATATGTGAATGAATAATCTTCAAATTTTTTAAGAGTGTGGGTGAAAAGTGTTTCAACTGATACACAGAAAAAAATAATTAAAAAAAGCCAGTTTTGAGGCGTAAGACCGTGGAGTACATAATTTTATGGTTTTATATCGCAAACGTTGCTGTACCAGTGGTCAGAATCCTATTCCACTATTGGTTGTAAAGTATGGGAGATTTAGCCGATATTATTCCAGAACATAGGAAACTGTTTAAATTACTTCTGAAAGCAAACCAAATTCCAACAAATCAATTACATACGGAGTTCAAATAGACTACTGATCATCTAACAAATGAACTTGATCAAGCTCAGAAGGAAATAGATTGTCTGAAAGAGAAGTGTTCATTTCTGGAAAGGAAGGTTAAATCAAACAACATTGTCATATTTGGAATCGAGACGGAGGAAATGGATTTTTGACAAGCCTCGGAAATACTTCCAATATAATTTAAAGAAATTAAATTGAATAAATGAATATCAATACAATTACACTAGCGTATGGTCATGGGTATGTATATATAATATGTGAATTGATGTGTGTGCATTGCTTCTGCAGTACATTGTATTTATATTTGTATGTGTTGAAAAAAAAACCTGAATTATGATAGTGAGTACCGAAAAAGACCGAAAAAGACAAAAAGGCCGATCAAGTAAACTGTAAAATGATGAAAATGTTGCTATCTCATGAACACTCAAATAAGTGTACCCAAATGAGGCATAGCCTGTGTGGGACGACTATTATCATTATTTTTTGCCGCACGTTTAAACGATGCCAAAAACCCAAACTATGACAAAAATAGCCGAAATAAAGACTAACTACCCGATTTAAGTCAATTATATAAACCTTAATTTGTTTACAAGCTTTTACTATATTTTTGCTCATGAAAATCTAAATGCTAAGTCCCCTTATTATTATTTACCCATTACTTATACTACTATATTTACTTATTATTTTACTTATTACATTTTTGTACTAATTACTTCACTCATTGCTTTACCTATTATCTTACACTATATTTACTTAGTACTTTACTTATAACTTCACTTATTACTTTACTTATCATCTTACTGTGTATCACCATATATAAGTGAATCTATTGGAACCTTTTCTATACGTATGTAGATATATGTCACGTACAAGCAGCAAAACTGACTGCTTTTGTGTTTTGTTTTTCTCTCTGCTTTATTAAAAAATTATACATATATTTATTTTGTGAAATTCATTGAATGAACTCATTATTAAGGATTCATTGAAGCGTTGGATTGTGGGTTCGTTTCCATTATTATATTATTATACAAACTATTCGAAAATAACTAAATCAAGAAGACCTATCAAATGAGGAGTCTTCATTTCAATATAACACATGAGGATATAAGTTCTGATTGAATCATAGGATGAAAAAGAATGATGTTTCCTCAGAAGTTCCGCAAAATAGTGACACTGGCAATTCAGGAAAATGCCAAATAAATGGACTCATGACGTCAAAAGAAGCGGCAATAATCTGTGTTTGAATGTCTCACTGATTTTGAGGGTTTTAGAGCAGCGTCTATTCGAATATTACACAATATTTTCTGGAAAAACTATGCATATATAATATTTTATCACTATATTTCAACTTCAAGCACATATGAAGCATTTGTATAAAAGGTTCTCCTAATTTTGTTTCAATAATGTTTATCAATATAGATTCCATACGTAGTGGCATCAACTTTCAGCTTCATGGTGAATTTGCTCTTTACATCTTCAGTTTTTCATATGATTCTCATATAATTTTCTGAGCTGTTTTTCAAGTTGTTGTGACATTAAATTTTTGACACAATCTCATTATCTGTGAGAGTATATTCGTTCACTTATGCCTCCCACTTTTATTCGGTGTTCTAATAAAATGTCATCGACATTCTCATTTACGAGAAAAAATAAAGAATCAGCTCCAAATCGATTGATTAATAAGAACATTGAGTTCAAAAACTATCCCCTACTTCACATATGAATGATACATTTTTTCATAATCTTTCTTTCTTTGTCCCATCTTTCGATGGGACAATGATTATCAACGGGGGCGGACTACCTGGTGATTGATGGTATATATATTTCCGGACTTCTTTCAATTATCAGCGATCTCCACTTGAGTGACTACGTTCGATCGTTCAACTTGTTTTTGGATTTTGAAAAGCATTTTGTAGAATCCTAAGCTGACACAATCAAACAGTTTGTCTCCAACTGACCAGTTTTACAAATCAACTTTTCCTCGAAGTACACAGTCTACTAATATAACTCAACTGAATCTTTGATATTTTTTTTTCCGTTGGGGTGTTGAATCCCCTTGTAAAATTCCCAACTTGCTTGAATTATTAAACGGATTTTCTTCTCCATAATAAATTCTTTCATATGAATAATTAAATACTGGGGGGATTTCTGGTAAAAGTTTTTCATCTTTATATTTCATGGACGTCACCAAAAAGTCACATTATGAGGGAATAGAATACTTTTCGAGATTGATTGAACGTAGACATGCCCTTATGTCATGTCATAAAAAATTCATAGTATATATCAAATTGAAATTGAAAGTTACAAAAAGAAGAGTAATCAGTGATTATTGAGTATGAATATTTTTCCTATACAGAGTGGCCACTTTTTTAATGGGATTGTATTGGTAACTTGTAAATCATAAGAGTTAGAAGGTCGGTCAAATGGAGGAAGAGTTGCATTCGTAGAAGCATTGTCAAGCAGTTCAAACAAATCGAGATTATCAGGGCCGGTTATTGAGATATCATAAGAAAAGTAAATTCTGTCATTTTGGTTTTTTTTCCCACTTTATTTCGAATATTATCAAAAAATGTCACAGTAGTTTTTTATTCGACAGTGAATTATCCTCATTTTGACAAAATCAGATTTTGTATCCAACGTTTCGTATGCTCTGGGCCACCCTCAACCTCATTTTTTTCAATACGGACCTGCATATTTTATGACACTTTTCGAAATAACTTTCAACGCTGAATTCAACGATATATCATACAATGTCATTCAAAGTTGATTTTCAGGTGATTTTGACCCTTATCCAAATTTCTTTGGGTCGGATCTGTATTACATTTAGGTACCTTTAGTTTAATTAACAACATGCAATACATTTCGATAAGAAAATCAACTTACTAATCTTCAACTGAATGGAACGTAACAGAATCAAAGCAAGAAACAAGTAATAATTATTTACAAATTTGAAGAGGTGAAAAACCTAATTCATAATAATTAAACGAAACTATCATTTAATGAAAGAAAAATCAAATGATTATTCGAAAGTAAATGATGAACATTAATGAAGTAAGTGTTCAAAATGTCCACCATTTTGTAAAATGCACTTTGCGGTTCTGGAACCCATACTTCTTATACATTTGCTTATTTCGTCTCCTTGAATACCTTCCAATACATTCTCAATCTTCCCGCGAAGAATCTCTATTGTCAGATTCGAAGTATCATAAATTTTATTTTTGAGATATCCCCACAAATAAAAATCCAGCGGATTCAAATCCGGAGATCTGGCAGGCCATGCTACTGATCCTCTTGTTCCAATCCATGAATCGGGAAAAGTTCGATTTATATAGTCTGTGACTATTCTTGAGTTGTGTGGACCACATCCGTCTTGTTGGAACCATGGACTATTACGCCGATACCGTATAGGAAGATCATCCAACAATTTCTACATACTTTGCTCCGGTTAGGTTGCCGTCAATAAAATAGGGTCCCAGTAATTTATTATTCAACAAACCGCACCATATGTTCAAAGAAAAACGATATTGATGTCTAACTTCATGAATTAAGTGAGGATTTTCTGTGGCATAAAAATGTTTGTTCCTTCGATTGAACATGCCAGAATTTGTGAATGTCGTTTCGTCGCCCCAAATGATATTGTGCGCAAAATTGTTGTTATTCCGCACCTTCCGTTGAAACCAATTAAACAATTGCAACCTTCTCTCAGGATCATTGCGATATAGTTTTTGCACGGCTTGGTATCTATAGTCATGGTATCCGTGTCTCTTGACTATTTTATTAACAGAACTTTTTGATAAATTGCATTCACTGGCCATAGTTCTCGATCTTATTCCTGGATTCATTCGAATTTGGGCCAGAACATTGATGTCATTGATAGGCTCGTTTCGTCGTACATAAGGACCTCTAGGTTTGATGAATGAATTATGTGCAAGTAACGTTGTAGATAAACGTCGAAACATTTTAATATTTGGTGTTGTTCTTTCAGGATATAATTCACCATACCTTTGTTGTGCTTTGAACGAATTTCTATCTAGTTTTATGTACACTTCGTACATATCTATCTTCTCTTCATTTGTGTATCTTACCATATCGAATAAGTTAAATTGAAATTAGCATTTAATGACGAATTCTTGTGACACAATAATAAACGAAGTGACAAATAATATGACATTTCTTGTTATGTTCTTTTTTATCCACGGCCTATTACTTGAAAATAATACATTCAATGAACCTAGAGTTGTGTGTATGTAAGAAAAAACAAGTCTATCAACGATATCAATGTTCTGACCCAAATTCAATTGAACCCAGTAAAAAAATCGAGAACTGTGGCCAGTGAATGCAATTTATCAAAAACTGCTGTTAATAAAATAGTCAAGAGACGCGAATAAAATGATTTTAAATTTGAATACCAAGCTTCGCAAAAATTATATCGTAATGATCTCAGAATGTAGTTCGATTCTGTAATTTGTTTCAACGGAACAAATGACAAATCCAACAAAATAATGATTCCTCGCGAGAAGATTGAGAATGTATTGGAAAGTATTCAAGGAGACGAAATAAGCAAATGAATAAGAAGTATGGGTTCCAGAACCGCAAAGTGCATTTTACAAAATGGTGGACATTTCGGAAATTTACTTCATCAATGTTCATCATTTAATTTCGAATAAGCATTTGATTTTTCTTTCATTAAATGATAGTTTCGTTTAATTATTATGAATTAGGTTTTTCACCTCTCGAAATTTGTAAATAATTATTACTTGTTTCTTGCTTTGATTCTGTTACGTTCCATTCAGTTGAAGATGAGTAAGTTGATTTTCTTATCGAAATGTATTACATGTTGTTAATCAAACTAAAGGTACCTAAATGTAATACAGATCCGACCCAAAGAAATTTGGATAAGGGTCAAAATCACCTGAAAATCGACTTTGAATGACATTGTATGATATATCGTTGAATTAAGCGTTAAAGTTATTTCGAAAAGTGTCATAAAATATGCAGGTCCGTATTGTAAAAAATAAGGTTGAGGGTGGCCCAGAGCGTACTAAACGTTGGATACAAAATATGATTATGTCAAAATGAGGATAATTCACTGTCAAATAAAAAACTCTCGTGACATTTTTTGATAATATTCGAAATAAAGTGGGAAAAAAAGAAAAATCAAAATGACAGAATTTACTTTTCTTATGATATCTCAATAACCGGCCCTGATAATCTCGATTTGTTTGAACTGTTCGACAATGCTTCTATGAATGCAACTTTTTCTCCATTCGACCGACCTTCTAACTCTTATGGTTTGAAAGTTACCAATACAATCCCATTAAAAAAGTGGTCACTCTGTAGAACGAGTTTCACTCTGATACTGGAAATTCAGGCTGGTGAAGTAGCGCGCAAAAGTTTCGTGGAAAATATTTCGATTGTTAGAGTGTAACGGGATGTTTTACAAAAGTGGTATTGAAGAAAAAATCAATACATTCACTCTCATTCAAGCACACTACTTGGTCTCGACATCAGAAGTGAAAAAAAAATTGTATTCACATGGGTTCCCATGTAGATATGATTGGGAACATTTTGAATATATTTTAGTGCAAGGAAACTATTTTTTAATAATGGTTTCTCTCCCTCACCATTTGTGCCGCTATTCAGTTCAGAACACCGATGAACATATTTTCCGTAATATCGAAAAATGTTAAAATTTACTGCGAATATTAAAACTCAGGATACTCTTCGAAGGGTATCCATGGAAAGCTCGCACTTTCTGGAGCCGCTGGAAAAATTCTTGGAAGCAGTAAACCTTTACCAAGCAATTATCCCGAAATTCTGTAGAATGGAAGAACTGAGAACAATTCAACGTGTGAGAAACGTCCGTCGACATTAACTCGAGACAGCTTGATGGAGGAATTTTCCCATTTTCCGCTAGATGGCTAATTGAAAGATATAAGTGGACGAAATGAGAGATTCATGAATATGGTATCTCATAGAACAGTGGATTAATTTTGTTGAAGAGTGACTTACTTCTATTTTATATGACTACAAGTTGAATATTCAAGGAATTGTTCGATAGTTCAAAGAAATAGTTCAAAAGTAATTTCCATTACGGGGCTACTTGCTCAGTGGTACGAGAGTTAGTCTTGTATCCACTGTTTCCACCCGACGCGGGTGAAACATTTTTCAAAGCTCCAAGAGTGGTTTCGGATCCCACTATAAAAGGTTAGGCCCCCGTGATCTCAACTCATATACGTTTTCATCAACTTCTGAGGGTTGGTGAAACAACTTGGTAAGTGACTAAAAACAAAAAAAACAATCTATATTACAAAAATCAGGAACATTCTCATCACGACTGGAGATCCATGAATTTACGACCTATTATCTTCTCTTGGTTTTTTAACACGAAACTATTCAGTACATTGTCTTGTATCCATGTTGATGAGTTGTTTATGGTTTGACAATAATATTCAAGATATTGAAATTTTAAATGACAATTGGGGCTCCAAAAATCAATATTTTTTCTCCTAATTTGCGTAAGATTGCTCATTTCATCAGTAGCAGTAGTGAGCATACGAGAATATTCCATTAGAAGCAGTTTGTGAAAGAAATGTTTGGATTAAATACCATAGAACCTTCAGAAAAATCTCGTACGAATGGAAAAAATAACATGAAACCATATTTAAATGTGTTTATTTTTTATTTTAAGTTTTGGAAAAACAAATTTATTGAGAAATCTACGACAAGAAAATTATTTTGTGTTTTAGAATATTTCTAGTGATTATTCATTCAGCACCCCTGAATCACTTTTGATATATTTCGACTGTAATAAAATTGGGAATCATACCCAATGAATGTTCGCTCAGGGGTCGTAATCCAATGCGTGATAATTATTATTTATCTTTACCTTCGGAATTATTTTCTTTTGTAAATTACAGAATTGATTTTCAACTATAAGTTTTTATGAACTCGGACGCAACATTATATATATATATATATATATATATATATACGAAAAACTTTCGAAATATATTAATATTTTATGCCATTTTGTTAAGAATCTTGATTTTTTACATGAAACTACTTGTCTTGTCTTGTCTTGATTTTGACATTGTGTTTGAATTCAAATCAGAACTATGATTGGTGTCCGCATTCAGGGATGTAAAGAACTGGAATCGCACGAATATTTATTATGAAAAACATAATTATATTTTCACCTTAGGTTCATTAAATAGTTATTAATATATTATATCGCTGATTTAGATGAAAAAATTGAGGTTCTCTTCAGATTGTCATTTTGAAAGGGAGGAGGGTATTTCCGTAACTCTTTTGTCGACAGTAGGGGTAGTAGGGGTTTGATCTCACAAAATTCGTGAAATCATTTGGCCTGAAAATTTCACTGAAGGAGAATTGGGATCATATCATTTAAATGAGCTACGAATTACTTGGCTGGTTTATACTTCACTAATTTCGAAATTACTCCGATAAAATATCTCAATGTGAATAATAATTGATAGAAATGGTTCCCGAATGAGAAATTTGTCGAGAATTTTCACCTATATTCGCACGAGAGGTTTGTATTTTATCGGGTCAATTTGGGATGTGTAATGAGAAACTATTGCCTAGCAATTAGACGAGAAAAATTGTCAACTATTACAAACGCGACACCGAAGGTGGAGCGTTTTTAGGTTGACAGTTTTTCGAGTCAAATTGCTGAAGGAAACAGTTTAGAATTCGAACAACACAAATTTACCCGATATCAATACAAACATCGAGTGTAATTGGGCAGGACAATTCAATGAATAATAAATTTAGAAAAATCAGTGCAAACTTATTTATTTTGGCAACCAAACCGAAATAATTGATAACAAATGGATGAGTGAAAAACCACTAGTGCATTTGTCACTGTAAAAGTTGCAGCTAACTTTTGCCGCTGTCAAACTGCCAATTGCACTGTGGCATATGCGATTTTTTATACATGAGTTGAATTGTCAACATAAAAATTTGCCATGATGTATAAAGTTCAAAATTGAAAGAAATCGTTACCAAATTCCTATCCACCGCTTCTGAAATATTCTCATTGTGAACGTTATTGTTATCACCTTAGATTATAGAAGGTCATTGGTAATCACCATCATCGAAACTCATCACTTCCCGCAATACTATTGGAAAAAATATTCAAAGACATGAACCCCTTTAAGTTGATATCCAAACCAAGCCGACGGTATCTCTGAATACGAATTATTATACTCAGTGAGAATAAATATTGAATAGAAATCGTTCTTCAACACGTACCTACGCCTGGAATGTAATCCTTACGTGAGATTTCATTATGTTTCCATCAATATATAACACTTTCATGATAGGGATAGTTTCAAGTGCCCATAGTGCAGAACAAACCAAAAAAATCCTAATGCTAGAAAATTAATTAAAATGACGTTTATGCTATTTTGCTCATAACTTGATCATTATACTACTGATATGTATTAACTACCGTATTTCCAATGTCAGTTAAATGAGCTGAAAAATATAAGATCAGTTCCTTTGATCTTAGATGCCGATGATTTATTCTTTCTTTCACTTGAAATGTAACTTTGCCCATTTTTATGTAAATATGTTTTTTTCGGAAGAAACATAATGGAACTAAATTTTCAATTTTTGTTAACTTCGCTTAATTTTTTTTTCCAGTGTTCTGTAGAATGATAATGTATTTATATAACATCAGTGCTATATAAAAATTCGGCAATCAGGATTTGTTACGAATGTTAATATACAGAGTGGGCCATTGAAAACGAAACAGCGGCTCTGTAGGTCGGCAGAACCGAATTATATAAAAACGCTCGGACACATCAACTACATTTTTGAGGGTGACATCGTTCGCGATGAAATTCACCCGAAATACATTCCATCCCTCGGAGCTGTGACCGCCACCCCTAAATTTTTAAATGACAACATATGGCAAGAACAAGAACATCAATGACGTCCACCATCACCTACAGACGAAAAAACCGGATATTCTGGCTCTGACAGAAACACAAGTGAACTCGTCCACCAACAAGGTCCATATGCTTTGTCCTGGTTACGAACTCCATTCTCGATTCAGGTTCAAAGGTGGAGTCTGCCTCTACGCTAAGGCTAACCTTTCATGCCAGCGTGAAGAGAGTTTGGAACCGAAAGACTTTGATGTGATGTGGTTCAAGCTATCTGATACCAAACTGACCAAGTTCCTCTGCTGCCTTTACCTATCACCTAATGAACCTTCATATAACGACCTCTTTGAGTTTTTATCACTCAAACTGGACTACATTCAGGAGAACCATCCAACAGCTGAAACCATAATCATGGGAGACTTTAATGTACATAACGCTGCCTGGCTCAAATTCTCTAACAAAACAGATGATGCGGGTCGTCAAGCCGAGGCCTTCGCCATCACTCATGGTCTAGAACAACTGGTCGAGCTACCAACCCGCATCCCTGATGTCAACAACCAGTCTGCCAATACACTAGATCTTTTCCTCACCACCAATCCTGACCAGTATAGAATAGAAGTTTGTGCCCCACTTGGAAACTCTGATCACACCCTCATCTCCACAACATGCTCTTTCCATTTACCATCGAGCTGCACAATACCACCCCGTCTCATGTGGCAGTACAATTCGGCCGACTGGGAAGGTCTTCATATGTTTTTCTCAGCGTTTCCATGGAAGAGAGTTTGTTTCTCTTCAGTAGATCCAACACGATGTGCTGAGACAATTTCTGAAATCATCATGTTGGGGATGCAAACTTACATACCGAATACCAAAAGAAGAACATCATCCGATAAGACCAGGTTTAACAGAAACTGCTCTAGAGCTGTGGCTTCCAAACAGGCAGCATACCATCGATGGCTAAAAAATCCGGGCCCTGAGACCAGAGCAGCATATGTCGAGGCTGGAGGCATATGCAAAGAGACAATAGAATGCTCAAAAGATGCCCACAATGCCAAAATAAGATCAAAACTTGCTGAATGTCCTAACGGATCCCGTTCATTTTGGTCTTTCGCCAAAGCTGTGGGAAGAAACTTCACTTCCAGCTCATTTCCTCCTCTAACCAAAGAAGATGGAACACTAGCAACGACTGCTCAGGAAAAGCCAATATCTTTGCGCACCTATTTACTGGAAATTCCACTCTGGATTCATCGGGAAAACAACCCCCGAACATTACACCTATTGACAGTCACATGCCCGAGATCACCTTTCGCCAACGTACTATCAGAAAGATTTTGCTGGGTCTCAACACCAACAAAGCCTGTGGATCTGACGGAATCCCGCCAATTGTTCTCAAGAAATGTGCCCCCGAGCTAACACCTGTTCTTTGCAAGTTGTTCAACCACTCTTACAATTTGGGGGTATTTCCGTCCAATTGGAAAATTGCAAGAGTACAACCAGTCCCTAAAAAAGGCAAAGAGGCCCTACCTAGCAACTACAGACCTATCGCACTGCTATCTATTATTTCAAAGGTCATGGAAAAAGCCATCAACATCGAGCTCATGAAATATCTGGAAGACCTCAGGAATTGTCAACGATAGGCAATATGGCTTCCGCCATCAGAGATCAACTGGTGACCTGCTCGCTTACGTCTCACATATATGGCAGCTATCTATTGAAAAGTATGGAGAAACTTTAGCTGTGGCATTAGATATCTCCAAGGCGTTCGATCGAGTTTGGCACCAGGGACTCCTCGCCAAGCTTCCGTCTTATGGCTTGCCCCCTCAGCTGTGTTCTCTGCTTGCTAGTTTTCTCTCAAACAGGTCTCTCCATGTAGTGGTCGACGGAGTTTCATCTGACACTCTACTCATAAATGCTGGTGTTCCGCAAGGATCTATTCTCGCACCAACACTATTTCTACTTCACATCAATGACCTGTTGAAAGCAACTTCATGTCCAGTACACAGCTTTGCCGATGATAGTACTCTCCATACCGCTTTCTCTTCCAGGGCCCCTATATCAGCCCGTGAAACCAGAAATGAACGAGGAAGAAATGTTAATAATATAAATATGGACTTAGCAACAATTCTCGAGTGGGGATCTAATAACTTGGTAGAATTCAATGCAAACAAAACACAAGCATGTCTTTTCTCTAGAAAAGCCGATCTCACTGTGCCTAACATAACTTTGTCAGGAGTGACCATACCACTGAAGTCATCCATATCGATGCTTGGTATTACTATCAGCAATAACCTTTCCTGGGAAAATCACGTGAGGTCCATTGCCAAAAGTGCATCCCAAAAACTTGGTTTTTTGTTTCGTGCCAAGAGCTATTTCACCCCCACTCAGCTGCTTATGATCTATAAGGCACAGATCCGACCTGTCCTGGAATACTGTTCCCATATTTGGAGCGCGGCACCTAAACATATCCTGAGGCTATTGGATTCTGTCCAAAAAAGGGCAATTCGTCTCGTCGGTGATGCCTCGCTTACAAACTCGCTCACTTGTCTGGAACACCGTAGAAAAGTTGGCGATTTGTCTCTATTTTATAGATATTTTCATGGGCGATGCTCTTCTGAAATATCAACAATCGTTCCTGCTTTGGCAGTCTCTTCGAGACTAACCCGTCAAGTTCAATCATCACACCCCTTCGTGGTCACTTTGGAGACCTGCAGAACATCACTTTCCAAAGACTCGTTCATCCAACGAACAGCGAGGCTTTGGAACTCATTGCCTAGGGAGGTGTTCCCCGAGGCATACAACCTCCAGAAATTTAAGAAGAACACCAACTCCTACCTTCTTTCCCTTGGTTCCCACGATGTTCTCTGAACATTACAAGACACCCCTTTTCGTGGGAACCAGAACATAAAAAAAAAAAAAAGTGATACCTCTTTTGAACGGTATTTTTCTTCTTAATATCGAACAACAAAAATGAATTAATTTTATCGATTCATTTTCGAAATATAGTAACTTGAAGTTGGGAAATCACGTTTAATTCACTCAATCAATGAAAATAACATCTAACAACGCAACTGTTTGAAGATAATTATCATTGTCAAGGAATTAAATGATCTAACTGTTACCAACAAATAACATGCATTTAGGTTTCAAATTCTTTTCATCCTCATTTACTTGATCGAATTTTTTTAAGGTTCTTAAGAATCGATGAAAACACGTTTTCCGAATTCGACTTGAATGCGAGTACAACAAAAACATGTGAGATGATTTTTTTTCGCCAAATCGCAATTGTGGACGCCTATCAGTGTCAAACTGATCTTTGATTGAACGACATTGGGTGAATTACTTGACTGAAGCTGCTGAATATCTTTCCGCAATAATGGTGTATACGATCGCGTAAAGAAGTGAAATAATAAAAAAAAAGAAGAGAGGCGGTAAAATTTTGAACTTGTTGCTAGAAAATACGTTCTAGAATTAGTGCAAAAATTTCGTCAAACTAGATCAGTAGCCAACAAGAAACGAGACCCAGAACGTGAATTTCCGTTGAGAAATGGAGCTGTTGAAGTTGCACTTCAGGACAAGTTTATGCAGACCCAACATTGAGCACAAGGACATTGGCTAGTGTTACCAATATCAGTAGAACCAGTATCCGCTGATTCCTGAAAGATCATAAATTCCACCCCTACAAAATACATTTGGTACACCAACTCAATGCATATGATTCTGATAGGCGACAGAAATTTTGTGAAATTATGACTACGAAAATAGATGCTGATGAGAATTTTGTTTTCAACATCTGCTTTCCAGATGAGTCTATATATTTTTTTGAATTCGACTGTGAATCGTCATAATTATCGATATTGGTCAGATGCCAATCTACATGTTTTCCACGAAGTCCATACTCAAACTCCCCAAAAACTCAATGTCTGGGCCGCTATTTTTGGGGACCGTTTGATTGGACCAGTATTTCTCGACGATAACCTGACAGAAGAAACTTATTTGGAGTTATTGAATGAATTTGTTTATCCACAATTAGTACACATCTTTGAAAATGACAATCCTTACCATGAAGACCACTTGATATTTCAATAGGACGGGGCACTTCCACATTATGCACAGCCTGTTAGGGCGTTTTTGGAGAGAATGTTTCCTAGAAGTTGGATTGGAAGAAGAGGCTTTATAGAGTGGCCAGCCAGATCTCCAGATTTTACCCCACTCGACTCTTTCCTGTTGGGTCATTCAAAAAACAAAATATTCCACAACCGAACCAGAATCTCTGGAAGATTAACGAAGGAGAATTATTGAAGAATGCCGTCGAATAACGCCGGAAATGCTACGAAATGTTTTGAACTCGGGCTCTCGGCCCTTATCAGTAAGGTGAAGAAGTGCAAGGATGAACAGCACTTGGTAGAAAACGACAAATCAACGGACTCAACAAACAGAAGCCTGCCGCACATTTGTGAATTCGAGAAAAATAATGCAATACGTATGTCAAACGTTAAATTCTTCAGTCCCATGTAGGTTAAGCAGCGATCGTAGGAAAACCCTTCGTCATAAGAAGCGACAAAATGTTTTGAGACATGAGAGCATGAATATAGACGAATATATCGCCACTGGGTTGACTAGTTCAGGCCGGCCAATATTTCTATAAAATACGTAAATTCCAGTGTATTCGCGAATTTTGCTAATGAATATATCAGTACTTTTTGTAGATATTACTTTTCACGAAAAGGTCATATACTTATTGCGAATCACGTATCTTGTGAAAATATTAGGTGTGCATACAATAAAGTTCATATCAAGACCGAATCTCTGATGAAAAGCTGAAGTCAACAAGGATACATAAATGCTGATTCGGTCCTGAAATCTGAAGAGCTGCTTTGTGACAACTGCTGACTTGGCTTGCGCCCGTGGGAAGCGAATTCCTTTCTCATGCGGTGGATATCTATTCGTCGTCTTTATCGTGGGTTCGATCTTGAAGGGTAACTGGATATTGCCTCGGTCCTTCGAAACTTGATGGTTTCCGAGGTTTGAATATCTGGCCCTGTAGCCTTCGATCGAACGATAATCGGTGGACTTCCAGAACAATGTCAAGTGGTGTCGATCGGACGAATACCGAATGCTCTCAAGAATTTAATTTGCTGACTTGGTACATTTTGAGATGTTATTTCTGCAGATGGTGCATTTGGTCTGAAGGTACATCGGGAAGTTTCATTTCCCGCACGTGACTTACTTAATTGGACGTCGGGATGCTATAGTGGGTGTCTGGAAATAAGGTACTCATTAAGATATTTCATTATGGGTGTTTGGGAGATACAGTCTGGAGGTAATTCAATCAGGAATGGACCTTCGAGTGTGGTCAGCTTCCCTTGGAACAGTTCGTCTTCAGTTTGGTATTTATCGGAAAGTACACCCAAGTAGCATTTTAAGTGGACGGAACGTAACGGCCACTATCCTGGAAAAAGTTGAAGTGTTTGACCACAACCTCTGCCACGTTATGTATACATTTCTATCACGTGGTTGCTATCAAAATGGAAAACACTTGGTCGCTAATTTCCTACTGAATTCCTGGATCTTAAATAGTCACATCTCAACCACGTTGTGGTCACCTGGCAAAAACGTGGACGTGGTGTGGCCGACACTCGACACGTTGAACTCAACTGACTGCGATTATGTAATTGATATGTACCTCAATCTCTGTCCTCGCGCTACCAGTCGGACTTCTGCCCTTGATAATCATCGCCCCAGACATGGCAGTGAAGTAGAAATATTTGTATCAATCAATTTGGGCTTACAGACATTAGTTGTTGTCTGCATGACCTACCTTGTTCTGATGAGGGGCAAGAACCTTCAAACCGGTATACAGGTGGTCAACCCGAATTGCATTGGTTGAAATGTATTTGCTTCAGAGCAAGCATTTGCATAGTGACCTCTCGAAAGAGAGGCTTTGCCCGATCAATCATAAGATGTCATCCAACGTCCGTCGAGGCATTAGCCAGGGAAAGTAGTTGTTTTCTTATGGATATTTGACCCAATTCACAAACCCTATATAATTTTGGATTGGTTTACAGTGAGATTCCCTGATTTAATCAGGACATCTCTGGGCATATATATATATATATATATATATTTATATATATATATATATATATATATATATATATTTATATATATATATATATATATATATATATATATATATATATATATATATATATATATATATATATATATATATATATATATATATATATATATATATATATATATAAACACAACCACGTTAGTATATTGAATTAGCATACTTCTGATCAAGATGAAATCAAAACGAATGAAAATTTAATGTGAAATATGGGTGTTGTAGCTCGATTATGAGCACGCGCCATCTGAATATTCTTAATTTAGGGAAAACATAATTTTGCAAACAACGAGCCTCTGAAATCATGTATTCACATCCCTCAAACATTTTTCCATCAATCTAAGTTACTTGAAATCATCTCTTACATAATAAATTACGTTTTCTGCAGTACCAACCATGAATAAATCTTTATTGGATTCCTTCAACAATGGTGACCCAGAAATTTCTGTTATATTGGCTTTCTGAGAATATAACTTCGAAGTGTTTTGCACCCAAAATAAAAGTTTGGAGGGTTCAAACCGAGAATATACCACCTCAAAGATTATTTCATCATAAAGTGGCGCCCACGTCGTAGGCGCCATGACTCACCCCTCCATAGTTATAGCCAGAAAATTGCAATGGGTGTCATGCACTTGAGAGTGGCGAACACTCCACGGCTATAAGAACTCACTACATCAAAATTTCAACCTTGAAATTGTGGGTACATATTCTATATTGGGTTTCGCGGTTTTACGACATGTAGGAAGTGGGTCACTACTGACTGATGGTGAATTCTAGAGGTAATAGAAACTTTGTAGTGACATTCATCAACCCATCATCGCCCAAAATTGTGAATGACTAGAAAATGAGTTCTCATTCACAGAATGGAACCTTTGAGTACTTAAATTAGTAAAAAAAAGACGTGTGGCACTCGGAGACTGCCGCGGTAAAGCTATTGCATAGCATTTTTCATCAACTTACGCAATTATAATTATATATTTATTTTATTTATGCAGTATTTTTTTTTCTATGATATTAATTCAAGTTACACTTTGAGCGTGGTGACCGATAAGAAAACAATTTTTTTCCTTTTATTAAATAAATGAGAAGTTAATATTGTTCAAAATATTTTTTTTATTATCTTTCAATACATGTCGGTTCTTCAGTGTTGTGAACTGTGAAATATGTACCTTTCCTTCACCCTGTATTGTACCGAGATAAAGGTTTCCCCAAGTAACGGAGAAACAAGTTGGGAGTTATGTTCAACAATTTCCCTAGTCTGTCGAACAACTTGTCACTTTCCAATGTATTTTTACTAGTATTGTAAGTTTGCGAGTTAACTGTTCAATTCAACGAATACAAATTTGAAAAGGATTATCTGCTCTATCTACCCAAACCCTAAGGTCCTTCGAACCCTCAACCATATGGTCTCATCGAGCCGGATACCCAACCGATGGAAAGCATCCCTGCACTGAAACGTTGCCGTAGTTGGCAAAGGTCTCTGCTTCAGAAGAAGTCGCTCATTCCCAGATAACTGACAAAACATCAGACTTCAACCCCTCTCAACGACTTGGAAGAAGCTGGAAGTAACAAGTTTGTCGTCAGAACACTCCATTTCCTGATAGGAAGATATTTATCTCCCAGAACCCGATTCACGAGGTCAGAAGTGTTTGATTTGTATAATTTGACATTTTGACAATTCATCTGATTGACATTTTTTAACGTCACCTTTCGTTGATAGCCCATCGCAATTTACTTCAGATTATTTATTTCGGAAGAACTTTCACTTATTAATTTATATTTCAATATATCATCAATATGGAAGATCTCATCAGAAAACGAGGACGTTCCAAAGGAAACATCACCAGAATCGAAAATTTTATTGCTGAACATGAGAACGATGAAAATCTCAACAATAATGAATTAGTTATTAGAGAGAACATACTAATTAAGGCATTTAATGATTATTGTAGGATCCAGGATTGTATTGAGGATGAAGATGAATCACAAATTGTTGATAGGGAAGTTGTTGAAGAGCGTTACGTGGCTGTTCACAGTAAGCTTCGCACTCTGATTCAAAAAACGGTAAATATGGTCTCCGCTACCAATGAAGTAGTTGCTCAAGGTAATTATTTCAGAAGTTCACAAGGTTCTCCCACTCCAAAAGTTAAATTACCTAATTTGAATATTCCAATTTTCACTGGCAGTTATGAAGATTGGAGATCTTTTTATGATCTGTTTTTAGCACTAGTCGATAAAAATTCGAATTTGGCTAATTCCCAAAAGTTTTTATACTTGAAATCTGTTGTTAAGAACGAACCTCTTTCGTTGATTAATGAACTCTCAATTACTGATGGAAATTATACGATCGCATTAGATATTTTGAAAAAAAGATATAATAACAAAATGGCCATAATTAATTCTCACATTAAATCACTTTTAGAGATAGAGGTACAAAAAGAAAACTCTTTTTCAATGAGAGATTTCATCACGAAAATTAAACAACATTTCAATGCATTGAAGGCTATGTCAGTACCAGTAGATTCATGGGACTTGATTTTAGTCTATATTTTCTCCAATAAATTGAATTTTCATACTCACAAGGCTTATGAACTAGAAAGAGACTCGGCGAAAACCCCTAAACTAGAAGAATTTTTAGAATTTCTTGACAAGCGCTGTTCAGCTCTAGAATCAGTCTCTCAATCAGAAAATAAATTAAGATCGAATAAATTTCCCAACCAAACCCGTTCTCAACAAGTTTCTCACACAGTAACAAATAATTCTCCACGCTCAAACAAGGCAAACATAGTTCAGTTGTGCATATATTGCAAAGGGAAAAATCACTCGATTTATAGGTGCTCACAATTCAGCTCACAAACTATACAGCAAAAGAGAGATTTTGTTACGAAAAATAAGTTGTGTTTCAACTGTTTAGGCACAAAACACATTGTCAGTCAATGTACCTCAGAAAGGTGTAGGTCATGTTCAGGTAGACATCACACGTTATTACATGAAAACCCAACTCTCAATAATGACAGACAATTTCCTCAAGTCAATGTTCTTTCCTCAGAGAATCCTTCTAGCAGACAAATAGGTCAGGAAAATAGTAACAACACTAGCATTGATTCAAATCCGCATTCACAATTGTTAATCTCATCCACTCATTCATCGGTTCAGAAAAACTGGTGTTTCAGTAATCAGGAAAATAAAACTCATGTTCTATTGGCTACAGCTCAAGTAAATCTAATTTCTGACTCGGGGAACAAAATAACAGCTCGCGCACTTTTAGATTCTGCATCACAGACAACATTCATTACTTCGGAGATAATGAAACGTTTGAAGACTAAAACTCAGCAAAGTTATTTACAGATTTCAGGAATATCTCAAGGCACAACAAGTATCAATGAGATGGTGAATATTATCATTGAATCGCAGGATCCAAATCATTTTCAGATTAGGACTAAATGTGGAATTCTAAAAAAAATTACTTGCCCTCTTCCCAAACTAAAATAGATATTTCTCTTTTAAATATTCCGACTGATTTGTTCATGGCTGATAAACATTTTGATATTCCTGGTCAAATTGATATATTAATAGGAGCAGATCTGTATTATGAACTGATCGAACCTGGATTGATAAGATTAGGAAATAATTTACCAGTTTTACTTTATAGCAAACTAGGATGGCTTTTAGGTGGCCCAATACCACTTGAACAGATATGTAGCATGAGTGTTACATTATTTTCACACACTCCAGAGATAAATGAACTGATACCCAAATTTTGGCAACTTGAGGAAATATCTATTAAACGCATTCTGTCTCAGGAAGATCGTTTTTGTGAAAATATATTTTCTACAACAACACGACACACAGATGACGAACGCTTTCAGGTATATCTCCCTCTCAAATACGATGCCCACTCATTGAATTTGGGAAATTCATATGAGCAAGCTAAGAAACGATTTCTCTCTCTTGAAAAACGGTTCCTTAAGAATTCAACTTCACAATCTCGATACAAGGCTTTCATCGATGAATACGTATCTTTGAAACACGGTGAATTCGTACCCCTAGAAGTTGAAATTGAGGGTGGTTTCAAAAATATTTCTTACCACATCACTGTGTGATTAAGGAGGAAAGTCAAACTACGAAATTGAGGGTCGTATTTGACGCATCTATGAAAACAACAACAGGTATTTCTCTAAATGATGTTATGCACAAAGGTCCCACCGTTCAACCAGATTTATTCGATATTATTTGTAGATTTAGAACTTTCAAGTACTGCCTCTCAACGGATATAATAAAAATGTACCGTCAAATTCAAATCGCACCAGAGCATTGGCATTTGCAAAATATTCTCTGGCGCGATAATCCCAATGAATCTTTTAAATGTATCGAATTACGCACAGTTACATATGGAACGAATTGTGCTCCATTTCTTGCTACGAGATCACTTCTTCAACTGGCATATGATGGAAAATTAACTCACCCGCTAGCTTCACAAGCACTCTCTGAACAATGTTATGTGGACGACATTTTAGGGGGTTCAGACACCTTAGACGATTTGTTTAGGTTACGAAATGAACTCATAGAACTCTTAGGTTCTGCAGGGTTTGAATTACACAAATGGGTTTCAAATACTTCAGAATTCTCAACCTCGGATATATCGAAAATTAATCCTGAACTAGGTTTCCATTCCGATCATTTGAACAAGGTTTTAGGAATCTCATGGATTCCATACTCTGATATATTCAAAATCGCTATGAAATTTCCTTGTCAAAACCAACCTCCCACTAAAAGGAACGTTTTATTTGTCATCGCTTCACTTTTTGATCCCCTAGGTCTAATAGGTCCCGTTATACTTCTCGCAAAAATTCTAATGCAAAAGATTTGGGTAAGCAAAATAGAATGGGATGAATTGTTAACCCCAATATTGATAGATCAATGGAATTTATTTTATGAAAATGTTCCTACACTAACACAGCTATCTATTCCTCGATGGTTATTCTCAGAAGGAAGCGTTAAGGAAATACAATTACACGGGTTTTCAGATGCATCCCTATTGGGTTATGGTGCATGTTTATATCTTCGAATTATCTATTCAAACAAGATTTCCTCAAGGTTAATTGGTTCCAAATCCAGAGTTGCCCCACTTAAAAGTATTTCTCTCCCTAAATTAGAACTTTGTGGTGCTCTGTTGTTGGCCCGATTTACTCATAAAATTCTCACAATATTTACCCAGAAAATTTCGAGGGTCATTCTCTGGACAGATTCTCAGATAACTCTCAGTTGGATCTCCGATTTCCCCACTAGATGGACAACTTTCGTCGCAAATCGAGTTTCTGAAATTCAGGAATTAACCACAAATGCTCAGTGGCGACATATAGCTTCACTAGAAAATCCTGCTGATCACATATCTCGAGGACTACTTCCATCATCTTTGATTGATTGCGAGATTTGGTGGAATGGACCAAAAATTCTTTCAGACTTCAATAGTGATTTTGACCAACCCGCTCCAGTCGAAAAGCTTATCTCTCTTCCGGAAAAAAGGTCAATAATATCTTATATTCAAGTAAATTCGAATTCTCCTTCAATGTTCGCACGATTCTCAAATTTCATTCGCATGCAACGTTCAATTGCATATTGTATCAGATTTGTTAATAATTGCAAGCCCAATAATAAAAAACTAATTGGTCCACTCACTGTCTCAGAATTAAACTATTCTTTAGTGGTCATCGTGAAAATAGTTCAAGCACAACATTTCAGTAAGGAAATTGCTCTTCTTTCGCACAATCAAACTATCCTAATAATTGTTCCATTTTGCCTTTAACACCCTTTGTAGATAAAGAAGGTATCTTACGTGTAGGTGGTAGGCTGAATGAAGCACCTTTACCCATTTCTCAAAACATCCTATGTTATTGCCCTCCAAGGATTACGTTGTCACACTAATCATAAAACGAACATATTCGCCTGAATCATGCCGGACCACAAAATGTGTTGTGTAATCTCAGACTGCGATTCTGGCCCATAAATGGTTTACGACAAGTTAAAAAGGTTATTAAAAATTGTGTGAGATGTCATCGATTCAAAGCTAAACACGCCCAGCAACTTATGGGTGTTCTTCCTCCAGAACGTGTCTCTCCCACAAGAGCATTTCTTAATGTTGGTATCGATTTCGGCGGTCCAATTATGGTGAAAGAATCAAAATTACGCAACGCTAGGATCACTAAATCATATATTGCTCTATTTGTTTGTATGAATACCAAGGCCATTCATTTGGAATTAGTTTCCAATCTTACTACAGATATGTTTCTTCTGACTTTGAAACGCTTCATCTCAAGACGCGGACTTCCTCTCACCATTTTAGTGATAATGCAACTAATTTCAAGGTGCAAATAATTCACTTCATGAATTTATATTTTTTCTTAAAGAAAAAATTCAATTCACGATTTTCTGGCAACCAGAAGGTCAACTGGAAATTCATACCACCCAACAGTCCACACTGGGGTGGTCTTTGGGAGGCAGGAATAAAATCAACAAAGTATCATCTCAAACGGACCATAGGTAAAGGTACGTTGACCTTTGAACATTTGATTACACTTTTGGCACAAATTGAAGCCATACTTAACTCTAGGCCGCTTTGCCCACTATCATCAGATCCTTCAGATCTAAGCGTTCTTACACCTGCACATTTTCTCATTGGCGATTCTCTTGCAGCACTTCCAGAAAAAGATGTATATAGTATACCCGAGAATCGTCTGCAAATGTGGGAGCATTGCAGTAAATTACGTCACCATTTTTGGAAAAAATGGTCACTAGAATATCTGAATAGATTGCAACACCGCCCTAAATGGATGAAGTCATCCGAAAATCTCAAAGAAAATATGGTGGTTTTAGTAAAGGAGGACAATGTGCCACCTCTTGAATGGGTTTTGGCTAGGATAGTTGAAATAATGCCAGGACCTGATAATATAGTACGGGTTGTTAAAATTAAAACCAATAATGGATTATATCCGTCCAATTTCTAAATTATGCCCATTACCTCTTGAGTCTTTATGAAGCTTACATGCTTCATGGGGGGGGAGGATGTTGTGAACTGTGAAATACGTACCTTTCCTTCACCCTGTATTGTACCGAGATAAAGGTTTCCCCAAGCAACGGAGAAACAAGTTGGGAGTTATGTTCAACAATTTCCCTAGTCTGTCGAACAACTTGTCACTTTCCAATGTATTTTTACTAGTATTGTAAGTTTGCGAGTTAACTGTTCAATTCAACGAATACAAATTTGAAAAGGATTATCTGCTCTATCTACCCAAACCCTGAGGTCCTTCGAACCCTCAACCATTCAGGAATATTTATCATTGAAACTATAGGTTTATGGTAACTGAAATAAGAAACATAAATTTGAGACTTGATATCTTCTAAATATCAGGAAAATACCGCATCTATGGTGGTTCCATATTTTGTTGTGGATTCTTGTGGATCATTATTCATTTTCAAATTCAATATTTTCGAAAGAAAACTTGTCAACCGCTCTGATTTTCTATCAGCGAAGTTGATGTTGAAATCGCCAGCCAAGATAAGTTGAAATTTATTACCATTTGTACCAAGTATTTTCGACCCTTCTTCAGTGTACTCCAGTAAAGTGCAATGAATAAAATGCTCTACCTCGTCTCATTTTGGATACGGAGAAATGTAAATTGCTACCATGACTATGTGTAGGCCATTTCTAAGTTTGCATAAGCACGCACAAATATCTCCAACAAATGAGCTCCTAACATTAACATCTATACTTTCTCACAAACAGCTGATTACGTAATCGTCTGATTTCGGAGCAGCTCGTCTCGATTCGTGCGAGCTTCGTAGAGTCGTACCATGAAGTAAATACAAAGAGGAGGTGCCCTAACGCCGACCGCTGTGCCGGTCGGAGTGAGGGGTGTTAGGTTTATTTTCGTTACGGAATTTCTGGATTCGGTCTCCGCGCTCAAGGCCCGCGATGAAAGCTATATGCAATAGCTTAAAAAATAAAAAAAATGGGTCACATTTTTTTACCTAACCATGGGCTTCAGGAGAACTTCTGATAGAAAAAACATGAATATTCAAAATGTAATTTCATTCTAAAAACTTATCGAACATGCGCTATACAGTGAATAATCGTTATTGAGAATGATAGTCCGAAAAACATTTGTCAAGCAATGGTGCTCTACATTTTTCACAGGCTTTTGTTGTTTTATTTTTACAAACTTGACATCTCCATCTATTTTGTTAGGTTATAATTAAATGCCTGCCATTAAGTATAAGTAGATATGTCACTTTTTTTACCATATCCGGTCAAAAGTGACTTTGCAATCTCCTTTATGAATTCCAGATTATCTTTTTTGCAACCATATTGATGAACCAGAATTAACGCATTCGTAACATACACGTCAATGATCCAGTAGGTTATTGGTGTATACCATTTTTTTCCATCGAGGGCTATTCGATAATTCGAAACACGATTGTCCAATTGGTCAACACCGCCCAAATATCTGTTGTAGAACTTCATTACATTTGGTTGATCTACTTATATCTAATAATTTTTATTTGCTGAATACCTGCTACATTTTTTTATAAGGAATCATTCCTATTTCATTCGATGAAATGGTAACAATATTGTTATCTTTCCAACGCATACCAACAATATTATCAACTGCACAATCCATCGCAACATGGTTTCTTTTTTTTATACCTCCCAAACCTGAGAGACAACACTTATCTGTTCTGTTATCGCGAACAGTTTCAATGGCCCCACAACGTTAGTTTTCAAGACTACTTTATAGTTTTGCAGATCTTGAAAAATGGTCGGAATACAATTTTCATTGATATCACTGTAATTTGTTGTAATATATAGCAGGATTCGAAACTACAGATTCTCGAACCTAAGCCTCCATTATTTTTTCCCCTTTCTTTCCTGATAGATATCCACTTGCAAGCAGTATCCTGATTCGATAGCAGCAACCCATGCCTCATATCCAAAACGAATGGGTTTGCCTCGTATGAACTGTTTTCACCCATGTCTTCCATAATATGGCATCATAGATTCATCAATGGAT
Organism: Gonioctena quinquepunctata; assembly: GCA_018342105.1. Classification (NCBI taxonomy): domain Eukaryota; kingdom Metazoa; phylum Arthropoda; class Insecta; order Coleoptera; family Chrysomelidae; genus Gonioctena; species Gonioctena quinquepunctata. Next base: position 770,546 of record JAFIRS010000125.1, read on the forward strand.
ACGTTAGATTCTATTGGGACAATGGTAAGAAATTGCTTATTCACGGTGTCTTTCAGAGGACAAATCTTACCGACTTTGTCATTCTCAGGGAGATTTTGATTATAACAAACATGTAGATTGAAAGCAATTTCCCCGAAATGGTTTCTTCAATACATTATGAATGTCTTTACTTTCTTTCCAATACATGCGTCTGCGTTGCAAAAGAACGTAACCACTTACAAAAAGGATTCCAATGAGAATATATAATTCATCCAATGTCATGCCAAAATCATGCTTATTTTTTGTGCTGCATACATGTTAGTTTTATACACTATCGAGATCTCTGAAGTGAGCATCAACAAAACAAAAAATGGGTTACTTTCTGAGGTAAGCGTCAATGGAGGCAAGAGATGAGAGAATTATTTCCGTGGCAGGGCATCAAGGTCCCCTTTTTTCCATATGCACTTCACATAGACTACCTTAGATATCTTTGTTTTTATCATTTTTTAGAGTAATTCAATGATCTTCGTTGATTGCTCGTTTGGGCCGACTCAAAATTAGTTACTTACAATAATTTTGGAGCTCAGTTATTGAGACTAAAAAGGGTCTTTTAATTTTTTATTTTCAGTTATGTTATTAATCGGTTTAATTTTTTGTTGAAAAGTGTTAATTTTTGGATTTTTTGTGGTTGAAATCTACTGATTGCCACCTACTCAGTTTGGATTACTTCCAAAATACTCACCTCAGTTCAACTATTAACTGGCATATGCTATAACAAGCTGGTACAGCGACTACCATCGTCCGCAATGAACTTTGAATTTTTTGGGACGACTATAACAAATTAACTACCCCTTTGGGACAATATTTTCGAAATACTGAAACACGTATTTCTTTGTTTGTAACAAAGATCTCAAACACCAATTTTTATGCCCCTACTCAAAACGAAAGGAACCCTCACACAAACTCTCACCTTTTCAAGGGGTTGCATTTATAAAAACACTGAAACATGTGTTTCTTTATCCTTGTACTAATACCACAAATACCAAAACTCATGACCCTCACTTGAAAACTAACGGAACCCCTACATGAACTTTCACCCTCCATTTCACCCCTTTGGGGCTTAAATTTAAAAAAACTCTGAATAACATATTTCTTCTATTCGTAACAATGAACTTCAAACATCAATTTTTATGACCTCAACTTGAAATTTAACGGAATTCTCATACAAACTTCCAATCCCTACGAAACCCCCAATTCACCCCTTAAGGGGTTGAATTCCCAAAAATACAGAAACACGTATTTTTTATTCTCTCCCACCTTTTCACCTTTCCAGGTATGGTATATCAAAAAAATATGCTGTCAGAATTTTAGCTCCTAGGTCCAACGGTTTGATCTGGGCGTTGATCTATTATCGGTCAGTCAGTGAGTCAATCAGGACATGTAATTATATTTGTACATATTACCCCAAACACTAGGTAGCTGCTGTGAACCGTTGAGGAGATCCTTCGTCTGTCTTTCGTTTCCATCATCAGATTAATTCCGGGCCCCCATTATGTTGTAGTGTCATAATAACTTCCTCTGTGTGCCAAGTTTCAACAGAATCGGTTCACAGGTGTAAAATCAATTAATCATCCCTTATTGTTCTACTCTTTGGGATGTTATTTATTCTCAAATTCAATTGGGACCAACTTTCAACCCTATACAATAAAGAGAGAATCACTCAAATCGGATTACCCAGTATAAAATTATGCGTGGTAGAATCGGTTGAGAAGAGAAAATTCAGTGGGTGAACCAACAATCATCCTTTATTTTCCTATCCTTAGGGAAGGATTTTCATTTCATATCCAAATGAGATCAACTCCGAAGTATACCCTATACATTAAAAAAAAAGAATCACCAGAATCGTCCGATTCTGAAAAAAGTAATGCGTGCACACATATAAAAAAAAAATACGCTTCGACTAGAAAAACTCCTCCTTTTTTTTTCGTTGGTTTGAAACAAATATTCCGTAAGAAATGAAACATAAAGTAGGGAGAAATAAAAATAAGAAAGTAATACCTAAGAGAAATCGACAAATAAACAAAGCCACAAATAAGAGAAAAAAAACAATTTAAAACATTCTCCACAATTATCGATGAAAGACAAGTACAGGCCGAGAAATAATGAGATGCCCTCTTTGCCTTGAAGTTTACATTGAACCGTCCTGAAAAGATGGATCCAGTGCAATAGATGTGAAGCCTGGTGGCATGGTGAGTGCAGAGACTACGTCGCGTTTACATTTGATAATTTCCAGGGCTGATGATCTCACTCCGCTTCCTTGCACACTCTCAGCTGCCATGAAAGGTTTCCACTGCGTACTCTTCGCAACACTGCACCCTAAGAGTGCGCACGGGACGACTTCTACGTTTTAGAATAATTTGAATTCTTTGAGATTTCTATTTACCATCAATACTCGAAATAATGTTTAAGTGAAAAACACAAAGTGTATAATCGAGTAGGAGTAAAAGTTTTGAAAGTGCTTTCTCTTTGCTTGCTTCACACTATGTGTAGAAATCACTATTCCACTCCTCCTTATATATGTGAATTTGAAAGATCTTTGTCCTATCCTATCTAGCTTTGTAGGGAAGTTCTATCGGGAATGTTAAATCTTTGGGGTATCTTGTTTTGTTTTGTGTTAAATCGAAAGCACTTTGTTAGCTTATAATTGTCGGATATCGGAAACGCTTGATATTTCATGGAGCTGATCACTCAGGTAGTTACTATGTTTACCATACAATTTTTTATTTTTAAATAAGATGAGATCTGAATATTCCTCCCCAATCAACATATTATATGAGTGGTTTCACTGAAGAGGTACGAATTATTTTTCCCTGTGACCATTGATCCGATTTGTTTCGAGTTGTGTATCTAACTCAATACACTAAATGGAAGATTGTGGGTTCTTTGAGTAATTATTATCGATATCTCAACGTCGATACACTTGGACTTTTCAAAGCAAAACGATAACTGACTTCTGTGTTCGAAAATGTTCCCCCACCACCGAAGTACTTTTTTTATTACATATCACTTCAGATAACTGAATAAACCAGTGGCGTACATAACATTTCTTTCCTTACATGAATAAATCAGAACTAAACACTAAACTAACTCACAAATTCAGACGTTGGTTTCCGAACACGATTACCACGTCTCAGAGACGGTTCAACATCTTTTGAACAGTTTGTACTAACAATATCCTAATTGAGCTCAGTAAAACTTGAACTCGGACTAGGACTTGATAATCTTGTATTGGGGTCATTGATATTCTGTTCAATTTGGGGCAAATTTTATTCGGTGTTATACTTGGTGAACTAGAAGCACCAAATGATTGAAACACTAATGGATTTGGGTATGTTCTCACTTGGTTCTGTTATATCTCTGTGAACTGGATATTTTCTCAAGCTATTGGCATGCTTGTACAAACTTGTATTATCCATTTTCACAAGATATGTTACTGCACTAATATTTTGAAGAATGAAACCTTCTTTCCATTTATCGTCAATGTATGGACCCAATTTTCCCACCAGAAGTTTTTCACCAACATTGGAAATTACCGGTTTGACAAAATCGAAAGTTTTATTGTAAAGTACTTTACCCCCTTTTTGAGTTTCAATGAGTCGAGGCGCATTTTTGGCTTGATTTTAAAAATCATATCTTTAGTACTACATCCTGTACTGGTACAAGGAGTATTTCTAAAACTAAACAGAAAGTTCACCATCTGTTGCTCCATTGTAAGAGTGTATTTTTGTGATAAGAACATGCCTAGAGCTGATTTTACATTCTGTACATGACGTTCAGCCAAACCATTAGATTGTGGATGATAATGAGGTGATTTCAACACATTGACACCGTTAGCCCGACAAAAACTGGCGGTCCATTATCACTAACAATAGTATCTGGTAATCCCATTATAGAAAAAGTTAATTTCAATTTTTCAATTGTATGCTTGATATTCGTACCATTCGACATCGAATGAATATCAATCCACCTTGATTTACTATCCACAATCAACAAGAATTACAACCATTTTTATGAAAAAAATCAATGTGAACACTTTGAAATACATTATCAGTGTTAGGCCAGGATATCAAAAACTTTTTGTGATTTTTCTGACCTAGTTGACATATACCACAGTTATTTACAAGAGTTTCAATATTCTCTTGCATCTTTGGCCACCAGGATGAAAATCTAGCTAACATTTTATTTCTAGCAATCCCCAGATGATCTTCATGAAGTAAATCTAAAACGTTTTGGCGCAAGGATTGCGGTATAACAATTTTAATACCAACCATCAGGCACCCTTCTGCAACGGATAATCCATTTCGCTTCAAATAGTAAGAACTCAAGTTACAATCTTCTTTGGAAGGCCAACCAGTTTTCACATAATCCATTATCCTTACTAAAATCGGATCTTTGCGTGGAACTTCCGCAATGTCCTCATATGATAACGGCAATTCTGTAACCAAATTGAATGAATTCAAAGAACCATCAACATCTGTTGAATCCTGTAAAGGTAATCTAGACAACATGTCAGATTCAAATAGTAACCCTTACGATATTCTTTATTATAATCGTAGGCTGATAATATTACATTCCACCAAATTATTCTTGAAGCTGACATAACAGGAATGGGCCTATCAGGATTGAATAATACTTTCAAAGGCTCATGATCAGATACCAATATAAATTGTCAACCGTACAAATACTTATGAAATCGTTTGAGGCTGAATATGATTGCTGAAGCTTCTCTTTCAAGTTGAGAATAATTTTTTTCAGCGGTTGATAACGTGCCTGACACGAATAACACTGGTTTTTCAACACCATCGACCCTGTCACTCAAAACATCCCCTACACCATAGGAACTTGCATCACATGACACTACTATTGTTTTATTTGAGTCATGGAGCACGAGAATCTGATTCGTAGCAATTAAATCTTTACTAAGCTTGAAAGCTCTGCGACAGACAAGATCAAATTTGAAATCCTCGTTTTCCTTCAATAATTTATAAAGAGGTTTCAAATGCGTTGACAAAATTGGTATACATTTCCCGTCATAATTTAATGAACCAAGATACGCTCGTAACGTAGTTAAAGTTTGAGGTTCTGGAGCCTCTTCTATTGCTCGTATTTTATCTATCATATTCCCCAAGTATTCAACTAGCTTTTCGAAAAATTTAAATTTTTTCCTATTAGCCTTTACATTATAGTAACATAATCTTTTCAAGACAATTTCTAGAGTACTTCGTGCTTCCGTTTAATTATTATTTGCTATCAGAATATCATCGAGATAACATTTAACATTAGGTATTCCGCTCAGAATTTGATCCATAATTGATTGAAAAATAGATGGCGCTGATGCTATTCCATATGTCAGTCTCGTGTATTGGTACAAACCAACATGAGTATTGATGGTTAGAAATTTCTGAAAATCTGGATGAACTTCCAACTGTTGACAAGCACCTGCCAAATCGAAAACCGTGAAAATTTAACCCCCCGCCAAACTTGCAAAAATATCTTCTGGAGTTGGTAACGGATACTGATCAATATCGAGTGCTTTGTTCACAGTAATACGGAAATCTAACAAATTCTAACATCACCTTTATTTTTTCGATACAACTACGATAGGTGAGGTCCATTCGCTATGCCTCACAGATTTCAGAATACCTACCTGAACCATTTGTTCGATTTTTGTTTCAATCAATGGTTTTAGGGAATAAGGCATAGAATAAGCTTTTTTGACCACCGGAACCACATTTTCTTTTATGTTGAATTTGATATGAAATTATAGATATAATTAATACCCCCTTAAAAAACATGCCCTGATCCAGAAGGTTTTATTAAACGAGATATTGTAGAATTAAAAAATATTTTGGCAGAACCATTAAGTGAATTAATCAGTAAATCTTTAATAACAGGAATTTTTCCCCATGAATTGAAACATGCATCAATAAGAGCAATATATAAAGGTGGAGATGCCCAGAATCCAATCAATTACAGGCCCATAGCATTAATAAGCATATTTTCCAAAATAATTGAAAAAATTATAAAAAAAAGGATAGTAACCTTCATAAATAAAAAATATGGATTTGATTTAAATAATTTGGTTTTCAAGAAAACAGTGAAACAAAGCAGCAGTACTGCAAGTAATTAATTTTAAGACAGACTTGACAAAGGAAATTATGTAATAGCAATTTTTATGGACCTCAAGAAAGCTTTTGATACAGTTGATCATATGATCCTTTTGAAATATCTCGATTTAATGGGAATTAGAGGAATGGCAAATGATTCAATGAAATCTTACTTCAAGAATAGAACCATTAAAACTGAAGTAAACAATTTTGAACCAAAAAAATTATATATAAATAAAGGTGTTCCTCAAGGATCTGTGTTAGGTCCAATTTTATATTTATTATATATTCAAAATATTTCTAAAATTAATTTAACCAGTGCATACACCATATATGCAGATGAAACAGTTCTTTCATATGCAAATGGAACCCTACAATTCCAGAATATACGATAAACGAAGACCTAAAGAAAATAGAAAAATGGCTATATTCTAACCTCCTTTCTGTGAATTCCAATAAAACTCAGTATATGATTTTCCACCAACGAGATAAACAAACTATTAATCTAGATATCCGTATAAAAAATAATTGCTTGAAACAAACGTCCCAAATCAAATACATTGATGACATTGATGAAAAACTGAAATGGGACAAGCATATTGATATTCTCAAACTAAAAATATCTTCCATTATTGGTGCAATGAGAAGATGTCCCAAACTTAATACATATGTAGCAAATTTAATTATTCATTCTCATATCCTTTAAATGAATATTTGGGAATCTTGTTCAAAAACTAATTTCAACAAAATGTATGTATCATATAATAAATCAATAAAAGTCCTGTATCGTCTTCCATATGATATACCAATAAATCAACTGTTTGATAAAACGAATACCTTTTCTTTAAAGGAACACTATACAATCAACACTCTGGAAATTGCTTATCATATTATTAATAAAACGCTGAAATCTCATTTCATATTAACAAGAAACTCCGAAACTCATACTCACCACACCAGACAATATGACTGGTTCCATCTTAAAGCTATTAATTCTACAATAGGTCAGAAAAAATTAGCATATGAGGCAATCTCAAAATTCAATAATCCACACGATGATCTAAAAAAATGTTACAATATATTTCAATTCGAAATTAAAGTGAAAACATACATTCTATCACAAAGGAGTAACTGATTCCATTCATTTTACAACCTCCATTCCTTCTTTTTATTATTATCCTATGTTCATTAATTTCAAATGTATTATAAATTTTTTTCCTTATTTAATTCTATTAATAATGTCTGAATATTTGTTATAACGTTGATATGTTATTATTTTCCAATAAATTCAATTCTATTACAAATTATTCTAAGACCATGTATAATCTTATACCAGTTGATAACTGTGTGGTTATACATAATATTCATTTTTTTTTATTTATATTTCCATTTCTATTGTATACACAATTACTGTGAACTCAAATATGAAAAAATGGAAATTTAATTAAAAAAACATCAGTTCGAATCAAATAACTTCTAACTTTTTTAAAATTTTTTTCTTTTTCGAACTCGTATTGACATCTTGACTATTCAAACCGAAACTAGTTTCCCAATCAGGAAAAAGAACATTCAAACAATTTCTACCCAATAATGGTACAAAATCCTTATTTAATTCGATAACTATCAGAATTAAATGATGGTTTTGATCACCATGCTTTACGTCAACTTGACACTCACCCAAAGCATTGATACCCTGACCTGAACCTACATTCAGTTTATACATTACAGGTTCCAAAGGTGAATTCAAAATACTCTTATATTTATTGAAGGACATTACCGATTTGCATGCACCTGTGTCTACTTCAAAAAATACCCTTTTACCATTCAAACCCAACCAGATATGATGTGGTGCAGCTAAACTGACATGCATATAATTCAAATTAAACAAATCGCTGTTTACTTCTTCAAACGAGATCTCGTTCTGGCCTTCTTCTTCAACTGCGGCTACTGTCGTGACTCTTTTTGATGGACATAATTGCTTAACATAATTGCTCAACATGCCCCATGCTTTCATAATTGCTTAACATGCCCCATCTTGAAACAAAAATAACATTTCCATCTGACTGCTGGACCCTTATCTTTGGGATGACTTCTACCACATTTATGGCATCTATCAGCACTGGATTCTTTTTTTTTCCTGCCTTTCCTCCAGACCGATTTTGACAATTTCTTGGCCTTATTTTGCCTAAGTTTTTCTGTTTGAACGGCACTCCAACCCAACTCTGAAGCTTGAGCTGACTGACATGCCTCTGTGAAAAATAATTTGACTTGAGACAAGAGTTTTTTTTGTATATTTTCTGGATGCATTCCACAAACGCAACGGTCTCTCAGAGCATCATCTAGAAACGTTCCAAACTCACATGTGTTAGCCAATTTGCATAATTCGACTATATATTCTGCAATACTTTGGTCTTACTTTCGGTTACATTTATTGCCGATGAATCCCTCGTGAATTTCCGTGACAGGAGGGCAATAATGTTTCAAAAGAAACTCTTTCACTTCGATATATTTCAGCTCACCGGGGTTTTTCGGAGCTGCCAAATTTTTCAGCGTTTGGTATACTTGTGTACCCGCCAGGGTAATGAACAGAGATACTTCCATTTTCTCTGGAACAATATTAACTTTGAATAAATGCTCCACCCGTTCCAAATAGGTTTCAAATTATCCGGCTCCACCGTTGAAAGGTTCAATATTACCTATCAGGGCCATCGTTTCATTAAAAAATTGTCCGATTTCTGTCACTGTCCAATTGACAACTTCTCGTTGTATACTCCGGAACTGATACGGATAATTCTCTCGAATTCGTCGCCAAAATGTTGTGTATCTAACTCGATACACTGAATGAAAGATTGTGGGTTCTTTGAAAAATTATAATCAATATCTTAACGTCGATACACTTGGACTTTACGAAGCAAAACGATAACTGACTTCTGTGTTCGAAAATGTTACCTCCACCACCAAAGTACTTCTTCCATTACATAGCACTCCAAATAACTGAATAAACCAGTAGCGTACATAACATTTTATTATTTTGTCGTTGTGAATATCACACTTCATGAATCTATCAATCTCGATACCTAAATAGCGAATAATACATTTTTTTTCAGATGATTTCCATAAGATGTCGATGTTGATAATTGAAAAAACTCCCCGGTGACACTTCTATTACAGCTGAAAAAAATGTCTTTGTCTTCCCCAATTTATTTTCAGCTTTATTTTCAACTTCTCTCCAAGAGATGGCAGTATACTGAATGACGGTATCAACCGCAAAAGCTCATAATTCAATATTCCATTATACTATGAAAATAAAACTATTATGGAAACTGTTTCTTGCAAAACACCAAATTAAATTTTTTTCGGGTTACTGAGCGTTTCTCCTACTTGGTATTGATTTCATCGCGATACCTCTGGAGCCGAAGTTTTCAAGTACTTGAAATAGTACCCCTTGATTAACTGTATCAAAGGCTCTGGCCAAGTCTGGAAATATACATACAGTGACTTTATTTTCATCCAAAACTTCGTATATCCTATTTGTAAGAGTGATCACTGCATTTTGGTCGAAACCCATTGCTTGAAGCCAAATTGTTTCTGGAAAATTAATTTGTACCTATTATTGAATATATTCATTGATTTTTTCAGATTTTTTTTATAGTGTTATCGGTATATAATCTGAAATTTCATTTTTTTCGTTCTTCTAATATAGCGGTTTCATCATATTTATTTTGAATACAGCGGTTATAATGCAAGTTTTCAAGAATATTGATTTTTTTTAAATCAGATGAAGTGTATTAAGTTCACGTCATTTTATCTCTGCCAGGAACCACGTTTGGTTTAATATCATTAATACAATTCGTTATTTTTTTCATACCTGTTGGATAAAAAAAAAGATTTGTTGCGCTCGATTATCAAAACAGAGTAACTTGGTTCACCTATATTTCCGGTAATATTTTTTTCGATTTCTATCTAATGATCGTCGAATATGTTAATAATTTATTTTGTATCATGTATGTATTCATCATCTCTTCCAATTTGTATCCAGTTCCTTTTTTTTTCAATATATTCATCACATTCGACATAGTTGTAGTGTAATTTAAAGTTTCTATCTAATTCTTGAAGTAGTCTTTTTTTTGTCTGTTCAATAAGTAGACGGGTGTATATGTGTTTCATTTCTTATAACTGCTTTGTTGGTTACCGGAGTTAATGAGGATTTCCGATGTAATATTTGTTCCATTTTCATTGATTTTGCAATTCCTTTTGTTATCCAAAGGTACTTGTTCTCGTATTTCGCGCTCTAAACATTTTTTCATTCGGTATGTAAATGATCCAGCTATATTCTTCACTTCATTCATATTGTAGGTTTCTTGCAAAAAAAATTTTGTTAAACAGGTTCATTTACATAGTGATCTGTTATATACGTAGCAATGCCATAAGATTTGCACTGAAAATTTCGTGATGATTTTATAAAAATGTGTCTATGCATGTTCGAGAATTTTGTTAACCCTATTGTGGGCCTTCTTTTTTCCTGTAAGTAAAAAAGAATTAGTTATCTGTTCCAAGAAGTGCAAATTACTGAATCCGTCTCGATACGCTTTGGTATTCCGTTTTCAATATTTTCACTTCAAGGGAAAAAAAATATGGAAAAAAATATTCCGATACCTTTTCAAAAAACATTCATACGTCACGTTCAGGAATTATTCAGTACCCTTGTGTGATAGTTCAATAAAGAGGCGAACATAAGTTCATAAATGTTATTCATGAATTCTTGACAGCAATTATCATTCGATTCTGTATCTATATTGGCATCATGAAATATGTACCTATAATAGATTGATATCAATCATGAAAAATGTACCTATGATAGCTTGAGAGTAGGATAGAAATTCTCTTACCAACTGAATTAATTTAAAGAAATAAAAAGTAAGTATAAAGCTTCCATAAAAATACTAGGCTCGTTTATATTTATTTCTTATTTCATCATTTTATAGGTCATGTGTTCCTTACAATTTTCACAGTATATCAAATTAACATATAATATGAAACCATGATTTTGATTCATTCAACCCTCATTGTGAGAACTTAGATATGCCCTTTTTTTCAATTAAGTATGTTCAATTCTCCAGGTTCCTTCGAAAACAATAATGTTTGCATTGTATTCAAGCTCTTGCAGAAGGATACACATCTCATCAAAGTTTCTAAAAATATTATGGAGTTTTCAGATGTTGTTTTACTATTGATAACATTTTATTTTCAAAATTTTACTGGTCCATTATGTGGAGTACAAAAACAATTAATTGTTTTTGTGTATTTTAGTAATAAAAACCCAGTATTTTTTTTTATAAATGTGTAATAATACAGAATTTCGACTAATTATTCAATTAATGTTTGAAACCTTCCGCAACTCGCGTTAACTTTTTGGAATTGATTACTCGCGCAGGACTCTCAATCCGCATCAGTTTTTATCGAAAAAAATGCAATTAAAAATATTTTGTTTGCACAAATTTCAACAAACAATCAAAAACGAATGTTAGATCAAAAATTTTTTTATTGCTCAAAAAAAGTGAACACTTTTACTGATGAAAATAAAATTCAAATCTTATTCGAACATTGTCTGTGTAGCACTCGTGACACAAACATGAAATATGTTCAAGACACATGAATTTTCCACATTTTCAACATGAAAATCTGGTTGGGCGGTTTTTAGTTCTACTGTTTTCAGAATCATTGGTAGGCAGTTCAGGAGTAGTTATTCCAAATATTTCTCTGAGTCTTGATCTTATAATTCGGGGAATGTTGGTCTGTACTCGCGTCGGACTCTCACTCCGCAATTTCTTACAACACAAAAACCATAAATGCGTCATCCCTATAAGCCGGTACTCAGGATACTAAAACATATTTAGGAAGGTACAGGGAAGCACAAGACTGGAAAGGTGGGGGTGCGTTTGGAATAAGAGAATTAGAATGCTGCGGAGTGAGAGTCCGTGCGCGAGTTGCGGAAGGTATCTAGGGCATTTTTTTTATGATATACCTTTGGACTGTTTTTTACATCTAGCAGTTGTTGTCGTTTCGTTCCTCATTGTAGCCATTGTCGAAATTTTGTTCAGCAATAATCTTTACCGAAACGAATTTGCGGAGTGGAAATGGATATCGGAATGAGCGGACAGGTGCATAATATAATCTCAAATCATATATTCTAATTATATCAGAACAAAATCCATTTTTTTCCAATCGATTCGAACTTCATCGCTTAAACTACCAGGAAAAAGCTCTCAACTATTTACTTCATATAACTTTCCGATGTCCTCACGTAACTTCCACTATCCATTAAACGCTTCTGCCATCTCGACATAATTCATATCCAGATTCACCAACCTATTGTAAGGAACGCGCGTCAGCTTGAGGTTGGTATCACTTGTGACGAAAGCTGGTAGAATTGTCGGCTCGAAAGGTAATTAAAAGGCCGATCTCGACGGGTGGCAGGATTATGGGATATCTACTTCAAAACAGTGTTGTTTGGACAGTTTGGATTTCATCTGACTTTTGTTTGTCGTTGACCTGTCTGTTCTTCATTCGAATGCTAACGGAAATCTCTCCACATTCAAATAATATAATCTATCATGTCGTCTTCTGTGGGATTGGATATTTTTCCATTGAGTATGTGATTAGTATGTTTATCAAATGAGACTTTTCATCGATTATAAAAATAATTATTCTCGCATATTGCCAAAGTGGGAAAACTTGTTTTTTTTAAATAATAGGTTGTTTTTGCTCTTCTGTCCCACAGGTGTAGATTACTTCCAACAATTTTTTTTGTCAGATAGTATAATAGTCCAACAGCCTGTGAATTCCAGAACTACGTCATAGTATAAAAACTGAAAATTGTTCTGCGCAGTACCCACTGTGCAAAAACTCATAGTATATGGTTACCTAGATACATTGTTGCGTTATGATTATTGTGACCATAATGTCTCAATGACCATTTTGGAGTAGTTGTATATCCACCAACATAACAAAATCGCAGAAATGTTATATAAAAATCGAATCTGATAAGTTATCTGAAACTGTTCTGTTACAGCAAAAGTAGTATGCGTAATGAAACCGTATGCGTAATGAAATCGTATGCGTAATGAAATCGTTACATAACAAGTCCTTTTCTCACATCACTTGAAACTACTTTTTTTACGGGAAAAGTACACTTGGTTAATAATAATTTATATCTATATTCAGGTAATTATTGATAAATAGTGTGTGATTCAGTTGAATCTAGATGTTAAGTGAGGATGATACAACAAAAATGTTCATATGTTACACCATTAAAGTATACTCGAATTTGAATGAACAAAAATAAATATATTAAAGCATGGAACATAAAAAAATTAACAAACATGTTGTTAATAATCATTGTTTTGCATGTCGTAACCATTCCATGGTTATTTTATCAAATAAACAATTCGAAAATGTAGGGGAGAGTTTCCGTACTGCACCTGAAGAAATATTTCTTGAAATGTTGTATAGACAATGTTGTCAATAGTGCTTCTCATTAACTCCCATAAGTTTGATGATAAGGGTTCATAGTGTATTTGCTTGTGTCGATCCTATATATCCATGTTGAAGTTGAGAGTTGTGATACAATTCAGATATATTGCCTCATTGTCCATGATGATATAGACATCGCTCCTGGGGCCATCAATATCTCTTGTATATAGTTTTCAATCGTCTTAAGTATATTTTCTGTTGATTCTTGGAATTGGGGTGCAAATTTTTTGGCAAAACTGATGCAACAAACAAATCAAACTATCATATTGTGATTTTATTGATCACCCGCTTAGTAGAAAACCATATGCTGATGTGATACATAACTTCTTTTTCACATGTTGATTTTCTTGTAGATAGGTAAATTCCATAAAAATAAAAATCCCAAAGTAGTATAAATCCAGCATGACTAGATATCGATAAATGAAATAACGCCACTTATTTGAGGTTAACCGCAGAGTAGACAAAGACAAAACACAAGACCAGATGAAAACGCGTTTTCTCACACAGCATGTTAATATTGTTGATAAAAGGAAACAGATCGGTAACCATTTACGTGCAAGTTCCATTCGTGATACGTTTTCGCAACGAATCAGTTATATTTCTTAACCACGAAACGTATCTTCGACTTCCCTATGGAATTGAACTGTTCTGAAACCAGAACATTCGAAAGATATGAATAAGGCACGTTGCGCTAAATAAATCACCAAGATGTTTTGAAGATGTCTCAAAGTTTGTTTGGTACGAAATGAAGCTGTGATGCTTTTTCGGACTTATCAGTGTCATCGCAATATTACGTCTTCATAACTTATAAATTATGGCTTCTCAGAAACGTTGTTAAGGGTACAAGAATTAAACGTATGTTCCTTGCTCAGTGGGTATATTACAGCAGGTAACAATGTTCGGCTACTATGGACCTTGAGACGCTGTGTCTTTGACTGATAACATGTAGTGAATGTGCATACAGTGCTTCTCAAAAGTCCCTTCCCCCCTCTTATTTTTGGAACGATCATACATAAACAAGTGAAATTTGGAAACTGAATATTAAGGTTGTCAACTTCCCTTCTAGTGATGATAGATGACGAAAACGGCAAAGATGACGTCACAAGGCCATTGTGGCCAATAATTTCAAATGGAACTCTACGGCAAGCGACACCTCTTTCAAAAGGTATCAAAAAAACTTATTCAATGATACTCATTGTGTTTGTGTTCATGGCAGTTTTGATGGCTCATTAGTAACCATTAAAATTTAAATTCCATTCAGAATCAGTATCTACTCAAAAGAAATTGCTCGAAGTGACCTCCATTTACTTCCTGACAGTGAAATATCCTATTTTTAAACTCTTCTCGTACTTTTGCAAATGTGTCTGCGGAAACAGCCTTACATTCTGCAACAATACGTTATTTTAAAACGTCAATATTGTCAAGTTCAGTGGCGTAAACCTTCGATTCAAGGTACCCCCAGAGAAAAAAATCCAAAGGTGTAAGGTCCGGTGATCGAGCTGGCCATTCCGTTGAACCTCGTCGTCCAATCCATCTACCACGATACTCCTCATCCAAATACCGTCTTACTGCACCGTTATGGTGTGGGAGAGCACCATCCTGTTGGAATGTCATTTCCGAATATCCGAATTCATCCGGATTATCTTCCAAAATTTCAAGGATTAACGGTTCTATTGCGTTTTGCAACAGCTCTAGATAAACCTCACCAGTTAAATTAGTATTTGAAAGAAGAGGCCCAAATATGTGGTTTCCCAGGATACCTGCCCAAACATTCACCCCCTGGGTGAATTGGGTATGTGTTTCAGGAAACAGTTGAGGATTTGCGTCACCCCAATACCTCACATTCTGTGTATTTACATTTCCATTCAGATAGAAAGTATTTTTCGTCACTTCGTCACGAATTGTTTTGGCATAGTCTGGCTGTTGGTTAATTTTAGTTTCCATATTTTCACAAAATTCTAGTCTTCGGTCTGGGTCGTCGCCTGAGAGTTGATGAACCATTTTTAATTTGTATGATGAAATTTGTTTTTTTTTCAACACCCTGTGTACTGTACTTCGACTGACTTCACAGGTAGATGCAACGTGAGTTGTTGAAGAAGTATGATAAACTATTACTTCTGCCAGTATATCAATTTTTTTCTAATCAGAAATTTGTGGTCTGCCAGATCGTTTCGCATCATCAATACTACCCGTTGTTACAAATACACGGAAAAGCTCCCTCGAATAAGTCCCCAAAACGGGGCGATCGGGAAACCTCTCATTAAAAATGCGTTCTGCTGCATGAATATTTTGTCCAGTTTCACCAAGAATTAGGATCGCTCCTACTTTATCACCTAAAGCACGTACCATTCCGCTTCTTGAAGCACTTAAACGTTCGGCTCACAACAGTTTAACAAATTATTAAAATGTACAAAAATATTTAAAGTACCAAAAACTGCTAAAACAGTTAAACTTTCGATCAACAATACACAAATTATTAAATGTACAAAAACTTGGACACTCACAAAAACGTCGAATTGGGGAGACTAACAAAAACGTCAGCTCATTTGACAACTATCCAGGGGCGGAGCTTGAATTTGGAATTTTAGTATTAATTGATTTAATTCAAAACAGCTTTGCGTTTTTTAAAAGCGAGTTGCCAAAACTGCCATAAACACAAACAAAATTGGTAACATTGAATAGTTTTTTTCGTTACCTTTTAAAAGAGGTGTGGCTTGCCGTACGGTTCCATTCAAAATTATTGGTCACAATGGCCTTGTGACGTCATCTTTGACGATTTCGTCATCTATCATCACTAGTAGGGAAGTTACCAACCTTTTATATTCAGTTTCCAAATTTCACTTGTTTATGTATAATCGTTCCAAAAATAAGAGTGGGGGAGAGGACTTTCAAGAAGCACTGTATAATTGCTGCCTAGAAACATCATAGCATAAAGCGTGATATTTTTATATGTTCCACAGGATACTATTAGAAATTAGATCATCCATTGCCAGACACTTTGAATTTCAATAGATTATAATTGTAGTTACGTTATAGTATGAAATATGAATCTTCTATATATATATATATATATATATATATATATATATATATATATATATAATATATATATATATATATATATATATATATATATATATATATATATATATATATATATATATATATTTGGCTTGTTTTTATTGGGTTTTAGGTTTATGGGTCTGACTTTCATGAATTTTTTACAACTTTGTTTTTGTATAACATGTGTAATTTAGTTTCTACGTTTCGACGGGTGGATCCTCGTCTTCATCAGGATTGAAAACATTACAACTCTACAAGGTAAAAACAAACAGTAAGTAAAATTGTAAAATAAAAAACAAAATAATAATTACGGTTATTAAGAATGTTAATGCCGTATCTTCAAACATGGGATTCGTTTGGACCTTTTTGGTTTATTATGTTTTTTTTTGTTTTATATCCATAATAAGGTAGTGGTTGGGTTGTTTACTTTACGATGTGCTGATATCAAGTAGTTGCGCATATGTAAGGTGGAAATGATATATGGAGAGATAGTGTTGGGGACATCTGTGGGAAGTGTTTTGAATTGCATATTTCATTTGGTTAGGGAGCTATGTTGTTTTCGAGGGATTGTGTGCTCGGCTTGGATAGGTGGCGTTACTGTTTTCATATTAGATTGTATATATATATATATGTATATATGTATATATATATATATATATATATATATATATATATATATTATATATATATATATATATATATATATATATATATATATATATATATATATATTATATATATATATATATATATATATATATATATATATATATATATAAGTAACCTCTAACCTCCACGGATTTAAAAACCGAACTTTAGAATGAACATCTCTGTGTGTACGAAACCTCCAAAGAAATGATCACACTCGTCAAGCTTGTCAAAACTGCAGTCTACTATGGCTTCTACTATAGTTTCAAGATCGACCAATTTTTGGTGACTCTCGCTAGTCTATTATTTCGGTACTTGATAATATTAATTGGGATAGTGAACGATGTATATATAAATATAAACAATATAAATGGGTTGTTTTGATAATTATTTAATTTATAATTATTATGATTACAAATATTTTCGCACCGCGTTGGGCGCCAAATTGTTATGTATATAAGAATTGCTGTTATTTTTGCCCTCACTTTGGGGACCAATTGTGATGTAGTGATAATTTAAAAATATTTCTAAAATTGTCAACTTTCATTTTCCCTGTATAATATCATTTGGCTTTGAAAATATTTTTGTTTTCAATTTTGATTCATTTCTAATTCTCATTTTGGCTATTCAGCTCCACGTTGAGAGCCAAATTGTTATGTATTATCAATTGTTGTTATTTCTGTCACACGTTGTTGTTATTGCCCCACAAATATTTTCTCCCTGTATAAATATTTTGATTTCGATTTTGGTATACCTCTCATACTTATGTAGGCAATCCACCTCCGCGATGGGAAGCCAATTGTTATATTATGATATGATAATAGCTAATTGTTATGAAATAATAATTGCCAGCTAACGTTTCTGTTTTCTCGCCATGTTGTTGCCAATTATTATTACTTTTCTTACCACGAATAATCTCAGTTGGTACGCCTTCACCTCAGGAGTCGGTATTGGCAATAGAGCCACTGCCTGTCTTGATGTCACTCGAACTATTTCAGTTCAGTGTTCATAAGTAAGATATTGCATGTCATTGTGGAAAATGAACGTGAAATTATCAAAAACAATATTTCCTTTGTTCAGGAAAACTTATATTAACCTGGCCTGCGATAGATAACTTATAACTATGAGCAATTGTAAAATTTTCATAAGATACTGGAAAACAGTGATGGATATGTAAATATAACCTCACTTTTGTCTTTTGGGTTGGAAGAATTATTTTATAGTTCAATACCAAATTATAGAATTCTTCAATTATTCGAGTAATTTTGTGAAGTGATTCAGTTTGTGATGTGCACTTAAAGAGTTTATACCTGGAACTGGAATGTCGCTGATGCAATACCTGGCATAATCTGAATTCCTGTTCCATCCACTCCTCTCAGGAACTCACCATTTCAAAAGGAAGCATCCAAAATCCACGAAATCAGCTTGGACAAGTTCTCATGTGGAGAACCAAAAAGGTAATATTTTTTTATCCTTGTTTATTTTGTGTCGAGATTATTCAGAGGTTGAATTGGTTTCTTATTGTTGAAAAACTACCTTCTCATTAACGAAAATCCTAAATTTCTTTCTTTCAAATTTCTTTACGTGTCTTCTTTCCAAAAAATTTTTCAATCTCTCTCGCTTTGTTATTTCTTCACCTGGATACCATTCCTGTTTTGTCATTTTATTTGAAGTCCCAAACTCGCGCACTTCCTTGTCGCACTTTCATTAATTTGGTGTTATTTGAGAAAACTTATCAACTAACATATTTTATATTTGTTATAAACTAAATACAATATTTGATCATAATTATCTTTGACGTTTCTCAGTTCTTACTTTTCCACAATTTCAAATCTTTTATCTCACCATATCTGTTCCCTGGTTGGCTATTGTCATCAAGAAGTTTCTTGTTCTCCCATTGGCTATTTTTAGTAAGATACAATTTCATATACTGTATGTTTCAACCCCATAATTTTGTTGATCACACTTAATCCAGAATAATTTTGTTAATCTAGACTTTTTGTTATATTTTAAACCATTATAGGTTGTAATCATTTTTGAAAATGCAAGAAAATGGTATTTGCATATATTCACCTATCAATGTTATACAGAGGCTTCAAAAAGGAAATAGAATCTCAAAAAAATGTAAAACAATTTCTCATGAACTACTAACTATTGAATATTTATTATTTTTGTGGTTTTTTTAAGAAATCATTCCTTTTTCATCTTTAAAATATATTAATGGTCCTTCCTAACATAACAATATATATATATATATATATATATATTTGAAGATAGCCAGACGGTTAAGAAGGTTCCATCACCCTGTCAGACATGGTAAATGTGAGCACGGAGGCAATATATGTGTGAGGGAGTACGAGTGAGACTGTAAGTTAGGTTTACTGCGTGTTCTGTGGCGCATCTGTCGTATGCAACGACATATGTTGACATTCAACGGGATTCATTCGGACGTATCCTTGGAATTTCGATAGGTTATGATGCGTTTATTTCAAAAATGTCGTCATACACATTTACTTCAATGCCTCTGTCAATATTCCATTTCGATGGCACTATTTGCAAGACCAATAAATCTGCGCTAACGAAGTGTCTAGAAAAAGACACCCAGCATCGGCCAGCACCCCTCATCGATGTATTCAGTATTAATTAATAGAGTTTTTCTATTGCACACTATGAAATATGTTCCAAAAAAATTGGAATTGTTGAAAAAACATTACAAATGGTTAGTCACTTTGAGAATCGACGTGATCAATCAATATTTCACAGCATCGATCAGAGATAATGAACGATCTCAACGGTTTGAATCAACACATGGAGTACACTATAATCTGACCTGATCAAAGTCGAACAACTGATTTTATTCAAGACTAGCTGACCCGACAGACGTTGTTCTGTCCAAATTCCTATATTGCCTTAATTTTTTTCCTGACAATTCTCGTCCGTACAATTTCTTCCTGTTTTTTTGTGTTATTCCATCCATTTTTCCTGCATACCGTTCATTCGTTATCCCGTTACCAAGTTATTTCCATTATCCCATTTTCTAGTTATCTCGTTTTTGCGTTATCTCAATTCCCGTTTTCGCATTATCCCAATTTTGCATTGTTCTGTTTTCCCGTTCTCCTGTTTTCCCGTTTTGCCATTATTCCATTTCCCGTTCGTTATCCCGTTTTTCCGAAAAAACATTGCCGAGTCGAGCCGTTTTCAAGTTAAGAGCTCACGAACACAAACAGACATTCATTTCTAATTATACAGTGCGCGCGTGAAGTATTATGGAAACATGAAGATATATTTGACATCCCGTAGGATACAATAACAAATTTTGTCTATGTATATTAGATGGACCAGCTATTCAAATTTCATATTTTCGACGTTGCTCAATTACTTTCGGGAATGACGGACAACATTTTTATTTTAAAAGGGACAACCCATATATTTTACAATTTTCTGTTACAATTTTCCATTGCCGATGCACATACGAACTGTTGATGGCCAATATTGACCATTAATTTTGAGAAATTGAAAAAAACATATTTATTTTGTAATTATTATTGCAGAAAACCATACCTGAAGGGAAAAATCAAAGGATATGTTCAATAGGACCTCTTTGTCTTCAGAAACAGAAATCCATTCTGAATGAAAATTCATTCAAGACTTTTCTAATCGTTTCCGGAGAAATTAGTGCTATTTCCTCTGTGATTCTGTCTTCCAGTCGTTGGATAGTCTTTGGCATATTCACAAACACTTTGCTTTTTGAATAACCCCACAAAAAATAATCTAGAGGTGTCCAATCTTGCTGGCCATTCGATAGCTCCTCTTCTTCCAATCCAACGATTGGAAATGTAATGTCGAGAAACTCTCACGAACGCTTCGAAGATGATGAGGAGGCGCTCCATCTTGCTGTATCCAAATTGACCTATTCACGATATGAGGATTTATATCATCAGGGAAGAGTCTGGTTAATTCTGGAATAAACTCTCATTCCAAAAATGCCCAGTATTCTTCAACTGTCCTGGTTCTTTTCCAAAAATGAGGTCCAATAATGCTATTATTGATAATTCCTGCCCACACATTGATCTTTTGTGGATAATATGCCTCCACCATCCAATGAGGATTTTCATCTGACTAGTACCTGCAGTTTTGTTTATTGACCGTGTCATTCAACTGGAAAGTAGCCTCATCAGAAAGAAGGATTTTATTGAAGAAATTAGGATAAGTATCAAATCTATTTAACATTGTTTCACAGAACTCCATTCTGCGATCTGGATCGTCTTCGTTCAGTTCCTGTAGAAATGTTACTTCATAGAGATGCCATTTTTCTTCATATCCACGAACAGTTGTTTAACTGATCTGATTTCCGGTTGCAACAACTATAGTAGCCTTATGAGAGTCTTCAACCATCGACAAAACAATGTCAGTTTTTGTTTGCCCTGGATCAGCAGGGCGGCCACTTTCTGGGAGTTTTCATACATGTCCACTTTCCTCAAATTTATGAATAATTCAAGATACAGTACCACGTGCTATAGAAGTTCTGTCTTCATACTTGTTATTGAATATTTCACATACCTCTTGTGTGTTCGTGCCCTACAAATAATGTCGCAAATGAAACATACCCAAATTTCATATTATGGTATCACCTGTCACCACATCCTTTTAGTATTGGAATTGCAATTCTTTGACGCTCTGTTGAATGTACTCCGATTTTCATCGCTGGTAAGCCTATTTTAAAAAAACTATCACGACGTACCTACTGACAGTAAATCACGACAAACCTACTGACACCAAAACCTACTTGACTTAACGAAATGAAACCGATATTCATATCATGTTTATCAGTACATAAACAGAAAATATTTTTTTAAACTATAACAAATACCAAGTGGCCTTTTTTAATTTTTCTTTATGTTAATATCATCGGTTACAATAATTTTTTTTTCCTAATTTCTTAAAATAATGGTCAATTGGCCATGAACAGTTCGTATGCTGCATCGGCAATAAAAAACTGTAACATAAAATTGTAAAATATACGGGTTGTCCCATCTGAAAATAAACATTTTGTTCGTATATCTCAGAAACTGTACTTTTGGCAACGTCAAAAATATTGAATATAAAATTGCTGATCCATCTTATATACATAACCAAAATTTTGTTATTGTATCTTACGGGGTCTTCATGTTTCCATACTCTACGCGCACACTGTATATTATATATTCCTGAAAACTTGTCCAGGACAAAGAAATTATCAATTACTTTTCTAAAAATTGTTCCTTTGCCTAAAAACCTCATTGAGAGTATCATGAACAAAAAAAAATTAGTTGAATCAGTCCAGCTGTTGTTGTTTTTATAAAATAAAAAAAAAATTACCCTCACCAGGATTCGTTCCTGCTTGGTACGCGACAGTGTAACCGCTGAACTATTTCCTCGATTGATTTTTGTAGAGCCGGGGACAAAATACGAAATCATTAATGCTGTTCGCAACTTGAGAAATTCGAAATGTACCGACGTATACAGTATCGGAAAGTATTCATCTTGGGTATGGTGGTTTCATGAGAGCGTAAAGAATAGCTTGCTATATGTTGAGACAGCATTACAATTTCTCCTCGACTCGCTCGAGGAAGGGATATCGACTTCACGACACCGAAACGGGAGAGTCAGGGCGGTTAGCTCAGGACATCAGTATCATACCAGCAGCAATCGGGAGAATGTCTGCGCTGCAATGAGAATAATTTTTGACGATAATTTCACATCAGATAATTTGAACAAATCAAACTGAATCATTGATTCAATTTAATCTGTCGAACGACAGGTAGATCAAAATGTCTTTGGTGACGTGGTGGCCGCGAAAAAAAAAATTTTGAACATAAACAAAAGCAAACGATATTTCTGTAAGAATAAAAACAAAAATCTCATTTCTAACAGAAAAACAATTATTTCTTGAATGGAGAGAAAAAAATATTTACAGGAAAAGACAAACCAAATTAAATATTTTGTGTACGGAACTATTTTATTAAATGTTCGAACTAACCACCATTTTGAGCCAAATAATAGCCGAATCTATTGTACAATTCTGTTCTGGTAGCCGCAAGGGCAACTGGTGTTACCTGAGCACACAACTGAATAATATTTGCCCTCAGTTCATCTAAATTGGTGGCACGTTCGAACTCTTGCCGATATACCTCCGATTTTAGCATGCCCCAGAAATGAAAATCGAGAGGTGCTACATCTGGTGATCGAGGTGGCCAGTTAATTGTACCTAGCGTACAAATAATCTGATCGGGAAATAATTGATTCAAAAATGTAACCACCAAAGGAATTTGATGGACATAGCTTCTGTTTGTTGACCCGTTGATTTGTCGTTTTCTACCAAGTGTTGTTCATCCTTGCACTTCTCCACCGTACTGATGAGGGCCGAGAGGCCGAAACACGTGTCTACGGTTGACACTTTTCTCTGAGGGCTATGTCCATTAAATTCCTCCTACATATATATATATATATATATATATATATATATATATTTATAAATATGTATATATATAAGGAAGGCTCAAAGGAGCAAAAAATCTAAAAGTCAATTATTTAAACTTTTATGTCGCCATTTGTGAAAACGGAGGTTGAAAAAAAACTTGTTAGTTAACAATTGTATAACTTTTTGAAAAATCAACATAAGAATTTTTTTCCAACGGAACTTCATTCTTTCAAGTGTTCAGATAACAGCATAATGTTCAAATTTATATTTCAGCGGCGGTGTGCTCATGCCGTTACTGCCAGGCGGAGCCCAATTTTTGGCGAAATCAAAATTATAAATAATAGAGAGAGTTCCGGCAATAGGGACTTTTTCAAGTGGAATGTTCCTTCTCTTAGAGGATTACCATCAGTTTTTTGAATTATTAGCAAAAACTAAATGCCTTTTTTTCCTTTTAATTTGTTAATAACAATTGCAATTTTTTATATTCTATAAAATCATTGAAATACATTTTTCTACACGTCATTCCAAAGCGAATGAGCTATCGATTATATTTTTAGGAGCAATATCAATAATTAACACCATTTTGAACTTGTTGATCAGACTGAAATATCGAAAAAAATACAAGAACACCCCGTTAGCTTTTATCAAGCTTGGAGGTTGAATTATTCGGAAATACTGACAACAAATGACATATTAACACTATACAAAAATACATATATATATATATATATATATATATATATATATATATAAATATACAGAGTGTCCACTTTTTTAATGGGATTGTATTGGTAACTTTTAAACCATAAGAGTTAGAAGGTCGGTCGAATGGAGAAAAAGTTGCATTCATAGAAGCATTGTCAAGCAGTTCAAACAAATCGAGATTATCAGGGCCGGTTATTGAGAAATCATAAGAAAAGTAAATTCTGTCATTTTGATTTTTCTTTTTTTCCCACTTTATTTCGAATATTATCAAAAAATGTCACGGGAGTTTTTAAATTATCCTCAATTTGACATAGTCAAATTTCGTATCCAACGTTTCTACGCTCTGGGCCACCCTCAACCTCATTTTTTTCAATACGGACCTGCATATTTTATGACACTTTTCGAAATAACTTTTAACGTTGAATTCAACGATATATCATACAATGTCATTCAAAGTTGATTTTCAGGTGATTTTGACCCTTATCCGATCCAAATTTCTTTGGGTCGGATCTGTATTACATTTAAGTACCTTTAGTTTAATTAACAACATGCAATATATTTCGATAGGAAAATCAACTTACTCATCTTCAACTGAATGGAACGTAACAGAATCAAAGCAAGAAACAAGTAATAATTATTTACAAATTTCAAGAGGTGAAAAACCTAATTCATAATAATTAAACGAATCTATCATTAAATGAAAGAAAAATCAAATGATTATTCGAAAGTAAATGATGAACATTAATGAAGTAAGTGTTCGAAATGTCCACCATTTTGTAAAATGCACTTTGCGGTTCTGGAACCCATACTTCTTATACATTTGCTTATTTCGTCTCCTTGAATACCTTCCAATACATTCTCAATCTCCTCGCGAAGAATCTCTATTGTCGAGTTCGTAGTATATTAAATTTTATTTTTGAGATATCCCCACAAATAAAAATCCAGCGGATTCAAGTCCGGAGATCTGGCAGGCCATGCTACTGGACCCCTTGTTCCAATCCATGAATCGGGAAAAGTTCGATTAAGATAGTCTGTGACTATTCTTGAGTTGTGTGGACCACATCCGTCTTGTTGGAACCATGGACTATTACGCCGATACCGTATAGGAAGATCATCCAACATTTCTTCTATAATTTCTACATATTTTGCTCCGGTTAGGTTGCCGTCAATAAAATGGGGTCCCAGTAATTTATTATTCAACTAACCGCACCATATGTTCAAAGAAAAACGATATTGATGTCTAACTTCATGAATTAAGTGAGGATTTTCTGTGGCTTAAAAATGTTGGTTCCTTCGATTGAACATGCCAGAATTTGTGAATGTCGTTTCGTCTCCCCAAATGATATTGTGCGCAAAATTGTTGTCATTCCGCACCTTCCGTTGAAACCAATTACAGAATTGCAACCTTCTCTCAGGATCATTGCGATATAGTTTTTGCACGGCTTGGTATTTATAGTCATGGTATCCGTGTCTCTTGAGTATTTTATTAACAGCACTTTTTGATAAATTGCATTCACTGGCCATAGTTCTCGATCCTATTCCTGGATTCATTCGAATTTGGGCCAGAACATTGATGTCATTGATAGGCTCGTTTCGTCGTACATAAGTACCTCTAGGTTTGATGGATGAATTATGTGCAAGTAACGTTGTAGATAAACGTCGAAACATTTTAATATTTGGTGTTGTTCTTTCAGGATATAATTCACCATACCTTTGTTGTGCTTTGAACGAATTTCTATCTAGTTTTATGTAAACTTCGTACATATCTCTCTTCTCTTCATTTGTGTATCTTACCATATCGAATGAGTTGAATTGAAATTACTCAGAAAAGTTCAATGACAAGTTCTTGTGACACAATAATAAACGAAGTGACAAATAATATGACATTTCTTGTTATGTTCTTTTTCATCCACGGCCTACTACTTGAAAATAATACATTCAATAAACCTAGAGTTGTGTGTATGTAAGAAAAAACAAGTCTATCAACGATTTCAATGTTCTGACCCAAACTCAATTGAACCCAGAAAAAATCGAGAACTGTGGCCAGTGAATGCAATTTATCAAAAACTGCTGTTAATAAAATAGTCAAGAGACGCGAATACAGTGATTTTAAATTTGAATACCAAGCCTTGCAAAAATTATATCGTAATGATCTCAAAATGAAGTTCGATTCTGTAATTTGTTTCAACGGAACAAATGACAAATCCAACAATAATGATTCCTCGCGAGAAGATTGAGAATGTATTGGAAGGTATTCAAGGAGACGAAATAAGCAAAGAAGTATGGGTTCCAGAACCGCAAAGTGCATTTTACAAAATGGTGGACATTTCGAACACTTACTTCATTAATGTTCATCATTTACTTTCGAATAATCATTTGATTTTTCTTTCATTAAATGATAGTTTCGTTTAATTATTATGAATTAGGTTTTGCACCTCTTGAAATTTGTAAATAATTATTGCTTGTTTCTTGCTTTGATTCTGTTACGTTCCATTCAGTTGAAGATGAGTAAGTTGATTTTCTTATCGAAATGTATTGCATGTTGTTAATTAAACTAAAGGTACCTAAATGTAATACAGATCCGACCCAAAGAAATTTGGATAAGGGTCAAAATCACATGAAAATCAACTTTGAATGACATTGTATGATATATCGTTGAATTAGCGTTGAAAGTTATTTCGAAAAGTGTCATAAAATATGCAGGTCCGTATTGAAAAAAATGAGGTTGAGGGTGGCCCAGAGCGTACGAAACGTTGGATACAAAATCTGATTATATCAAAATGAGGATAATTCACTGTCAAATAAAAAACTCTCGTAAATTTTTTTTATAATATTCGAAATAAAGTGGGAAAAAAATTAAAATCAAAATGACAGAATTTACTTTTCTTATGATATCTCAATAACCGGCCCTGATAATCTCGATTTATTTGAACTGCTTGACAATGCTTCTATAAATGCAACTTTTTCTCCATTTGACCGACCTTCTAACTCTTATGGTTTAAAAGTTACCAATACAATCCCATTAAAAAAGTGGCCACTCTGTATATATATATATATATATATATACACATATATATATATATATATATACACATATATATATATATATATATATTTATATATATCGAGAAACGCATGATGGGTACGACTATTGGTATCGTGGGTAGGCCTATCTGACACATTTGTTGGTTTGGTGACCTGTTAATATGCACGAAATTTCGTGCTATTAAAATTCCACGATATTAGGTTTAAGCTTCACCGCACAGATTATAGATGTCACTATCAATAATCTGATGCAGTTCATATATATATATATATATATATATATATATATATATATATATATAATGTTGGTGGGATAATTGATGTTGATGCTACCTGGCTCCAGATATTCATAAACACATACACGGTCTCAAATGTCAACAAGCTTATGATCTCGAGAAATTATGGAGTTTTGATGCTGGCAGTCTTCCTCCGTGTGAAATCGAGCAATTGAAGCAATTTCTGCGAGAAAATTATATTTCCACTATTTGGAATAATACACTTGAGGAATCCTAGCATATATCAGCCTAAAATAATGGTTGGGTACGGAAAACAACACCCATATTTCGAATGGTTCGATGTCAGTGATTCACTGAAAACTTAATCAAGTACTCAATTGTTATTCCAAATCATAATAACTAAAGGACTAGGCAAAAATATTAGGCAAAAATATAAGGGGGTTTCTAGGTATCGATAGAATGTGCTGATATTTCAGTATGTTACACCCAAAGTATATCAGATAAATTCCACGCGACCACGATATCAATTACATTACTTGATACATCGTGTAATGAAAAATTCCCATGTCTTGTCATTTAATAGACGATTTTAATATAATAACTTGCAATGCGATTATCAATATCGTAATGCAAAATTGACATCTATGAAGGAATGGCTTCGTGCCACCATATTGAAAAATTCAATCCACCTCCATTTAGTGGTAGTTTGTACTTGTGATTTTTCAATAACTCTGCTGACTGGGGATATTCCAAAAAAACTCTGAAATGTACAAAATATATTTTTTGTGTCACCATAAATCATTCAAATCAGTCCCCCCAGAAGGGTAGTTTATATATGCGATTTTTCGAGAAACTTTGTATTCCGAGGGTTTCTGGTGAATATATTTCCTTAGAACGGTAGAAAATGATTGATGATTGAAAATGATTGCATAAAACATATAACTGTGCCACCATGAAAACATTCCAGTCACCCCCCTCATGGGGGTTTTTTTTTTTTACCGCGGATATCAAATGAATGTATTTTATTGAAACGCTGGTATATGATGACACAAAATATATTATCGGGGTCACTATAGGGAAAATACACATCAGCTACCTGGTGAGGGTAGTTTAAAATGGCAATTTTCCGAAAAACTGCTGACTGAGGAAAAAAATTCTAGAAAATAAACCTTATAATAAACAATTCTCATGATTATTATACTCAAAAATTCTATGAAAAACATGACTCCTCGTGTTACAAGTGTAACAGTTCACCATTATTTCATTTAAACGGAACTTTTTCATTATACTATATGCTCTTTATCACTCTTATATACTTGACTAACGATGACGGTTGTCAATAATAAAATCAAAATATTTTGATTTATGATAGCAATCCTCGATGCGATAGAAATGGGTCAAAATCAGTTTCCTCTTATTAACAATGATATGAGGTGATTTGTCGGAATGCTTCACAGGCCTGGAGTTTTTGGTGAGGCTTTTTCACTAAAATGTTGAAAATATCATATCAAATAAAACAAATCAGCCCCCTTATAAGGGTAGTTCATACTTACGATTCTTCGAAGAATTTTGCTGACCGGAGGTATCCAGTGAAGTTATTCCAATGAAACGCTGGAATATGATTGCACGAAACATATTATTTGTGCCACCATAGAAAAAATGAAGTCCCTTCATAAATGTGACTATCGAGATGACCATTGTTTGTTCAAGTTGCACTTGTAACTAACAAACTATTTAATCAAATCTCGGAAGTCAATAATAATCCACTTCTATTTGTCGTATCGAGATGAAAACTGGTATGTATATGTAGTTTATATGACAAAACTATAATTTGATATCTTGGAGCTGATCTGATGATGGAGCCAGAAGGTGAATGGTGGAACTCTTCAGTGGCTACTAGTAAAATATAGTAAATGCACTGAGGCCGTTATCAGTATCATTTACAATTCAAAGACATGGCGAGTTCACTGGTTCTCAGCATATTCGCCAGAATTCATTTATCAATAACTTCCACCTCATGCGGATTAATCCATCGAAGAGGAGTTTTTCTTCCGTAGTCTTATTTAGTCTTCTGTGACAATATGGACTAAAAAGTTAAAAATCAAATTATAGGTTGAAAAATCTGAAAAAACACGCATATGTGACAATGAGAGCTAAAATGTTGAAAATAATATGAATAAAGTCATTGACCAAAAAAAAATATTTCATGTAGATATTGAGATAACTGATATCAAGCACCTCACGCTTTTTTTGTCAATGACTTCATTTTTATTATTTCCAACTGTTTAGTCCTTATTGCCATATAAACATGTTTTTTTAGTTCTTTCGAACTATAATTTCATTTTTGGAATATTAGTACGATCCAAATTGTGCTCGTCAATTCTGATATACAGTATCCGTCATAAAGTTGGCTACATATGGAAAAAATATTAGTTATTGAAATTTATAAAAAACTCTAATGGCGGTTCGTTTCTGCATGTCTGACAACTGAAGAATCCATTGCGACTTATATCACGTGAGCTCAGATTTGACGGGAATTTGAAAAAAAATTGTATGTGGTCCCGAAATATGGGTCAAATCGACAAGATATCGGAAAATGTTATAGGGAAAATGTGTTTGGAATGCAACATGAACCCAATGTACCAATTTTGAACCAGATTGAACAAAAATTATTTCTCTACCCTTACTAAGAAACTATACATTCTTGCTTTAATAACCTGAATCACATAATTTTGAGTCAAAACTAATCAAATATTTGTGGAAAAGACATTTTGCGAGAGATTTATTATGAAAACACGATTCAGTTCTGTCACTAGGTGTGGTCATGTCCTGTATATTGATGCACATGAGCTTATTCAATATTGTCAACCCGTAAATGAAATTTAAACCAACCAATATTTGTATTTAAAACTTAATAATACATTATTTATCCTAATTGAATTCAGTATTGTTTAGGTGGATATGGCAAAATAGAGAACACTCGATAAACAAACAATGTACAAATTTTCAATATTCTACGTGACAACATTCGCGCTCCATACATAGAATTGTTCTGGAAAACATTTTCCAACATATTTCTGTTGATCAATGCTGCCCAATTCCCCATACAAATTCTTAAATGTTCCACATTTCGAAATGAGCGTTGTTTATAAACATTGATTCTCAAGTAACCCCATGAGAAGAAATCACACGTCGTTAGGTCTGGAGACCTAGCAGGCCAAGCATTACCTGAATATCGACCTATCCACTGCTCACCAAACTCATTGTTCAACCACTCCCGCACTTCATTCGTTAAATTAATAGAACCCCCATCTTGTTGGAAGAATGAACGAATCCGCTCTTGTAATGGTAGGTTGTCGATAAATGTAGATATCTCGGTCGGTAAAAATTTCAAATACCGTTCGCTATTTAAACTTTGTCTGAAAAAGGAGGGACCTACAATTCGCTCATTTAAATTCCACACCATACATTCACTTTGAAACTAATTGGTCCTTGGCTTCAATAACGAAATTAGCATTATGATCTGCCCACCATCTACAATTTTGAGAACTGACTACACCATTTGAGGTAAACGTTGCTTCGTCAGAAAATAGCACATTTTTGAGAAATCACGATTGTCTTCTGATATTCCCTGAAACCACGCACAAAAATAAAATCGAGCGTCATAATCCCTGTCTCGCAGTACTTGCACAAATTTTGGTTTGTATGGGTGAAAGTGATTTCACTTTAAAATTCGTCTAACAGAGGTTTGAGATATTTCTGCCTTTTCTGTCATAATTTTCGTCGAAACTCTTGGTGTCTCAGTGAAACATTGTTTACATTATTCTCATTATTCACAACAGGCTTAACGTGATCACTTTAATATCTGTTTTCAACCGTTTCCTTAAATTTTTGCAATATCTTTACCATCGTAATGAAATGCAAATTTTGGTCTGGATGCCTTCTATCGGAAATTTCAGCTACTCCTCTTGTGCTATGTTCGCTATATAGCACTACTATTTCTATTTTTGCTTGTATACTCAGTTTTGGAGCCATTTGGACAACTCCAACAGAATTGTCAATGAGTTATTGTAACATTTGTTATTGTTACAACAAAAGTGGATCTGTTTCCAGAGCTGCCTTATAAAATTCAAAAATATAGTCATTGAAGTTCAAATTTACTAACCAATATTAAATTTAGCATGAATAAATAATGTATTATCAAGTTTTAATTACAACTATTAGTTGGTTTAAATTTTATTTACGGGTTGAGAATATTTGATAAGCTCATGTGCATCAATATATAGGGCATGACTAAACCTAGTGATAAGACTAAATCGTGTTTTCATAATTAATCTCCAGCAAAATGTCTATTCCACAAATATTTGATAGGTCTTGACCCAAACTTATGTGATTTAGGCTATTGAAGCTGTTTCCAGATGGAACAAGAATGTATAATGTTT
This sequence comes from Gonioctena quinquepunctata, assembly GCA_018342105.1. Lineage (NCBI taxonomy): Eukaryota > Metazoa > Arthropoda > Insecta > Coleoptera > Chrysomelidae > Gonioctena > Gonioctena quinquepunctata. Next base: position 802,824 of record JAFIRS010000125.1, read on the forward strand.
CTTAGTGAGGGTAGGAGAATAAAATGGTATTTTTGTTTTTTTTTTCAATTATGTTCAAAATTGATACATGGACGTTGGATTCGAAACACATTTTATCAAGAAAATTTTTCGATATCTCGTCAATTTGACCAATTTCTCTGCATCATTAGAGTTTTTCAGAAATTTCAATAACATTTTTTTCTCCCATATGTAGGCAACTTTATGACGGACACTGTATATTGGAGTTTTAAAGTGAATTGATCATGAGACTGAATTGCTTATTATAATGGTTATTTTCTATCGTGAATCGCAAGTATAAACTACCCTTACAAGGCAGCTGATGTGAATTTTTTCTATAGTGGCACGAATATGTTTTGTGCCATAATATTCCAGCGTTTCAATACAATAATATATTAATCAAATACCCCAATTAGCAAAGTTCTTCAAAAAATTTCATGTATAAACTACCCCTATGAGGGACTAATTGGATTTTTCTTATGGTGGCAGGAATAATATGTTTTATGAAATAGTTTTTTATCGTTTCAATGAACTATATTCACCGAAAACCCTCAATCAACAAAGTTTTCAAAAAATCGCAGGTTTAAACCACCGTTATGAGGCGACTGATTTGAATTTTTTATAACGACACAAAAAATATGTTTTGTGCAATTAGATTTGAGCATTTCAATATCTTAGTGAAAATCCCCGGTTAGCAGGGTTATCAAAAATATTACAAGTCCAAACTACCCCTAAATGGGGGTGGATGGAATTTTTCAATATGGTGGCACGAAGGCATTCCTTCATAGATATTAATTTTGCATTATGATCTTGATAATCGCATTATAAGTAAATATATTGAAATCGCTTTCTAAAACAAGAAATAGAAAGTTTCGATTATACCCTGTACCACCTAATGCAATTGCTATCGTGGTCACTAAGACTTAATCCAAAATAGCTCAGGTGTAACATACCAAAATTTTAGTAAATTCTATCGATGCCTAGAAAGTCCCTTATATGTGTGCCTAGTCCTTTCCTCATAATCGCATTATCTTGATTATATTTTTACAGAAATTAATAAAGAAAAAAATATCAAAAATAATGAAGACACGAACTGAAGTAGTATTCAGAGACATTCCGTAATTGCATGAATGTCAATAAACTAAAATAATTTTGTATTACTGAGACCATATTTCATTATAAGATTATCAGGATCATAGTAAACAATGGAATTTCCACAACATATCGAAATTTGAATTGAATCCAATGAATTTCGAATTCATTTGAAAAAACAAAACGAATTTATAAAAAATATGTTTTTATTGATTCATTTAATTGATAATTCATTCAAATATTTATCGTATCATTGAAGATCATGACATTTTTATATGAAATCTTTATCAATAATTATTACCATCATAAACGTACCAAAACCTACATAAAACCTTAGTTACTCATAATACATTAGTTACCATAATTCAATACGTTAGTTACGAAAGCATAATACGTTAGATACCAAATAATATCAGAACTAGTTCTCATGAACATGTAAAACAATATTTTGACAGTTTTCAAATTTGATGGATAAACCTTCGCCTTTGAAGATGGATTAATGACCGAGCAAGCCCTCCTTCCGATTTCGTGCGGTTCCCCAGTGCTTAATCCACTGCCGGAAACATCGCCGATTTGAATTTTGCGAGCAATGGAAACTTTTTTGGTCACACTTCTAAATACCCTCTAGCAACCTCCGCCGATTCCCATTCACCAAGTTCTTGTAGGTCTAATATATCTCCTCTAGCATCAACAACAAAATTTACCGAAGATCTTCTAACGCAGTGACCAGTATACATATTAGGATTTTCAATTGAGAGATACTCAGCTATTTTTTGAGGTATTTTAGAAAAGATATCAATGATGCTGGGCTGTACCGTACATTTTCCCTTTCTATATGATACAAACAATCTCCGGTGAGTAACATGGACTGGCCTTAATATTGCATACTTTTTGAATAAAAGCATAGGATTGACTTCGCCGTCAGATACCTAACCTAACCTAACCTCTTGCACAACAGTTGATAGTACCCACATAAAACATAAACAGATTTTTGTTTTGAAATTTATCAATAACTTATCGTCAATAAGCCAAAAGAAAATATGAAAAAAAAAACGTATCGCGTATCTCAACATTTGGACGAATTTGACAGATAAACGCTTTATACTATGATGTTTTCGTGCAGCAATTACATGTACCTTTACCAACGCGACTCAAGGATAATAGTAGCCAAACAATTTCACCTGCTGTAGTGTACTTGCGCAGACGGATTTTCAGCCTTTATACTGTAACATTGTGCATTTTTCTGATTTTCATAAGTTTTGCTATCTTCAGTAATATTCTTCCACTTTCTCTTTCATTTCCTCCTCCGTTAGTTAGGTCGTCAGTGAAATTTTTTTACTGGTTTATCTTTGGCCTTTTCTTTTTCCTTTGTCTTTTTCAGTCTTTCATTTTCTTCAGAAAGCGATTCCAATTTGATTGTCATTGGGAGGTTGGTCAAAACGGTAATTTTTCCTTTCTACAAGCTTTTATTTAACTTGCTTCGTTCGTATGTCATTCTGTCATTCTTTCCGGTTCAAAATTTTTTATCAATTTTTGAAGCACTTGCCACATCAGATTGAGTTGAAATCTGGCAGGTGTTCATAATTCCGGTAACAATTCATTATGAAATGGCGGCTCCAAGATGGTGGACGAGTTTCGAGATTATGGTACGATTCGATTAAAAATTGGTATATGGAAGTTTTCGGGGAAGAAGATTGTCCATTTTCCATCAAAATTCAAGATGGCGACTCCAAGATGGCGAACAAGTTTTGTGATAATGGTCCGATTGATTTAAAATTTGTATGTAGGGGTTTTCGGGGTCGGAAATTATGAATTTCTTATTAAAATTCACAAATTCAAAATGACGGCTCGACAGAATTCGAAGTACACAACATTGAAGTTTGGAGCAGTAATCGGTAGCGGGAAAGAGATAAGAGGTGACTGAGGGGGGAAAAATCTGTGCTGGTTTGTAGGGATGAGCTTGTGGATCGAGGCAAATTCTAATATTTCTTTGGATATGATCCTCTCCAGGGTTTTGTGAGGTATAGAGGCTGTATCCATGGGGCAATAATTTTCTAGGTGTATCTTGTTTCCTTTCAACAAGCTTCCATTCAGTTTCACTTGTTAGTTAGTTCGTTCGTTTGTTAGTTTGGGTCGAATCTTGCAAGGGAATTTTGACCAACTTCCAGTCGTCCGATAAATTTGAAATTTGGCAGGTGTATATAATTCCGGTGACAATGCATCATGAAAGTTGTAAGCGAAAATAACAAAATTACGTCCCCAAGATGGCGGACGAGATTTGTAATTGTGGTCCGATTTGATTCAAAATTGGTATGTGTGGATTTTCGGGGTCGGAGATTACGAATTTTCCGTCAAAATTCATGAATTCGAAATGGCGGCTCCAAGATGGTGGACGAGTTTTGTGATTATGATCCGATTCGATTTTCAAATGGTATGTGGGGGTTTTCGAGGTCAATGATTTCGAATTTTGTCAAAATTCATGAACTCAAGATGGCGGACCAAAGATGGAAACTAGTTTTGTGATTATGGTCCAATTCGATTCAAAATTGGTATGCTGGGGTTTTCGAGGTCTAGGATGAGGAATTTATTGTCAAAATTCATGAACTCGAAATGGTGGCCCCAAGAAGGAGGACGAGTTTTATGATTATGGTCCGATACGATACGAAATTGGAATGCGGTGGTTTTCGCTATAGGAGAATTTTGAATTTTTTGTCAAAATTTATAAATTCAAGATAACGACTTCAGGATGGCGAAAGAGTTTTGTGATTATGGTCAGATTCTATTCAAAATTGGTGTGTGGGAGTTTTTGGGGTCCTGCTCAAAACTTACAGGAAGAGACTTTGTAATACTGATGCTCTATTAGAAATAAAGAGATCTAGGCGAACTAACTGAGAAGCAAAAAATAAAATAACCAATAAAAAACCAATTCGAAGACGAGCTTTCATCGAAGACATGTACTAAAACTCATAAAATAAGTTCAAGTCATCGCCGACAATGATTTTATAATTTTTCTTTGAATTATCTAGTTTCAAAAAGCTTGTTGCGTGAATTGTAATGAAATCAATATTCCGACAAGTTGTTACCTACCAACCAATCACTGTCCAATGGAATTAATTGGTACCTACTCGTATGAACACTTCGCGCGACAAGGTTTTTGAAAACCAATTATTCAACAAAAAATAATTAAATCATTTTCATTTATTTCATACGTTTCAGTACATGGCTTACATGAGCTTGCCTACAAAAAGGTCAAAACAGTTGTTGTGCACCAGAAATCGGTCAATTCACAATTTGATAAACTGTTTGGCAAAAGGATGGTCGATTGTTTGGTCAACTCAAGTACACAGTTACAGAGTATCCATGGGTGTAATCAATCTGGTCCAGGAGAGGACTTGGTTTTGAGTGGAGAAACTAAATTGGAAACGGTCTGTCCGTTTATTTCGATTCCTTTCAAGGAGTATGGATTTCTAGTGGTGACGTGAGCTGAAATGGGGTGAGGTAGTTGTCGTCGTTGAAATTTTTGAAGAATTCATTTACGAATATGTTGATAACTTGGAGATGGTCGGTAATGAAAACATTGTTTTGGGCAAGAACAGGTATGGTAACTTTGGAAGAGAGCTGGCGTCTCACGTAGCTGTGAATTACCTTGGAGCCCTTTGGAGGAAGATCGTTTTCGTAGGTACTGCGTGACTGGCGCAATTTGAGTGTTAATCGTTTGGAGTGACCTCTGTGTAAACTGTGATTGTCAGAATTGGGTTGTCTGAAATATTGTTGCCAGAAAGCTTTTTTGCGTCTGATGTCGACCAGTAGGCTTCTATTCACCCAAGGGAGTAGGAGGCAATTAGCATCGAGCGTCGGTTCAAGTTTTCTACTAGTGCAATGCATTGGCTATCAGTATCAGTATCGACTGGTAGTTCATCTCATTTGGTTGTGGACAGGTTGTTACGTATCAAATCTGAATTAACTTTCCAGATATTCAGGCGGCGCTTGATCTTGAGGGGGAATACAGTTTGAACCATGGCCGACCACCTGTGTAGGTGGTGGGAATTTTCTATTGGTGGTAGATAATCGTTGGAGAATAGTCTTGGATGATCGTTTGTCAGGATTAGATCTAACCTCGAAGGAGTTTGAAGATACCGGTTAGTGTGGGTTGGTTTTTCGTATATTGTATGAGAGTGTGGGAGTCGTTAGTTTTCGTGATGAGGACATATAGAAAAGGAACTGAGTTATCGGTTTCGATTTCCATTGTGAAATCAATGTGGGAGTGGATGTTGTTCAGATGATCTAGGAATCCCTGTTGGTTTTTGAAGCCATGACATGCCTCAAATCTGATAACCTCGGAAAGACACAATGATTGAACTCACTCATATTGGTTATTCAGGAACCTGGTAGAAATCTGTGATGCCCAAATAGATTTAACAGTTTTTTTAGTTCCGCTGCCGACAGTTCTCCACTTACTCCTATTCGAACGACTGACTTACAATTTTACCTATATCTTTTTGGCATGGCTTTTCTCTCCGGCTCAGTGGCTACACCTCTGTACTCATATCGACAATTTTTTTGAAGGTGGAGGAAATCCTTTATGGGCACCTTGCGGTAGTGTGGGAGTCCCTGACTAAAACCCACTAAAACCATCACCCCGTAGGCTTCTTTGGCCGTAACATCCGATGACACTCGAGCCTTTCGGCCCATCTTACCTTTCATGAATAGACATCCGGTATATCTCAGTTGATCTGCTACACAATAGCTCTCCACTTGTCCCTCCCAGACTTTTCGTCTCACCATGTTAATTAAGACCACACGACTGAAGTAAAAGTTCTTCAGTTCCATATACAGTGCTAGTCAAAAGTCCCCTCCCCCCCTTGTATCTTTTGAACGGGTATACTTATAATAATGAAATTTGGAGGGTGGAAATAAACGGATGTAGGCTTCTCAACTGGTCATAACAGGTGACGCAATAGTCATAAATGACGTCACAAGGCCACTGTGACCAATAATTTTAAATGGGACCCCATGGCAAGTGACAGCTCGTTTGGAAGGTATTGAAAATACCTATTCAGTCATTCCAATTTTGTTTGGGTTTCGGCTGATTTTGATTGATAAATTGAAGAAATACGAAAATTATAGTTTCGCATTTAATTAATAAAGATTTAAGAACCAGTTCTTATAATAAGTGTTCAAAATGTGCTCCATCTACTTCCTGGCAGTAATGCATCCTATTGCTAAACTCTTGTCGTACTCGTCCCAGTGTGTCAGCGGAAATTGCCCTACATTCTTCAACAATTCGTTGTTTCAGAATGGCAATACTGTCAGGTGCTGTAGCGTAAACCTTAGATTTCAAGTACCCCCATAGACAAAAATCTAATGGTGTAAGGTCCGGTGACCGAGCTGGCCATTCGATCGAACCTCGTCGTCCAATCCATCTACCACGATATTCTTCATCTAGGTAACGTCTCACTGCACCGTAATAGTGTGCAGGAGCACCATCTTGTTGAAACGTTATTTCCAAGTTGTCGAATTCATCTGGATTATCTTCTAGAATTTCAAGAATTAACGCCTCAATATCATTTTGTAACATCTCCAGATACAATTCACCGGTTAAGTTAGCATTGAGAAAAAGAGGCCCAACCATGTGGTTTCCCAAAATACCTGCCCAAACATTTACTTTTTCTGGAAATTGAGTATGTTTTTCACGAAAGATGTGAGGATTTGTGTCACTCCAATACCTCACATTTTGAGTGTACTTTCGTCACTAAAACAAATTGTCTGTATGTAGCCTGGTTGTTGGTTCATTTTATTGGACATAGTTTCACAGAATTCTAGTCTTCGGTCGGGGTCATCATCTGAAAGTTGGTGCACCATTTTTAATTTGTATGGATGAAATTTGTTTTTAGCCAACACCCTATGTACTGTCCTTTGACTGACTTCACAGATAGACGCAACTTGGGCTGTGGAAGAAGTAGGGTTTACTACCATTTCTCCAATTATGTCAATTTTTTTGTCATCACTAATTGTTGGTCGACCAGATCGTTTGGCATCTTGAACACTACCTGATGCTTCAAACTTCCGAAGAAGCTCCCTCAAATAAACCCTCGATATAGGGCGATCGGGGTACCTCTCATTAAACAGTCGTTCCGCTGCATGGAAATTGTTTCTACATTCACCAATTATTAAGATAGCTGCTACTTTGTCGGCTACAGTACGTACCATTTTGCCTATGTAAACACTTAAACGTCTCGTTAAACAATAGCTTAGGTAAATTTTCAAGGTATAAACACTTTTGACAAGTAGAGAATTCAAAAACGTCAACCTTTTTGACAATTAACCAGAGGCGTACTTTAAAATCTTTATTAATTAAATGCGAAACTATAATTTTCGTATTTCTTCAATTTATCAATCAAAATCAGCCGAAACCCAAACAGAATTGGTATGACTGAATAGGTATTTTCAATACCTTTGAAACGAGCTGTCACTTGCCATAGAGTCCCATTTAAAATTATTGGTCACAGTGGCTTTGTGACGTCATTTATGACTATTGCATCACCTGTTATGACCAGTTGAGAAGCCTACATCCGTTTATTTCCACCCTCCAAATTTCATTATTATAAGTATACCCGTTCAAAAGATACGAGGGGGGGAGGGGACTTTTGACTAGCACTGTATATGTAATATATATATATATATATATATATATATATATATATATATATATATGTGTGTGTGTGTGGGAAGTATTTGGTGACTAGTTAGGTACAAAACTAGGGATATTGGGGTAAGTAGCAATGAAAAAGTAAACTCTTTCAGGTTTATCCAAGCTGTCGGAAATGTTTATTTCCATCATCAGGGTTTCAATTATGTTAAACATATTTATCTAACATAGTGATGCAAAAGGAAAAAAAATTAGATCGAGGAATGAAACGAAGTTCAAATTTACTATAACCACATTAGCGTTGTTTAAAATTATATAAATATAACTGTGTTCTCTATGTGGTGTGACAAGTGAAACTGTCAGTTTCACCCCAATGAACTGTATTAGGGCCAACTTCATTCGCCCTTTATTTCAATGATATTTTTCATCCAGGATGTGAAGGGGATAAAGTGGGTGTTTCAGAGGACACATCTGTTTTGTATGAAGCTGATACATGTCAAAATTTCAAATACAATAACACAAAACGATTTCTCGAAGATCGCTCGATGGTTTAATATTCGTCTACTCACTATATATGTTGATAAAACTCATTTTATCCCATTCACCCACCTACATTCGATACATTCTCCATAAAGAAGGAAATGAACAGCCAGTTGATATTCCTTCTGTTACAAGTATCAAATACATTGATATATATATATATATATATATATATATGTGGGCACCATCCCAAAATGGGATGTCCATATGAATTTTGTGACCAAAAAACCTGAAAACGATACTGTACAAAATACAATTTCTAACTTCTATCTATAACACTCAAAAACTCTGTATAATATACTTCTCACTGGTAGAAAGCCATTTAACCTACGGAATTATAGCATGGGGCGCAGCATTGGAAAGCCATATTTCAGTACTTGAAACAGCACAGAAGCAAATATTCAAAACCATATATCAAAAACCTAAGAAATTTCCAACAGAGCAACTCTACAAATTCTCAAAAATTTCTGATGTACGACAACTTAATCTCCTCGAAGTTATCATAAATCAATATTCTCGAATGTTTGACTCATTACCGATGGAACATCATCTTAATACAAAGCATAGAACTGCAGAAAATTATATTATTAACAAACGAGAAATAGATATATTGCAAAGAACTTACCTATATCACTAAGTTTGGAGCAAATAAAACAACGAAACCTTTTTAAAAATGAATTGAAAAATCATTTGATAAACACTCCAGAAATTGACATACGCCGAATCATAGAAAACAAATAGATTTTTGAATATATGTGATCCATGTTATACACGATTTTGCTATTATGATTATTATCTCATTAACATTGTAGCTACCCCATCAGTTATTGAGTATTTTTGTTGTGTACCCGAATATTATATTTGTCCAAATATTTTACATTCTTTGAATCATAAAAAACGCAGATTTCATTTATATTTTTGATTCATGTAACACATCACTATGTTGTTATTATGATTATTATCTTACTATTATTTTAAGCTTTATTAGTTATTTTGTATCATTTTGTACCACAGACTGTTTGAATATTTTATAATTTTTCAAATTATAAATTACAGATTCATTGTAGGTACTTGTAATCAAACCCTACTCATAGACTTGTACTTCTGTAGGATTTTGAATTCATTACCTTCTCATTTTATTATATTTCACTTACAAATGTATATTCAGTTCAAAAGGCGCTGTGTGAGTTAATTATTATTATTATGTCGTATCCATGATTCCTGATCAAGAGTCACTTTGAGGTCCCTCCTCGCAACTGTAAGTACTGCCGTGACTACCTTGCAATGTTGGAGGTTCATCTGAATGGCACTTATCGTTTTTCAGTACCCTGAAGAATTTTTCCCGATACTGTAGAACGCTCGGAACCGCATCCCCTCTAGAAACCGAGAAGGCCAATAGTTTCTCTCATTCCCTTCCGTTTTTTCGGCTCGGTGATAATTTGCCCACGAGTGAGTGAGGAGAAAGAATTTGGTCCAGCCCTGTGGTGCCCCCTGCACAGGGCTAGGGCTGTTCACTCCTAAATTTCGCCTTGTTTTTCGGAGGCTCCGTTACGGCACCCCTGTGCCAAACATCCGTCGTCACGGCTCTCACAGCTTGGCTTTAGGTCTGTTTGCCAGAGCCTCGTTGGTCGAGTCGCGGCTGCCCACATGCAATACAAATGTCCACAAACCTTCCCATTCGCTGCGCGGCCGCGGCACGTTCACCTCAAACCACGTAAAAGTGAGGTTGGACTTCAAGGAGCTCTCGACAAAGCTGGCTGGATACGAACTGCGGCATAGTGGTGAATGATGATGGGCTAATTCAAATAAAATATTGAAATCATTCGAGATATTTCGAGAATTCGACGGGCACTATTCAAATGATCAGATCATTCAAATGCACTGCCGAGGGATTTGGTTTTCGGCTGAGTTCTCAGACCAATGACAAATATAATCAAATATCAAAACCACAGAGTCCCAGATAGAGTTTGGAAAAAACTGCCCACATTCAGAAATCGTAAACTCGGAAAGTTAATTTGAATTGTGCTGCGAAAATCGAGAACTTGAAGACAATCATTCGAATGACTCAAATCACTCGTCACTCAAATACACTACTGTGTGAAATGCTCGAACGACGAGTATCGAAATATCATGACCACATGTTTTATGATTTCAAAAGAAGGGTTTCATGGATGATTTCGTATTCGTATTCGTAGTAGAGGAGGTAATGAAAAAGTATTGGTTGTGGCTATTACTACAATATCATCATACTCGTCTGAAACTACTCATTTCAAAGTATAGATGGAATGAAAATGGGTCAGAGACGGAATCTTGCATATGAAAACGTTTTTCGGATCATGTTGTCTACAAATATTTCGAATCTTGAATACTCGAGTTCATAAAATGATTTTGAGATGTCTGTACTATCCCAGTGATCGTTCATTTAGATGATACTTAGATTATTTGAATAACTGGAATATTCATAATTCGATTTTGGGATCAATTCTTTTATGCCCAACACTATAAACAAAAATAATTTTCTGTTATAGTTTCATCGAATTCAAATGTCATGTTGCGTTTTGCTATATCGCTATATCCCAAATGTTTTTAGTTGAATTCGAATCTGAATGATATGTTGTTGTACAATGCAAAACCCTATTGAAACGCCTATGGTAAACAGTTATTCCCTTAGCAGTGTGTCGATGCCCAGTCCGACCCGATCTCGAAAGAACTCGCGCAATGATTTTGACAATAGCGTGTCGAGTGTGACAGAACCTCTTGATTACTTTACATACGTCAAATTAAAATTCCACATTTCCTTTTTCACATCATAAATATAACAGTCCACTTATCAAGGTAGTAGACACTTCAAGAATAAACCAAGATCAACGTACAAGTGTTTTACTCCACAACGCATCGGTAGCCGCAAAACCGTATGACCATGATCTTTCAACAACTGATCTGATTTGTAGGTAATGTTTCGTTCTGTTGACCATAATTGATTTATGAGGTTGAGGTTTGTACATAGTTTCCGAAGAAGGTATATTCTTGTCAGAAAGCCATGGCATTATTTTCGCTTTTATATGTATTGGCATTCACAACTACTAATCTGAGAGGTAAATTGGGAAACATTTTTCTCGCGACGCGACGCCCAGAATTCCCACCAGAGGTAAGGTGCAGCTGGCGACATGACCAGCATACGAGGAAAAAAAATCTCGCAACCATGTTTCGAATTCATGTCGGAATGAATAAAGTGAACAATAATCAAATTTCATCCAAAAACACGATCGGTCTGCCTTCATCTTCGGAACCTTCCAACTGTTTCAGATAGTTGATCCTTAACGCTTGTATGTCACTTTTTTATTTGGGAATTTTCCTGTCGTGTTGTGTCTTTTTCCACTTGAATTCAATTTTCTTCAGAAAGTGATTAAACGTGGTTTTTTGCCTGTGGCGGATCTAGGGAGTTTTCCAGGGGGGGGGGCATGAGTTAATGGAGTTATAAAATCCATAAGAATGAAATGAAATATATATATTTTTTATTTGACACAACTGAAACCCGCCCCCCATGCCCCCCCTCCTCAGATCTGCCAGTGCTGTCCACTGTGATACCTTTCCTAATTTCGTTTTAGATTGTGGTTCAGCAGCCTCCACTGTAATTAAAATTGTAGGCAATAGTTCTTATGTCGTTGAATTCATAATTTGTTACCTTGAGATCACGCCTATTTCACTTCCTCTCTGTTTTGGTGATTTGAATATCGGATTTTCATTATTTTCCGCAGCAGTAACCTCTAATTCTTACATAATCCGTTCAATAGTTCTCACCGATACTTCAGACAAACATAAACACGTTGTTTTATTTCTCGTTTTGAATCATTCGTGTGTACATTTGTGTTGAAAAATTATTGAAATTTTTGCATTCTTGGCTGTGCACCGTCCATGCACAACCCTATATTGATACACATTGTAATTAACAACCGGTTTTTGGACATGAAAGTCCGATAATGTTATTATTTTTTTAAGGAAACTCACATCGGAGCGTCAAAAACGTAAATAAATCTTTTTACTTCTCATCGCTCACACTTTTTTGCTACTAACGGACTAACTTGGATTCCAGTAGACCACCTCCCGGAAAAAAACATGGTCCTGAAGGAATTTTAGCATTTTTTGGATTATAATAATAATAATAGACATCAATACTTCTTGAGGTATAATTTAAACATGAATTTGATGAAATACCGTTTGCAATTTTGATTCGAGATGTCAGGTTTATTCATCAATATTAGTTTTAGTAGAAAAACTCATTACATAATATCACACATGCTCAAATTATCCTTGGGAATTGTTTTAGATAGGAATATTTCTAGACAATTTCCAAAATATCCATGATTTCTGGAAATATATCGTGCACTATTGATATTATAGGTAAACATTTTAATTTTATATTTTCTATTCACGTTTGATAGATCAATTTCAGGAAAATATGGCACAGTGGAAGTACACGTGTATCTATTTCCATATTGTTTCATTCAACAGTTATTTCAAGTGTATTCGGGAAAATACTGCTTTGAAACTTTCATAATTGGAAATTTCAATATACGGATACTTCCATTATGGAATCAATCCAACTCATCAACTCCATTTCAGAACTAGTGGAAACTCTATATCGATTTTAATAACACTAATGAAGAGTCGAACAAACTCTGCACTCCGCATGCATTATACCAAGAGAATTCTGGCATACGGAATGATATTATGTTCCGATTCACTGTTTCGAATGAATGGGGAAACCGCGGTATTTTCCATGGAAACATGCGAATTACTGGTATACAGCCGTACTTACGTGTTGGTTGATGCATATCCTGCGATTTCATGGAACTTGTAGATTTGTAGGTATATTAATTGGAAACGTATTAACGGAGACGTAGACTGACGAGTTTGTTGAAAAATTCAATAGCATCATGCCAATAATTTCTTATGCCTGTATATATGACAATTGTTGGCGTACTTGCTCCTCCATGTTTGGCCGGCAGATTGAAATGTTGAAGAAGTCAAACTCGTGTTTTGTCTCAATGTGAAATTAGGGAATGCAGATTAATTGGAGGTGAAAATACAAATGGAAAAAATATGACTAATAAAATGTATCACATTGAAATATGAATTACTTCTCAAGTAATGATGAGAATAGAAGAACAAACTGAAATTGAATGAAAATTTCAGCTTGGAATGAAATAAATGAGGACACCGGCCGGCTGGTCGATATCCCCACTGTGCAAAAACTCATACAATTAAGTTTTTATATGGTAACCTAAATACATTGTTATGTTATGATTATTGTGCATATAATGTCTACATGATCATTTTAGCGTTATATGTCCACCAATCTAACAAAATCGCAGATACGTTGTTTAAGAAAATCTTTATCTGAAACTGTTCTTGTTCGTTCAGTGGACTTTTCAAAAATTAATATTTGGTAGATTTGCAGACACACAAAACCGATCAAAGTGTCACTAACGAGGAAACATCAACTCGAGAAGAAATAAATATGCTATGTATCTTCCAAAAGATCTGGGAACTCATTGTCTATCTTCACACTTCCCCTCTTTCGTCTCATTGCCCCACTCCCAAAAGTAACTCTAGGAGTATGTGTGATACCTCACGCGCGAAAGTGTATTTTCAAATATTTCATTGATTGTAGTGGGAAAGCTCCAATGTATTGACTTGACTTCAATTGTAAATAATGCATCAAGCATATGATGGAAAGATAAATTTAGATATATTATGTAGTAACAAAAAAAAAGAACAAATGCGTCCAGACGCAGCAATAGCTCTGTTACAGCAAAAGTACTTATACACGAGTAGGCGTAATGGAATCGTAACATAACAAGTCTTTTTTTTCACATCATTTGAACATACTTTCCTGCAGGAAAAGTACTTCCTCAAAGAGCAACTCTTCTTTTTAGGTTCTTTTGGATGTATAAGTACATCATAATATATCTGAATTTATCTTTCCATCATATGCTTGATGGATTATTTACAATTGAAGTCAATACATTGGAGCTTTCTCACTACAATCAATGAAATATTTGAAAATACACTTTCGATCATGAAAGTTTGACACAAATGATATATCAATTCATGCTTAAGCTTCATATTATGCTATCTGTCTTCAGTCGAGTTTATATTACTATAAATGACAAGACAGATTATCAGAATGTATTAATTGAAAATCAATTGAATAATTACGTCCATTGAATAATAGTTCATATATACTCAGGTAATTATTGATAGATAGTGTGTGATTCAGTTGGATCTATATGTTGGGTAGGGATGATAGGTATAACAAAAGTGTTCATATGTTGATGGGATACATCATTTAAGTGAACTCGAATTTGAAATAAAAAAATAAGTATCGAAAGATGGAACATCAAACAGCAAATAAACAAAAATATACATTTCTCTGTAAAAATAAAATATATAATCAGTTATCATTTACTGAAATCTCGGAACTAAAAACTTTTGAAATTGAAAAAGGGTACGTTGAACCTGAAATTCCAGTTTTCATTACGCTAACGGCCTCAGTTTTTGATTTCCCTTGATAATCATTGTTTTGCAGTCGTAGCCATTCCGTGGCTATTTCATCGAATGAACAATCCGAAAATGTTGGGACGACTTTTCGTACTACACCTAAAAAAAATTGTATTAAAATATTTCATTAACAATGCTGTCAGAAGTATTTCTCATCACCTCGCATAAGTTCGATAATAATCCTTGTTAGTTGCTTTTTTTCAGACGCTACAATGAAATATAGAAATATTGAAGTTGAGGGTTGTGATACAATTCAAATCTATTATCTCATTGTCCATAATGATATATATATATATATATATATATATTTGGGTCCATTGATAAATCTTTATATAGATTTCAATCGTCTTTAGGATATTTCCTATCGATTCTTGGAAGTAGGGTGCAAATTTTTTGGAAAAACTGATGCCACAAACAAATCAAACCATCATATTGGGATTTTATTAATCACCCTCCAAATAGAAAACAATATGATGATGTGACACATAACTTTTTTTTCACATTCAACATCATCTTGATATTGAAATGTTCTGAAATCCGAACATCCAAAAGATATAAATAAGACACATTGGTATAAATAAAACCCCAAAATGTTTTAAACATGGCTCAAAGATTGTTTAGTACGAAATGAAGCTGTTATGATTTTTTGGGCTGTATTAGTGACAACGCTTATGAATAACATCGCGATATTATATCTCCATAATTTATAGATTTTGTTTTCCCAGAAACGTCGTCACGGGTGTAAGAATTGAACGTTGACCGTTTCACTGCTTTCGACGTATATATACGCTAGCCGCTTAACTTCTCTAGACGTACCTATATATAGGCATCGAAAATAAATATTAGATAGAATTACTGTATTTGGATACACTTGCGGATGAAGTCATTTATATCTCTTATCTGCAAAATTGGTCTAGTTAAATCTTCGGAATATCCAATCTCGGAAAGGTCTCCGAAGCGATAAAAGAATTGTAATACTTTATCAAATGAAAATACAATCGCGTTTGTATACCCTTGACCAATTCTAATGGTACCATTTTTGTTTTGCAGAAATGCGTTGTTGCCAAGTTGGTTACTTCGGATTACTGAAAATCTGATATGGGGATGATTCGATGTGATTACTATACTAATCAATCAGGCTAATCGTGCAATGATATTGAACTTTGCGGAAATGTGATGTTGCCAAGGTATGGACGCTAGAAATCATTTGATAAAGTTTTATAGGAATTTTGCCTGGAGAATATCGAGATAACTCTTGTGCTCACTCAATTTTGTTGGTGTAATTTTCGTCTCCAGAAAATGCTTTGTTGCCAAGTTGGTCACTTCGGATTATTGGAAATCTGGTATGGGAATGGTTCAGAGTGGATACTAAATCCATTAAATCGAGTGAATTTTGCAAAAAAAATCTTCTTTGCAGAAATGCGCTGTTGCTATGTTACGGACGGTGGTTGTCGTTGAGAAAAGATTTATGGAAATTTTAGATAAAAAATGAATATAAATCTTTTTGGTTTCGTCGGTTGAAAATTGGTATGTGGGGATTGGCAGATTATGATTTTTTTTGTCACAATTCATGAGTTCAAGATGGCGACTGGTCGAAATTCAGGATTACAAGTTAGCGGACAGATGTTATGATTAATGGTTCGATTCTATTCAAAATTGGAATCTTAGGGTTTTTTGGGTCGGAGATTATGATTATTTTTTCAGAATCCAAAGCTACTCCGAACTGACTGCCGAGTTTTGTGATTCCTTCCAGAATTTGTATTTGACGTTTTTATTTCAATCACATCAAGCCCAGAAAACGGTTTGATTTCAACAAATGTATGTAGAAAAAAAAAATGAACTTTTTGCACCAAATTATTGAAAATGATTTATTTAACGGTAAAAACAGAAAATTAAATCTACTGCAACCATAAGCTCGTTGAAGTGAGTTCTCGAAATGCCCCCCTCTTGCTACAATATAGCCCCCCATCCATCTTCGCATAGACTGACGTACGCGTTCTAAAACTCCAAGAGTATTTCTTATGTGGTCAAAGCCATCAATGGAACGCACTGGTCCTGCATCATAAACTAGGCTCTCCAAATACCTCCAGAAGAAAAAGTCCAGCGGGTTGCAATCTGGTAAGCGAGAAGGCCAAGGAATTGGACCTGCTCTGCCAATCCAACGATTCGGAAACCGTAAGTTTAAATAATTGCGCACAGTTGAGAGAAAATGAGGTGGAGCACCATCGTGCATGAATCATAGACGCTGATGCATGCTTGGGTATAAAAAACCTTCTAAATTGTTTGGCAAGAAGTGTAAGTATGTGTCGTCATTTGAAATTCTCGGGGGAAAAAACGGTCCAATTA
The DNA here is from genome assembly GCA_018342105.1 of Gonioctena quinquepunctata. Classification (NCBI taxonomy): domain Eukaryota; kingdom Metazoa; phylum Arthropoda; class Insecta; order Coleoptera; family Chrysomelidae; genus Gonioctena; species Gonioctena quinquepunctata. The sequence goes on from JAFIRS010000125.1 coordinate 820,012, forward strand.
TTTCATCTTCCATTATTCCGGCCAATACATTTTGGCTAAACTGCACATGATGACGTTTTTTCTAATCTTTTACGGATTTTCTACAGCCCAGATATGAATTTTGTAGAAATTTACTACTTCATCGCGGCTAAATTTAGCCTAGTCAGTAAAGAGGATGCGGGATAACAAATTTGGATTTCTTTCGCACTTTCCAAGTACCCACCTGGAGAAATGCAAGCGTCGCGGGAAATTCCCTGGAAGCAATCCTTGAACACGTTGAACATGGTATGGATATAAACTATTTTCACTGAACCCTGAAACACAAACGTCACACTCACAAGTGAATCAAATTGCTGTTACAAAGGTAAAAAGTCATAGCCCACTAAGTATTTTAGTTTGTTAATTCAATAGTCCCCTTTCATTAGCCAGCAATTTTCTCGAAAACTATTAGCTGATTCAAAAAAATGTAGGAGACCAAAATTTCAGGTTTTTTCATAGCCAACTCAACTATGATATTCAAATAGTTTTTCGTTTCGAAAATAGAAAATTTTGGCTATAAAACTGTGGGCAACCCTCATTCACCCCTTTGAATCAGGTAACTTATTTTTGAAGCAAGAAATGAATAGAGCGTTCAGAAAACCAAGAGCCCGTGAATTTTCCGAATATTTGATGCATAATTGTAGCCACAATTCAAAATTACCGATTTTTTTCGCGCAGCTTGCGATGTCTGTAGCTTGGAGGGGGTGAATTTCAGGACACATGTTTATTGTTTATGGGAAAAAAGTCCTATTCTGACCCAAGAATGCGCCGTAAAAATATTTGTATTGAATTTTGTAATACCCTGTACATATTCAACTGACCCCAATTTGGATAAACGTTAACAAGCACGCATGAAGCTTTCGCGGATGATTCGTAAGATGCTAGCTGAGTCTGTAATATGGAGATGAGTCCGCGAAAGCCATTTGCGTACGTGATACATACAATATTTTTTTGTAGAAATTTTTCAAAGAATGTTGCATATAAAAGCATTTCATTTCTGTCATCAGAATGAATAAATATCAATAATCAATCAAGTATGGCAACTTTAGGAACTGAAAGAAAAAATTTCCAAAATTGCAACTTTTACGAACTTGTCCGTGAAGTGTCGTCAGGGCTATGGCAATACTTTACAAACAAGTCAGTAAAAGTGGCATTTTTGGATTTTTTTTCTACTGATGTAGTATTGAGGAGCGTGTAGAAAAAAAATATTTCAAAATATTATACACTAGTTTTCTCTCGCAGGATAGGCAGACGAGTACTAGATTGGAATCGAGGATTACGTTTACCTGAGAGACATTCTCTCAAATTAAATCCAAGGACTGAAAACACAACGATGTAAAGTTTGCGCGAAACAGCACAAAAGACGGAAAATCAGACATAGGTATATGTCGCACATACGAAGTACCATCGTGTCTCATTCCTTATTTAGAAACATAACATACAAAAAATATTTTTCATTTTCTATTGGTTACAGTATTTTGTATGTTTTTTCCCGTTAATATAAACGTCATTCCAAATTATATATAATTTGTTTTCTTTGAATACCCGATGAATTGGCCCACGCTGCTCCAGACGTATATATACGCACAACCTAAAATATTGCGCATGTGAAGTCATATTTCAAAAATCATTTTCGCAGTGAAAGGGTTGATAAACATCCCGGGTATGTTTCTTGCTCAGTGGGTCTGTAGCAGCAAGGCAAGGTATGATAGTACTTGGATGAATGACCACCTACCAGGAAAGAATCATGTTCATTATACACCAAATAACTGCAGCATATTCAGAGCTACAGGCATTATATCGATGAGCCCGAGATATGGCGATATATATTTTTTTGGGGAAGGTGCAGAAAGTCTTTTGTGGACACCCAACGGTAGTGCGAGAGTCCCTCAGTCCTGCAGTCTGTGCTATTGCACCTCAGATTCACCCACTCAAAACTCCAACCAGTAGGCCTTCCATGACACTTGAGCCCCTCGCTCATTGTATCTGATGAGAATACGGGTTCGGGAGATATCAGTTGATATGCTACACACCAGCTCTCTATCGATCACTCCCAGACCTTTTGTTTCATGTATCATTTATGTATGTATCCATGGTTCCTGATTCAGGGCCACTTCGAAGTTCCTCCTAGCAACTTCAAGTACTGACTTGCCTTCCTTATAATATTCGAGGTATATCTGCATGCCCCTTTCCGCTCTTACAGTACCCAGAAGTGTTCTCTTTCGATCCCGTAGAACGCTCCGAATTGCATACTGTCCATGGCACTGAAATGAGTCATCATTTACCGAGAAAGCCAAGAGTTGTCCCCATTCTCTTTCGGTTTTTCGGCTCAGTGGTCATTTGTACCCACGAGTAAAAGAAAAATGGTTGGTCCAGTCCTGTGGTGTCCCCCGCACAGCGCTAAGGCTGATAACTCAAAGATTTCACGCTGTTTTTCGGAGGCTCCATTGCGGCACAATTTTTTTTGAGAACCCGGTACCCCTCATCCTTCTTGCACGGCGCTTACAGCTTGGATTCGGGTCTGCTTGCCAAAACCTCATTAGTCGAGTCGTGGCCGTCCATCCAATCACATGAATATCCACGAACCGCCCCATTCGCGGCGCAGCCGCGGCTTATTTACCTTAAACCACGTGAATAAAGTTAGACTCTGAGGAGCATAGCAATTAATATGCCGTCTTTCGGAGGGAACGTCAAGATGGCGGTCCCGAGTTCATTGATGTTGAGCTCTTCAGAGGTCCCCAGTTTGGGTCGGAAATACCAGACGATTCTGCAAAATTGCTAGTTGAGGAAAGTGTGCTCACCAGCGTCAGTAATAAGCACTGGCCCCAGAAAGAGGCCGACGTTAAATAACGAAATTTAAATCAAATAATGAATAAAAAATACTTTTTGAAGACAAGCTTTCAGTCAAATATACTGAGAAGTGAAAAATCATTTTCATTTTCATTCATTTTGATTTCTCATTAATTTTCATAACAGTGAAGGCTGCTGACCACAATCGACAATATGGAACGAAATAAAAAAATAATCAATAAAAAACCTTTTTGAAGACAAGCCTATTTTGTAGGTTATTCCGTGGGTTATAGATTCAAGAGCTTGTTGTGGTAATTCAACAATTGGTGAGTGCATTTCAGGCTGGAAAAAACAATTTTCAACTGAGATAAAGAGTAAGGAGGATTTTTCAATAAATCATCATTCTAATTCTTTTTGGTTCAGAAAAACAAAATTTGCAGGTCAATTATGTTTCGGTCATTCGACAATTGCTAGGTGAGTTTTGGCTTTGAGAAAAAATTTTCAACTGACACACAGTGAGCATTGCTGAAATCTAAAATTGCTTATATGTTTTATAGGAAATATTTTAGTGTATGTTCATTATTTTGATTGTATTTCGATAATTATTCGACAAATTTTCATGAAAATATATTCGATATTCAACCCACGTTCGTCATTTTACTATAGTGGCATTGCTAACTTAATATACCTAAAGTTAGCACAGCCATCACTTGAAACAAACGTTTGTCGTTCTTTTGCTTCAGGAAATCCAAAACTGCTCAACAATTAATTGGCAATTCGACAATTTTTTTATAAATTTTCGATGGTATGAAAGTGATATACAATGAGCATTGTTGAAACAAAATTTGATTTTATTATTATTCACCGTTTACAAAAAAAACTTCTGAAAGTTCATCACACCGGAAAATATCCATTGAAAGGCGTTTATTTCCTCATATATTTGAGTGCATTTCAATTATATTCAATGGATGTTAAAAGTTATACGACAAATTTCAATAACAATATTTCTGAAATTCGATTTTCACTCGTAAATTCACTTAACTCTAAATCAAGTTATCGCAGCCACCCCCTATGAAAAGAAACTGGAAGCGCGACACACGTTATGTATTCACGACAAATTTACGATAATAATCCGACACATATTGGCCTAGGTTTCATTGATTTTTGAGCAAGTGGCTTCGCTTACTTTATAGGTATCATGACTATGATTGGAACCTCTTCATACGTAGGGAGACAGTGGCACACAATTTATATGATCTGTACACCCCACACAAGCTCTTCATCGAGAAAATTCTACCATTGAAAACAATTGGGACGTTGTAGCTTTGTCAGATTTCAACACAAAATGTGTTCTAATGAGGTGTTCAATTATGAACTGAAATACCATAGAAAACACATTTCTGCAAATATTTGCGCTTATATTCCAATTCGTATAGAATTGAACATCCCCATCAATAATCAACAGATCCTACAGTAAGCATGACTTTTACTATCATAAGTAAGTAAATTCATTCAATTCAGGTATGAAACAGATATAGATTAATTTCTAACATAAGAGGGAAAAATAAACAATAAATAAAAGATACATAGTCCCAAAAAAAGCCGCCACCCAAACCCCAAAATTCAGTGCCCAAACAAAAAAAGGATCCCCAACCCAACAAAACCCCCAACAAAAAACAAAACATAAAAATTTTAAAATTTTAAATTTTAAATTTTTTTTTAAATTTTATTTTTTTTATTTTATTTTATTTCATATTTTATTATTTATTTTAATTTTATTATTTCATATTTCAATTTTTTATTTTTTCAATTTTACATTTCAATTTTTTAATTTTTTTTCATATTTCATATTTCATTTTTTTTATTTTTTTATTTTATTATTTTTTTTAATTTATTTTTAAATTTTAAATTTCATTTATTATTTTAAAATTTTTTTTATTTAATTTATATTTATTTTTAAATTTTTTTATTATTTTATTTATTTCAATTTTTAATATTTATTTCTATTATTTTTACTTTAAATAAATTTATATTTTATTTTATTATTTTATTTTCTATTTATTATTTTTTATTACTATTTTTATTTTAATTTTCTTTTATTTTTTTATTTTATTTTTTCATTTTTTTATATTTATTTAATTTTTTTTTATTTTTTTTAATATTATTATATTTTATTATTTATTATTTTTTTAATTTTATTTTTTTTTTATTTTATTTTTTTATTTTTTTAAATTTTTATTTTATTTTTTTAAATTTATATTTAATTTTTATTTTATTATTTTTATTTTATTATTTTAATTTTATTTTTATTTTTTTAATTTTTTTATTTATATTTTTTATTTATTATTTTATTTATTATTTTATTTTTTTATTATTTATTTTTTTTATTTATTTTTATTTAATTAATTTTTTTTATTTTTTATTTAATATTTTTTTTTTTATTTAAATTTACTTTTTTTATTTTCATTAAATTTTTATATTTATTTTTTTATATTTATATTTAATTTTTTTCATTTTTTTCATTTCATTTCACATTATATTTCATTTATTTTTTATTTTTATTTACTTTCTTATTATTTTATTATTTTTTACATTTATTATTTATATTTCATTATTTCATATTTTTTTATTTATATTTTTCTTTTTCATATTTATTATTTCTTTTATTATTTATTATTTTAAATTTATTCTTTATTATTTAAACCATTTATTATTTTAATTTTTTTTAAATTTCATTATTTTACTTTTCCATTATTTAATTAACATTCATTTATTTATTATTTTATTATTTTTTTATTTCATTATTTTATTACTTTTTAATTCAAATTTATTTTTTATTTTATATTTTATTATTTATTATTTTATTTTTATTATATTTAATTTTATTCTATTTATTTACCAATTTCATTTATTATTTATTTTACATTTACTTTTAATTTTACATTTATTATTTATTTATTTTATTTTTTTAATTTTTTATTTTCATTTTAAACCCATTTACATTTTTATTTCAATTATTTATTTTCCAATTTCATTTTATTTATTTATTTTTATTTACATTTTATTTAATTATTATTACCAAATTTTTATTTAATTTCCTTTATTTCTTTCAACTTTCAACCACATTTTCATTTCTTATTTAATTTTTTTAATCTCATTTTCATTTCCAATTTAACATTTTCATTTTTATTTTTTATTTCATTTATTCATTTCATATTTACTTTTACATTTACATTCTATTTCCCACATTCTTTCATATTTCACATTTCAATTTAATTCCCACATTTTTCATATTTCATTATTTCATTATTCATTTTTTTACATTTTACTTTCCCATATTTTATTACTTACATTCATTTTACATTTTATTTCATTATTATATTTTTCCCATTTTACTTTTTCATTTCAACCATTCATTTCATTTTAATTATTTTATACTTTTATTTATTATTTCATTCATTTTCTATTATATTTCCCTATTTCATTTTTTTCATATTTTATTTTTATTATCATTATCCATTTTATTATTTCTATTTTAATTTATATTTATTTTATTATTTATGCTTTTCTAATTATTAAATTTTTTTTTTTATTTTATTTATTATTTTTAATTTATTTTTCAATTTCATGATATTTATTATTTAATTTTATTTATTATTTTTTAATATTAATGATATTTATTATTATTATTTATTTTATTATTTTTTAAATTTTTTTATTATTTTTTTATTTGTTTAATTATATTGGTTATTTATTGTATTATATTTATATTTATTATTTTATATTTATTTTATTTTTATATTTTGGTTTTTGTTTATTATTTATTTATATTTTATTTTATTTATTTTTATTTTTTATTTTATTATTTTATATTTATGGTTTGTTATTTATTTTTTATATTATGTTTTGTTTTTTTTATATTTTGTTTTAATGGTATATTTTTATAGGTTATTATTTATTTTATATTTATATATATATTATATATATATGACAGAGTAATATATATATATATGAGATCCGTCGTGATGCGCCCGGAAGCAACCTCAATAATGGTTGTTCCTTATTCGAGTATCAGAGCAATATACATTATATAACAAATCCTTTCAACCTCTTGAATCTGAGCTTGTTTCTCATGCCTTCAACGTCTTAGGCAGAGCATTGCAAAGTTTGGGGTCCAAGATACGATATAAATTTTGATTTTGGGGAGTCTGCAGCGGGGAAAACATTCATGGTCTTAACTGAGCTCGGTACGAGTATTGATGCAAGCTCGTACAAAATGTAATTGAAGAATTAGTAGTCCATAGTAAACCCGAAAATTTAAAAGTTCCTAACCCGAATATTCCAGTTTTATCATCAACGCCTTAGTAGAATAACTCCGTTCTTTTTTACTCATAATTCCCTATTAATGAATTCCGAATCACTTCAGTTAACTAGCGATGTCCTTGAAGGTACCGCCCCATACCAGAATACAATAACGTATTATGGAGTTAGCCAAGCATCATAACCATCAGTACCACTTTCCCGTTTATTATATCTCTAAGCGGTAAAATCATAGAACAATTTACGTAGTCCAGTTACTGTATAATCAATGTGTTCATACCACCGAAGAGATTGGTCCACATTACCCAGTATTTTATTGCGTCCGTTTTATATATTGGAGACAGCTACAATTATTGTGAACATTGCAAAGATGTTTTGTGGATTTTATAATATTTGTTGGTTGGTCTCTAGTAGTTGGAGTAAATGCAATGAATTTGGTTTTTTTTGACATTGACACTCAGTAATTAGTACTCAACCAGCTGAAAATCATTTTGATGCCTATTTCAGCCTGGATTGCATACTTCTTCCCACGTTTTTTCAACAAAAGTGATAGCCGTGTCATCAGCAAATGAAATTATTTTACCTTTTAAATTTGAAATTTTGGAAGATGTTGTTCCTATAGAGGGAAATAAGATAGGACCCAATACAGTTCCTGGGTACGCCCCGGAACAGTGCGGGTCGCTCAGAGATTCGTTTCCTTGACAATTTGTGTTCATTTGTCAAATAGTCCTCAAATATTTCAAAGCAACACCCTCACACCCGTCAGCTAGACGTTGGAGGAGCATATTGTGATCGACAGTATCAAATGCCTTGGCCAAATCCAAAACACTGTTATGCATTTTCTTGATTTTGAAACAGTCGTTGATTTGGTCAACAACTCAAAACTGCGTTTTCAGTTGATCTGCTTTCCAGAAAACCATATTGTGATTTTGAAAAAATATTGTTATTGTTGCAGAATTGTATAACTCAATTTTTGAGACATTTCTCGAATATTTTTGAGAAATTATTATGGGTCGAAAGTTTGTTACTAATTTTTTATCGCCTGACTTTAAGTCATCTGGTTGATTTGAAAAGTAGGACTCAATATCTGATAAATACGTTTCCAGGTTAGACGATGGTGGACGATATGATGCAGTTAATAAAAATGATCTATTACCTATCGGAAACGATATCTCTAATAAGTTGATTTCACTAAGGTGTTTTATAGCAGAAGAGGAGTTGATATCTTTCCTAATGTAAACTATCAACCCATCGTTTTGGTTGAATTGAGATTCATTATATAATATATCAAAATTTGGAATGGAGAAAATTTTGATATCATCAATCAGTCATGATTCAGATAATATTATAATATCAACATTACTTATATTGGCTGACTGAATATACAAGAGAAATTCATCAATATTTCTTCGCATACTCCTGATATTTAGATGGAATATATTCAAGAAATGCTCACCCTTGAAACGTTCCACATTGTCTTCCAAATTCTCACAAACAATCGTTTCTCTCTCCTCATAATTTTCTATGTGGCTTAGAAAATCCAGCATATTTGTCCTGTTGTGTTGAGAGTGTGTATTTTATTAATTGATTTAGAGTGAAAACTAAGGAAAGATATGTTTATTTTGAGAAAAAGGTTAAGAAAAGAGTAAAATAAGGATAGAGTTAATAAATGTAAGAAGGTAGAATTAAAACTTTCCTATTCGCAGAAAAATTGATAATATAGCTAGATTTGAGTATAATTGCTCTGGCCAAAATATATAGTTGAATATGATCAAAACAGCTAGAGCTTCTGGTACATTTCAACAGTTTTCATTTATAAATTCATCACTGATAAAATAAAAGAGAATGAGACATGTTTCATGATTAATTAACCTGTGGTAGAAGTCCATTGTATCTCGAAGTGGAGTGGTATAATTTTATGAAGAAGAAAAACTCGAAGTCGTCTCCACAATATAATATTAATAATCGATTAGATAAATACCATCGATTAGTAACATGCTCGAACCTTCATAGTTCATCATCAGCGGATAATAAAGTTTTCTAAATAAAAGAACAAAGACTAGTTACAGGTAAGTGATATATCTATTACATGGAGATGAAGAAATATTTTGTAGGTTAATATTAAATATTTTAATTCCAACGTCATAACTTGGACCATATGGAGTTGATTTTCGGCGTGTCCCATTTTAATTGGGAGGGTTAATGCTTAGCCGTTGCAGAATTGACGATTACTGAGGAAAATTAGAATGGCTGGTGATTGACAGCACAAAGAGCCATCCATCTATCAACGAATCAAACCAACCATGGAAGGACACGAGACTATGCACGGAACAAATGATGAACTAGATGTAATCAAACCAGCAGTTACATACCATGAAGAGCCAGATGTCACCTATCCATATTTCAAATTATATATATATTATAAGTAGAACAATTGTGTATCAAAATAAAGAACAGTTTGATGCGACGCACTAGTTATTACCGAACACGAAGTGCAATTGTACTGAAGAAAGGAAATCAACCAGAGCAACCGGAATAACACCTGTCCAAACGAACAATGCGACTATGACAGAACATTGGTTCATCGGAGATCGAGGCAGAAAAGTTCTAATGAATGTAAGGAATTAAAACTTTCGACATCAAATGTACTTGTCATTTAAGGAATGACACCGATTGTTATGGCATGACTTCAATATTTCAGGAAATTGAGAGAGTTTTGGAAACATGTAAAATATCTAGATCAGTTCAATATCAAGCATGGTTGTGATTAAGAATATGGTTAGCAAGAACTTTGGTATTATAATATCTATGTGGTTTCTAGAACTTCAATCAGTTTAACATTTACCAACTTGTTTTATTTTTCTACCACTCTGACCGACATATTGTCTACAGAATTTCATGTTCACAGACCGATTCTGTTGCCCAATATGTCGGTCAGATGGTAGAAAAATAAAAACAAGAGTTGGTGAACATGTTAAACTGATTGAGAGTTCTAGAAACCCACACATAGATGATTATAATACCAAAAGTTCATTTGCTAACCATATTCTTAATCACAACTATAGCTTTGATATCGAGACTGATTAAGATATTTTACATGTTTGCCAAAAGGGCTCTTTACTCAATTTCCTTGAAATATTTGAGATCAATGCTGTCATAAACAATCCGAGTGTCATTTCCTCAAATGAACAAGTACAGTTTGATTGTCGAAAGTTTTTTAATTCCCTTACATTTCATTAGAACTTTTTCCTGCCTCGATCTCCGATAAACCAATTGTTCTATGTCATAGTACATTTGTTCGTTTGGACAGGTGTTATTCCGGTTTGCTCTGGGGTGTGGTTTTCCTTTCTTCAGTACAAGTTGCACTTCGGGGTGTTCGTTGGAATAACTAGTCTGTCACATACAAATGTTCTTTATTTTGATACACAATTGTTCTACTCCTATAGATATATATAAATTTGTAAATATGGATAGGTGACATCTGAGCTCTTCGCATGGTATAGTAACTGCTTTGGTTGTGATTTACATCTAGTTCATATTTGTTCCGTGCATGGAGTTCTCGTGTCGCCGTTCCATGGTTAGGTTTGACAATTCAGTCTGACAGATGGATGGCTCTTTCGGTGCTGTCAATCACCAGCCATTGCTTCTAATTTTTCCTCATGTCGTCAATTCATTTTGCATCGGCTAAAGCATTTAGCCCTTCCAAATTTAAAAATGGGACACAGCCCTTGAAAGGGAAATCCCAACTTTCCATATGGTCCAAGTTATGAACATCGGAATTGAAATAATTTTATATCATCAACCTACAAAATATTTTTTCATCTCCATGTAAGTAGCACTTCTTGTATCACATTACCCATGTAACTAAGTCTTTGTTCTTCTTTTATTGTAGAAAACTTTTATTATCCGCTGATGATGAACCTATAGAGGTTCGAAACATGTTCACCTAATCGATGGTATTTATCTAATCGATTGTTGATATTATATTGTGGAGACGACTTCGAGTTTTTCTTCTTCATAAAATTCATGATTAATGTTAATTATTGTTGATATATTTAGTAACATCTTTCTTGCAGGTGAGCCTGGTTTTCTTTCCGTTTATAGTGGTATAAATTTGACCATTGAATGACCATGCATTTTTCATCCAAAAAACAGATTTCGCTTCCATCATCAACAATCTTCTGCACTTCGTTAAGTCTTCGTTGAAATATATGTTTGTACCTCTGAATGTTCCTCCACGATTGAGAATTTCAAACTTCGCCTGTGGTTTTGACAATATTATTATTGAAGGTCTTGGTTTGCTTGGATTTTCATGACGTGTTCCAACTCTGAATGCAACTCGAACATCGTTAGTATCTAGTTTCTTAATTGATTTGGAATTTATTATGCCCAGTATCTTATTCAGCAGATTCTCGTCATGTTCTTCAGCGACCCCGTATACACATATATTATTTACTTTTGCTCGTTGATGGATATTATCGATTTCTTGTTGAAAGCTATCTACTTTTTCTTTCAGTTTGTTAATCATTACTTTATGAGATTTTACGTCTTCTTCGAGGTTCCTAATTTTTTTGTTCGATTCTTTCAGCTATCTTCTCTGTCATAACTGAACTGTATCGCATATTTCCACCACAACTGAAAATCTTCCTTTTTTTCCAGATCAACATGAGTGACACGCCGCTCGAACACTAGCTGCAAAGATGCTCCACCGAAGCACGTCATCCAGGCGGAGGCGAGCGTCCCGCAGCGCCGCTTCTTCGCCGCAGACAAGAGGTACAAGGTCGGCGGCCACCAGCCCGGGGCGAAGGGCCAGCATCGCGGTGAGTCCGGCCGATCCGGACAGAACGAGAAACACACTAATGCCAGAAGCCAACCGCAGTCCAAGACACTCCATCATTCCAGACATTTCGCTAGATACACAGGAATTCAGAGAGAGGAAGAATGGTAATGGGAACAGCAACAGGAGTCCGAGACCGAGTCTGGTGCCTGACTTTGATAGAAGTCCTAGGAATAGGTGAGATTTCTCCGAATACCAGGTATTCACATGAAAAATATCTTTAGTTTCAACTGATACACTTTGTAGTGAAGATGGATGATATTGAAGTCGAAAATTAGATATCGAATTAGTTATTACAGGCATTAAATATCGGGTACAAAAAGAATTCATTTATCAGCCCATATTAGCTGTTAAAATCAGAGAAATAACTTCGAACTGGGAATTCTACCAAAAAGCATAAAGTATCACTTTGCTTCTTTGATTTCGAACACTTTAGAAATGACCACCGAGAAGTTGACTACATACCGCATTTCATATAATTCCGTGCAGCAATAATGCTTTTTTCTCAGAATGGAATTATGGAATTATAGAATAAATAATTTGCAGAAGAAGGTGATTGTCTAACCGAACGTCATTGTCAAGTGAGATAAATGTAGTCGATTCAAATTTTGAAAACCCGATGGCACGGCAGTCGGGAAGGTCACTTTTCTAATTTATTCATTCCTTCTGGAATAACCATACTCATTTCAATTGGAGAACACGATTTCTTTAATATTTTTTTATGTATAACCACGCATAAATTTTCACAAAGTAAATCGATTTTGATGATTCTTTCCTTATTGTATAGGAAATACCTCGAAGTTGGTCCTATTTGAATTCGAAAAAAATGTTACCCTTAAGGGTAGAAAAATAGGGGATATTTATAGTTTACCCAATGGATTTTAACCAGCTAACCGATTCTACCACTCAAAAACTTTTTACTGAATTATCCGCTTCAGATGATTCTTTTTTCATTGACTTCAGAGTTGGTTTTATTTAAGAAAGATGAATCCACCCCTTGGGGTAGAGATATTTTTCATCTGTGAACCGATTATGTTGAAACTTTGCACACATAAGTAGTTCTGATTATACTACAACATAATCGATTGAGAAAGTAGTTATCAGTAGATTTTAGCCACAAAAAATAAAAAAATAAAAAAAAAAATAACAAAAAATTAAACAGATATAAAAATAAACTGAAAAGCGAATGAAATATTCAATAAAAAACCTTTATTCAAATACACTGAAAAATAATTACTTTGGATGTGTGAGTTATAGATTCAAAAGCTTGTCGCATACAAAAGCGACAAGCTTCTGAATCTATAACTCACGAAACACATCCTATTATTTTTTACTTTTCAGTGCATTTGAATAAAAGCTTGTCTTTGGAAAGGTTTATTATTTTATTTTGTGCTTTTTAGTACTTAAGTACGAATCCATCCATGCATATTTGTTGAAACATCGTTATCATGAGGCTTTTTCATCCTGTAAGGTCTGAGCTATCTAGTCCTTCAATGAGGGGACCAACTGAAGATCAACTCATTCGCCATCTTGTAGTTGCCATCTTCAATTTATGAATTTCAACTGAAAATCAATAATTTTCGACTGAATTCATCTCCGATCCCAAAAACTCCCATGTTTTCGACTTGCAACTGTCATTGCTTACTATGTCATGAACATTTGATAGCAAAAAAAACGTGTTTTTGCAAGCTTTTATTTACTTTTACCTTCTTACAAGTTAAATTTGACCAACTTCCTGTCGTCCGATTATGTTGAAATTTGGCAGGTATTCATAATTCCGCTGACAATGCATAACATAGGTTTTTTCAGAGAAAAAAATGGCGACTCCAAAATGGCGGACGATATTTTTGTTTATAGTCTGATTTGATTCAAAATTGATCATTCGGGGTTTTCGGGGTCGAAGATTATGAATAAAATCAAAATGGCGGCTCCATGATGGTGGACGATATCTTTGATTCTGGTCCGATTCCATTCAAAATTGACAATTTTGCTATTTTCGGAATCTAGCTTACCCCTTTTAAAATTATTCCTGGAGTATTACAGAAATTCTATTCATGATTGTGACAGTATTTTGGCATTATGCTTTTTTCCAGCCTCCTTCCTGAATCTCAGAGGAGTCCACGTCACAGTTTGGTCCCTACAGAATACTCACGAAGTCCCAGAAATAGCCTCGTACCAGATTCGGCGCATAGCCCTCGAAATTGGTTCCCTTTAAACAGTCTGACGCCGGAAAGCACCGGGTACGGATCGAGGTTGAACCTTGCGGTCGACTTCAATCGCAGTCCGAGAAACAGTTTAGTTCCAGATGGCAACAGAGTCCCGAGACAAAGCTTGACACCATCCGAGTCATGTAATTGGGTCCAAGAAGATGGTGAGTCGAACTGAAAGTCTTGGTATTGAGCGATTTGGATATAGTTGTTAGAATTTTTCCAAAATGGAACTATTTGTAATGGACTTTTAAGGAAACAACTATGTATATTGCGAGTAGAATCAAGACTTACTTCTATGTACAATCAGGAACTGATAATTGAGAGCGTAAAAGTAAGAGTATGAATGGATGTGTCATGGTGAATTGAATAATATTATCCTCAATTGTGCTCTATTCCGCCCTCTTAACTAACAAGAATGTTAACAAAATCCTAATGAGCAGAACGAAGTTCCTTGGGAGTAGTCAATATTTCTCATTCTATAATCACTGTATAATTAACTTATCTCTGCAGTAAACAATAATAACAAAGAATATTGTTTGGTCTTAAATGACTATGAACAACTAGTTTAAAACAACCTAACTTCTATAATGACTATCAACAATTACAAGAGTGAAACTAATGTACAGGGTGATGGTTCATTACACTTTCTCTTTCAGAGTAAATGAAAAGGAAACATCATTCTTTTACCTAGAGTAGGTAAAGGGATATTTTCACTAAACTCAATTTTTATGTCATCGTCTCCTTATTTCGTTTTTTTTTCTTTTAGATTCGTGACAAAAATTCAGGGTTGAACAATTTGGAAGCTTACATCTATTACAATTATTCCTTAAGTATCTATAAATTTAAAAAAATTTTAGAAGTTTTCATGATCCGTACATGGAATAACCTTCATGGTGAATAGTGTGAAGAATATTCTGAAATTGCAGTTCCTCAGTCTTTTTGAGAATTTCATCCAATTTGAAACTTGCTTCATCTAAATTGTTCAGTTGCAGAGGTATAAGGTTTAGTTTTGAATTATTTTTTGTACTAATATCGTCGTTGCAACAAATTTCTTCTAGAGAGAAGTCTGGGATTATAGATCATGATGTACTTTCCTCAGAAAAACTCTCTGAAATGAGTACAGTAGATCCTATGTAGATTTCACAATAATTTGATAGCAGCTCAAGGTAACATCAATTTTCTTGGGTGGAACATATATCCAACTATCAGGTTTTTTAAGCTCAGGCCAAATTTCGTATGTTGTGTGGATAATTCTAATATCACAATCTGGGGGTAAATCATTGTTTGACTGAAGCAATTTGGCTTCGCATAATGGTCTAACATGAGTAGAATGAAACAAATCAGGATTTTTGCATATTAGATCTTCTTCATGAAGTGAGAAACAATCATCTGATTTATCAAGTCGAGCATAAATGTTTCTATTCTCGGATAGTGCTGAATAATTGAAAGGAGGTAGAATAAGGGTTATTCGATCAATTTCGAAGTGGAGGACAGGAAGAGATATTGATTTATACAGGGTATACTGAGCGTTGTTTATTAACGGGATGCTGATTTCAAATATAATTTCATCATTAGTTTGAATCTTATCGTGCCGAATTTTCCATATTCAAAAGTAATTAATGGATAATTGCTCGAGGTTGGAGGTAACTCTGGGATTTTGATAATTCTTTGATAACTTGTTGTGGTAAAATAATAGAAGGATGGAGATTGTTAGATTTCGCGAATAATAATGCGTTTATCAGTGTGGAATATTTGTCTTGTAATTCCGTTTTGAAGAATGTTAGTATAGTGAAGAGTTCTTCAATTTTTCGCTTCTATTCTGAATTAAAATATGTTTTTCCGATTTTGGCACCATAGTTAGAAATTTCGTCGAAGTTTTTATCAAATATTGCTCTGTTGCGATTCGGATCTGTTATGGTGTTATTGAAATTCATTATTGTTGTTTTGACACTTGGCCCTTCAATAGTTCCGTTATATGGTATTCGTTTCGTTTCGTTTGTTTCAGCTTTGTTTATGGCGGTGTTGAAATTTTCGGCGTCTTCTGAATCTAGAGTTAGTTCCGAATAAACCTTTAAAGATTGTTCCCATGACATTTAGGAATGCACGATTTCGTCAAGATTTTCCGTTGTTGGCAATTCACTTCAACGTTCGTTGATGATCATGTAGAGTAGGTATTATCTGGTCTAGGATTTTAAATGGAGATTTGCATAAGTTTAAGTTGATTACTGTTTTGTCTTGATTACATAGTGAGATTGTTTTCTGAAAAATTGAATCTATAAAATTAAACTTACTAGAAAAAGTTTCTAAAAGTACGTATTTTAAAAAAAACAATTTCCTTCGAAGAATTTAATGTTGTTTTTGTGTTCGTAATATATTCCGGGTGATCTGGGGATTGGGGTGTGGAAGAATTGGTTCAAACCCATAGCGAAATACACTAGGCTGCATCTAGAACAAGAGCTGACTTCAGTAGATTCATATGGACATTAACTTTTGATTTTTCTCTTTGTATAATACAATTCACAGGAGGGTGTATTTCTAAAATCTTATGAGGACCGGAGTAGTTCTGAGTGAGCTTTTTACATTCACCTTTCGTTGAGAAAGATATCAGGTGAGGGAGGACGGCTTGAGCAGTCAGCGTTTCGATTTAGTTTTCCTGGTTTATATACTACTTTGTAGTTGTATTCTTCCAGTTCAAATCGCCATCTCGAACCAGGGTATTCAACATTGAATAACCATGTCAGAGGTGTGTGATCTATGTAAATAAAGAATTTTCCACCGTAAAGATAGGGTCTGAAATGATTTGTACTCCAAACAATCGCTAGTTATTCCTTTTCGGTGGTGTTGTAATTTGATTCTGCTCTGTTCAAAGTTCGGCTTGGATCGGGAGATCCCTAGGTAGATCGCCTTGCTCCAATCGAGTTATAACCCGCGTCTGAAGTTAAAATGAAGGGTTTGAAAAATTCTGAATACTGAAGAATAGGTTCGGAACAGAGTATTCATTTGAATTTTTCGAATAAATGTTGTTCTAAAATTCGAATCTTCCCTTAATATTTTGTTAGAGGTTGAGAGAGAGAACTGAAATCTGGGATGAATCGTCTATAGTATTCTATAAGACCTAGAAAACTTTTGATGTCTCTGGGATTTTCGGGTCTAGGAAATTCTGCGGTCATTACGTGTCCTAGAAATATGACTTTCCGTCTTGAGAATTTGCATTTATCTGGTTTAATTTCCAAATTGAATTTCGACAATCTTTCGAAGACTTCTCTGGAGCGTTTGTTATGATGTCAGCGCGAAAGACGATGTCATCTAAGTACACGATACATCTATAGTTCTGAATACCCGCTGAAACTGAGTTCATCAATCTTTGGAAAACGCTAGGTGCATTTTTCATACCAAAAGGCATTCTGAGGTATTGATAATGACCTGAAGGGGTTGAGAATGCTGTTTTTGGTGAGTCTTCAGGGTGCATTTTTATTTGACGAAAACCTGACTTTGAGTCTGTCGTGGAGTATTATTTGGAGTACCTAATTGATCTGGAATATCAACGATTCTCCATTTTTTATTGCCAGAAGCGTCTTGGTTTTTAGGGACGACCCATAAGGCAGCATTCCAAGGAGAACTAGATGGTTCAATAATATTTTTTTCTAACATCTCAGTAATTCGATTTTCGAATTCTTGTTTATGGATTTCGGGATATCTGTATGATTTAACAGTTATAGGATATTAGTGGGAATATTGCACATAATACCTTCTGTATGTGAAAACTTGTCGTCTCATAAGTGAAAAATTTCATTATATTCTTCGCAAATAGAAATTAATGATTTTCTTTCTTATTCGTTCATATGAGATGTTCTCAATAAATTTCTGATTTGATTTAATCGACCCGAATTATGATTGTTATTACTGTGTGAAGATGGGATCGAGTTTATCTGTTTCTCTTGGATAATTTCGATTGAGTCTAGATGAATTTTGATGGAACTGATTTTGACTGATTTTTTGGTTGTATTCAATATAGAAATTGATGCGTAATTTTCATTAACTGTCACCAAACTTGGACGGAGATGTACTCCGTCTAGGATACTCAATTTAGAACAAATACCTTCTCGAATTTCTGGGTTGGCTACTTGGATTCTTATTATTGTTTCTGATCTTGGATTCAGAAATATCGGTTCGTTTTCATGTGGATTTGTGTACGGATTTTCTGTAAGGTTGATAGTTTCGGTTATTTCTGGAGTTTGATTATTGTATATGGGAGATTTGATGTGATTTATTTTGATGTGAGACTTTTCGAAGTTCAGAGTCGTATAATTCCATAAAAAAATTTGGAAAATCGTCATTCACCGTGTAGAATGTATGATTTAGGATTTCTTTGTGAATGGAAAAGTCGAGTTTGAATAGAAGAATATTTTTTTTGGTTCTAATATATTTTTGTCAATGCCTCTGGTTCTATTATATTTTTTTATGAAAGATATGTCTGCGCCAGAGTCTATGAGAAACTTCAATGAGGTTGGATGATTTATGAAACGAATGATAACAAAAAAAGTTACAGAGAGGTTGATGGTCCAAATTTGGCCTGGAATGAATGAGGCTGTTGGGAGTTTAAATGATTGGCGTTATTTTGATTTGGACTTGTAGAGTTAGTACTTGTTGAATTTGTAGAATTTGCATTATTATGTTGTCTACTATTATTATAAGCTTTTTCTACATTCACCTATTATATGGCCTGGTTTTCTCACAGTAGTTACAAGATATCGGTTGGGTATTTCTGAGATTTGTATTATTGTGATTTGGATTTTTTTTATTTGATGTGAAATTATTTGAACGGGTATTCTTAAAATTGTTCTGTGGATATGATCTAGGAGTGTCTGAGTTCGGAAGGAATCTGATGTTACCTTCATTGCGATTTTTGTAGCGACAATTAGCAGTGGAATGATTATTTCTTTCACATATGCTGCAAAATAATCTAAAAATTATTGGTTTGGATAGTTGTTCTTGTTCTCCGGCAAGAGCTAATGATATGGCCTTTTCGAAGCTGTCTGAGATTTGAGATTTCACCATAATTTGAAAGTATCTATTCAATCCTCTGGTAAAAACGTCCAGAGCTTGGTTTTTCAATGGATTTATGCACGCTTCTTCAGCATATTTATTTGAACTATCAAGAGTTTAACATAGGAATTTTCTACTTCATTTGCGAATGACATGACGTTTTCTGATGGCATTCGGCAAAGGGAATGTAACGGTTCTTTTTTCTGAATACGCACTTAACAAAAAAAAAAAAGGTCATTCCATTCGTCGAACTGTCTGTTTCTTGTGATAGCTCTAGCTTTAGCGGTTGACTCAGTTTCTATAATTGCTAACAACATTTCTTTATGTTTGTCTTTCACTAAAGAAATAGTTTTATCACAATTGTCAAGAGATTCGTATAGTTTGTTTTTTGAGCCATCGAATTTGATTAGCATCCTTTCAGCGATTTCGATTGAGACTGGCATTATCACTACTAAGAGTTATGGTTGTCTTGGAGACTGATGGATATGAGGATATAAATCTTGGTTTATTCACTTATCAGTGCACGGGAGGTTTGTATATTATCGGGTAAATTTGTATTGTTCAATGAGAAACTGTTGCCTAGCCTAGCAGAAAAACTGTCAACCAGTAAAACCGCGACACCGAAGGTGGAGCGTTTTTAGGTTGACAGTTTTTCGTGTCAAATTGCTAAAGGAAATAGTTTAGAATTTTAACAACACAAATTTACCTGATATCAATACAAACATCAAGTGTAATTCGGCAGGACAATTTGATGAATAAGAAATTCAGAAACATATCAATGCAAACTTCATTTATTTTGACAACCAACACCGTGATAATTGATAAACAAATGAATTAGGGAGAAAACCACTAGTGCATTTGTATTCTATCGGGTGAATTTGGGTTGTTTGATGAGAACTGTTGTCTAGCAATTAGACGAGAAAAACTGTCAACTATTAAAAACGCGACACCGAAGGTAAAGCGTTCTTTGGTTGAGAGTTTTTCGAGTCAAATTACTGAAGTAAACAGTTTAGAATTTGACAAACAAAAATTTATCCGATATCAATACAAACATCGAGTGTAATTTGGCATGACAATTTGATGAATACGGAATTAAGAAACATATCAATGCAAACTCCATTCATTTTGGCAACCAACACCGCGATAATTGATGAACAAATGAATAAGTTAAAAAACCACTAGTGCATTTGTCGCTGTAAAAGTTGCAGCTAACTTTTGCCGCTGTCAAACTGACAATTGCACTGTGGCATATGCGATTTTCTATACATGAGTTGAATTGTCACATAAATGATATTGTAATTCCTGATATTATTGAAAGTCACCGAATCTTGAGGACTTGACGATGATTTGTTGTGGTACTTTATGGCAGCTTGATTTCTGGAGACTTCTCGTTTTCTGGGCCTTTCCTCTTGGATCGTTGATGGGTTTTCCAAAATATAAACTTTTTCTTTCTAATATAGATGATCCTGAACTTCTGACATTTTTTGTGATGGATTTCCATAACAATGAATCTTCGTACAACTATGTATTTTGCGAGTATAATCAAAAATAACTATTATGTACAATCAGGAACAAATAATTTACAGCGTAAAAGCAAGCGTATGAATGGATGTGTGATGGTGGATTGAATAATAGTCTCTGTTCTGCCCCTCCAACTTACAAGAATGTAAACAAAATCCTTATGAGCAGAACAAAGTTTCTTAGAAGTATTCAATATTTCTTATTCTATAATCACTAAATAATTAACTCATCTCTGCAGTAAACAAATAACAACAGAGAATATTGTCTGTTCTTAAATGACTATAAACAACCAGTTCAAAACAACTAATCTTCTAGAATGGATGTGAGCAATCACAAGAGTGAAACTGATATACAGGGTGATGGTACATTACATATTATTTATATGAATTCTCTCACCTCAGCATTAACCCATTAATACCCACAATCGTGAATGACTAGGTAATAAGTTATTATGCACAGAATGGAATCTTTGGTTACTTATTTTCTTAAAAAACCATGGGAAAAAATTGGGTCACATCATTTTGAAAATATAGGCTGGGTCTTCATGGACCCATTGGGCTTCAGAAGAACTTCTGGTAACGAAAACAAAATCTTTCGAAATGTAATTTTATTCTGAAAAAACATCAGATATTCATACACTTTACAGTGAATTATCATTATTGAGCCTGATAATCCGAAAAATATTTGTCATAGATAGCAGTGGATACCTAATTGATGCTTTATTTCGTCCTATCTTCTCAGTTTTTTACCGTATTTGGTCAAGAGTGACTTTGCAACTTGAATTCCAGATTATCTCTTTCGCAACCCCATTGACGAACCAGAATATATGCATTCGTAGTTTCATGAACGAATTCGTTAGACTCCCTTGGAGCAATCGTCAGAAATTTCTTATTTACGGAGTCGATTAGAAGACTAACCTCACCCAGTGTATCATTCTCAGGGATATTTCGATATTTACTCACAAACATGTAGATTGGGAGCAATTTTCTCTAAACGGTTTCTTCTCATCGAATTGAGGACCAATACATTATGAATGTCTTCACTTTCTTCCCAATACATGCGTCTGCGTTGCAAAGGAACCACTTACCAAAAGGATTCCAATGCTGCATACATGTTAGTGGTATTCATTATCATTTGTATGATCTTTGAAAATAGCATCAACAGAAAAAATCTAATGGTAAGCATCAATGGAGGTAAGAGATGGAAAAATTATTCTTGTGGCAAGGCATCAAGGTCCCCTTTTTTCCATATGCACGTCACAGAGTCTATTTCAGGCCTCTTTGTGAATGTTGACAGTGGTAAATCATCTTCCTCCAAATTTTCCATTAATTCTAATAGTTCTGTGGTGGTAAGAGGACATTTCCTGAAATAATGAAAAATATAAAATTTTGATGTGAAAACACTTGTGAAGCCCAATGGGTCGTTAACGACCCATCTAGATTTGGAGTTATGCCTAGTGAATAGATTGAATGATAATTCGAATTTTATCATGTATCCATGTAGCTGACACATTATATCGCATGAATTATCAGAAGTGAGACATGAAGAGAAAAATAATTTGGGTACTTACCTCTCTTGATGTGTTGATGTGTTCCACGACAGTAAACACAAACACATAAACAGGAATATATGTTGAAATAAATTAATACTGACAGCCCGAATAACGTTAACTCACTCAAGTTATGTGCCGACTAAGATCGTGAATGCAAAAAACGTAAGCCACGTGATATTCGCAAATTTATGTCGGGTCATTAATGACTCACTGGGCATTAATGGGTTGATCATTCTCAGATTTTCTATTACATTTACCTCAAGCATTAATCATTCTCATATTTTCTATTACATTTATTCCGTCTTGGAAATAGACTTTCTTCGCAGTATTATTTGATAGACGAGGCCTTCCGCTCTACTGTACGTATTCTAATTTGTAGTGAGCACGTAAAGGTTGAAGCAAATTCGGTAAATCTCGATTGTGAAATTAAAGTGGGTGTAGCATGCAAATCACCCAACTGGTGAATCGATATGAATCAAGGGCTCGAAGATTATGAAATGTTGATCTATATGAATTGATGGTCGAATTCAGTAGAAAAATAACAATCTATCAGTTATTTTATTTGACAATCTTTCGACATTCATTTATATTACCAAGTACACCAAAGGAATTTTTAAAGGAAGGAACAGCTCCGCCAGGTGGACTTCATTTTTCAAATGAACTTTTTTGAGTAGATGTATGATTGCCATGGCGTTATAACCGTTCGACTTGTGATATTATCATCAGCTTTTTTTAAGTGGAACTTCTATATAACGTTTCAGACGGAATGCTTCGGACGAAAAAAAGGCGGCAAAATAGGTACTTGGCCGGTGAGATAAAGAGAGGGAAAATATGCTATATAAGCTGCTTGCTTCGTTTCAATTCTGCTCTTGTGCCATCATTTGTTCCCCACTCATACACGTGTTTCAGAAAATATATAAAGATATTCAAATACTTTCAGAATATTCTCTTTTTTTTTTCTCTTTCTCTATCTCTATCTCTCTCTCTTTCTTTACACCGTTCTACCCCTTACGATATACTACGAAATTGAGAATTAGATCGCCAAAAAATTTCCACTAAATTTTGTGATTTGTTACATAATATTATTATTGGAAAAAATACATGATATTTTTCCTAATAAGAATGAAAACACAATGAATAATCAATAATGATAATGAGAACCGGGAACAATTTACTTTTCCAATAAACATGAATATTACACATATTTCTTCGCCGAGCATGCATTTTCAGTCACCAGCCTTAGGGTAGTGTTAGAAAGTTTTGCTAAAAGCTAGCAAGCGATTGTTTATCAATCACACATTTGTCAAATCATTGTCAAATATTAGTGTTCATTTTTCATGAAATGCCTTCTGATGCATAGAAGATACGACTACGTTTCACAAAAATATCTAGGGTCTTACCAAAGTTATCATAAATAACTGATAAAAAACTTTTCAAAGACAAGCTTTCATGTAGGCCGTGTTCTAAAACCTAGTCAAACAATAATCCGTCGTGAAAAAATAAAATCTGCGATTTTTCTATTGGTTTTGCTTTTGTCAATTGAGTAATACTCATAAGTAGGAAACATAAATACCTAAGATTTTTTCCACTCCTTTGATCTATTCTTTGAAGGCTTCGAAAAAGACCTCCATCGGGAAAATAAAAAAAAAATTACTTTTTTATTAACAATTGAAAGGGATTGAAAAATGAAATGTTGAAATAAAGTTATAAAAAAATTATTAATAAGCAAATGTATTTTAAAGCAATTTTTTAAAACGATTTTTTTTTAATTATGAGATTCCCAAAAAAAATCTTATAAACAATGCATTTGTTTATAACAATAATTTTAACAATGGGAGTGGAAAAAAAAATATTTTCATGTAGTTTTCAACAAAAGAAAAAAGTGGATCAACGGGGATCTTTTGTGAAGCTTTGAAGAATAGATCCATGGAGTGGAAAAAATCTCAGGGATTTTATGTTAATTTCCAACTTGTAAAAATAACTTGCATATCCATTCACCTTCTGACGATAGGTCGATTCTGAATATTGTCTCTACTTCAATTAGTTTCTAACTGTTGATTATTTTTTCTTATAACCCAATCACTCGCATTTGGCCTGTCAAAGTATGGTTTGGAAATCTGATTTGGAAATCTGGCTTGCCACTTTATTATTCTTTGACTACCCATATGAAAAAAATATATTTGGATAATTACGAAAACTCTATGAAAAAATATTATTGTGGCATATTTCCATTCATATGTCCAGCCACAGACACGGCATCACACGGCATCACACACGGCATCATGGGTTGAAAATTCAATTTAGAAATCATGATTGTTTGAAAAACAGAAAACAATTGAGCGCCAGTGATTTGTTTGATGTCTTGTGATTGGGAAACTTCAAATATCTATGTGATTGTCAAATGGAGTAAACGCTCGTTACTTTGTCTCTTGATGATTGCTTGTAACCCAATAAAATATTTTGAAAACTCTTACTCTGTATGAAATATTCGAATGTCACGCGCCGATCCGATAGATGGGGCGGAGGCAATCTGCAGTTGATAGTTAGAGGCTTAGTTACTAAACTTTGCTAATCTGAAGAAGCCGTATCACGAATGGTGGAAGGGCTATCTCAAAAAGAATGTGCGGAGAGTTCGATAAACTTTTAGAATTTTTCGATGAAGAAAATCCTAGAGTCAAAACCAAGCTGGGAAGTAAGGCGGGGAATATTGCTTCACTATTAAAAATGCAACAACAGTTTGAAAAATGCTCTAGAAAATTGAAAGTTTGAGCTTGAAAGAAAATGATATGGAAAATTCTGTTTGAAGTTATAATAAATTTTGGAACGAAGTTCCTTTACGCGGCTTGCTGAAGGTGTTGATTGGTAGAAAATGTAACGTAAGAAAGAAGCGTTATGCCCCCTCCATGCAACGTTCTTTCTCTTTGTCTCTTTATATTATATACGAGTATGAGTGACAACTACACTTGATCCTGTCATGTTCAATTCTTATATAGGAAAATATAAAATGCAAAATTGATGAAATGAGAGATGTTGAACTCACTACATAGAGTGATTCGATATTTGAATTCAAATATATCTTTCTCAGTATGTTAGAATGCCTCAGGTTTTCAAGTAAGGCAATGAATAATGCAATTGTCCCATTTTGTAGTTGGTAGAGCTTACATTGGAAAACAGAAAAATCGCTAGCTGTTTGATACTAGAAGTCAAGGAACTATGAGAAAGATGCGATATATTTTTTCCCCCAAGTAAAGCCAAACAACTCAAAGAAATCAATTATTACATTTCTAAACATGGTGAAAGTGTAAAGAAGAACTTAATGAAGGCTCCTTAAAGTCCAACCTCATATTCTCATTGTATGAGGTGAACGAGCCGCGGCAGCGCAGCGAATGGGATAGTTTGTGGACATTCGTGTCGCATGTGGACGGCTGCGACTTGACTAACGAGGCTCTGGAAAACAGACCCAATTCAAAGATATAGGCGCCATGGCGACGGATGAATGACAACGGGGTCTCAGTCACTCGTGGTCTCTACGAGACGAAATACCGAAAGGAGATGAGGACTCTTGGCCTTCTCGATTCTTTCTAGGACAATGAAGGGGTTATTATTCCAAACGTTCTCCGAAATTGGAAGAGAAATCTCCAGGGTGCTGAACAAACGATAGGGGCTGCCCAGATGAACCTCCACCACCGCAAGGTAGTCACGGCAGTACATGCAGTTGCTAGCAGGGAACTCGAAGCGACACTCAATCGGGAACCATGGATGCGACATGTTGGAAAAAATCGTACCGGATAAGATACAATGTGCCAGAGGGCTCAAGTGTCGTCGGAGGCCACAGACTGACGAGCCCACAGGGAGGAGGTTTCAGTGGGTAGACCTGTTACAGGGACTCCCACAATACCGCAAGGTGTTATCCATGAAGTATTTCCTCCACCTCCCAACAGAAAACCAATAGAGACACTGGGGAGCTATGCATCAGTTCTGAGACCTAAAGACCAAGGTAAGCGCAGAGTATGAAAAAACTGCAAGTAGAAAAATCCTGGCCTCTACCAGTAGAAACATTTTGTTCACCACACTTTCTGAACAACTTAAACGAAAGTGAAGAAAAATCCGAACATTTTCAAAGTGAGAAAATAATGCAGAAAAATGGTGAGCCCAACCCATCAAAATATGGGGAGTGATATGGAGGATGATAAAAAGAGTAAAGGAACCTCATTCCTGACGATGGTCTCCCGACCGCACCCGTATATTTTTTGAACAAAATTGAACGTTTAACCGGAAAAATGTCACATCAAAATCTGTTGAGAAACAGGTGACCAACGGAAAAAGATCTATAGTAGTGGAATTTCTATATTTATCACAGAAATATCGCAAAAAAATGTTTTGAAAAATACCTCTGTAATAAGGTGACCTTACTTTATTCAATTGAGGCTAACTGAGTTTTATAAACTGCAGATTCCGAATTGCCTCATTAGAAAAATTTAGGGGAGTCAAATTTGGAGACCTGAGAGACCTCTAGATAGGTCCTCTCCTTCCAATCCAACGGTTGTCATGATGGTCATCCAACCATTGTTTCACAGGGTCGTGATAGTGACATGCAGTACCGTTTTTATGCTAACAGAGCCGATAGTTATCTGAGACTTGGTTGCGTCTGGATCAATTCGATTTTTCAGCTGGTCCACAATTGGAGGATCTATCGTATTTTCCAACAAATAGAGATACAAACTATTTATTTGGATATGAAACTTTTCATTTATAAATTCAAATCAAAGAACGTAACAGATGTTTTTTTAAATCAATTTGAGAACATTGTACATTCCTACAGCCATGATTTGAGGAAGTGATCGAGAATTCGGCACCCGTTCAGATCATAATTTTTTTTTTGGCGACGTCAAAAACCCAGAACTTTCTTTTTCATACCGAACTTGGCCCCCTCTCCACTTTCATGTTTTTAGTGAGATATCATTAATTTCTGAGAAGTTTTATCTTTTCATCCATCTAAATAAATATCTGACCATCAATATTTTCACTCGGGTTCAAGCTGCTTTGGTTTCTTCTCATTATTAATTTCTATTAGTCTAAGAGCTAGCAACGTTTTCGAGAGAGAATTTCAGGTAGGCCAGTTTTTAGATATGCTATCTCTCTCACTCTCCCGGACGTCATACGGGCTATCTGGCTGGCGGTAGTAGTTGCGTTCATCAGTGCGCATCGTACCTGTACAGGTAAAATATCAATTTTTCAAATAATTTTAGGAAGGTTCCTTTTTGTTTTATTATTGTAATTGAACTTTTTGACACATGAATCTATTATTGCCAGATATTTCTATTGTTGTTCAAATGTGCCAGACGCTAATTTTGAATGAGAAAAAGAAGTTTTCAAAAATTTAAAAAAAAAAAATTTATATGTTGTTATTTAAGTATCTAAAAAGCCAAAATTAATTTTTCAAACAATAATTCAATTGCTAAACCTTCAGCCAGACCGATTTAAAAGTGAAAAGTGATTGGGCATGTTGGAAGAGTACAGACTGTCACGCGCTAGTTGCGGAAGCGAGATAGACGACAGCAGCTGTCTGTAGTCAAGATGGTGACAGTTTAGTCACTTTGGTGTCAGTTTAGTCACATTGGTGTATTCGTTGCTGTTATTTTCAATGTTTTTGAAGGAATTGTGTTACAATGGCTATTGATAAATTGAAATGTGTTTTTTGTAAAGACAAAAATGGAAAAATTATAATTTTTGTAGAAGATACATTAAAAAAGTGTAAAGGAGTTTTACAAATACGTGTAAATTTTAAACTTAAATATGATAGTGTACAGTTACCAGAGGAAGTTAATGACACTGATGGATATCACAGAAATTGTTACAGCAGTTTTACAGCTTCAATGGCAAAATACCGTGATTTATTTGAAATTAATTTCTCGTCAACAGTAGTTCTTCCCAGCACATCTAGTTCAACTCCGATATCAAATTCTGCAGTAGATGTTAGCAAAACCCAAATTCACATACAGAAGTTAATATCCAAGAAATTGACACTTCTAATGCAATTATTGAGCCTGAAAGTGTGGAAAATAAAGAAACAAATTCAAATGTCAAACGAGTTTGTTTTTTATGTGGAAAAGATCGCAAGCAATCGAAAGGTAAACAACAAACTTAACACTCCTCAAATGATGCAAAAATTAACAAAAAAATTGCAGAGTGGATGATAAAATTAAATAATCAAGAGTTGCTAGAAAAAATAGAAAACGTACAGTCAAAAAGTGAAATTATTTTTTATCATCATTCGTGTGAATTGGGGTATTTAAATGATTATAATAAAGTTATTGCTGATGATCCACAGACTCCTTGGCATGACAATCGAAGTATCCACCATTGCATTTTCAATTAAATTGTATCATCAATAGAAGAAGAAGTTATAAAAAAAAAATTGTTTGCTGTTATAATCTCTTTGTGACACGTACAATGATGAATTTGTAGCTTCAGTCTCAGTCAGATGTAAATTTAATGACAAATCATTATCTTGGAGAGAAAATATTCAAACAATTTGAAAAATCGATCAAAATTATTTCAAAAAATAAAAATAAAGTTATCATGCATGAAGATTTTAGTTTATTAGAAGATAATGATTTGACGAGACTCGAGGAAAATGAGATTATTGATAAAGTTGTATTAGTCCTGCGGAACACCATTTTCAAAATGGATAAATTAAAATTACCATAAAAAATCAAGCCAAGTGATTTAATCAATGGTGAATGTACGATTCCTGGAAAATTAGATCGATTTTTTAAAGTATTGATTGGAGGCAAAGATATTTGTCGCAGAAATGGTAAACTGTAATCGATTAAGCAACTCAATGGCCTCTGATACTATTTTTTGTGTGACTAATGATACCATGAAACCATCAAAACACATAACTCTTGGTATGACTGTAAAAAGTTTCACAAGTAGTAGAAGAATCATTAACATTCCTAATCGTCTTGGACATTGCTGCAACTATACTACACTGGAGGAGCTGGAAACTGAAGCTACTCACTCATCTGTACATCGCTCTGAAATTAGTCCACCTGACATTATTTGAAAATCATCGTTATGCACAGGTGTAGCCTTCGATAACTTTGATAGATACGTTGATACTCTCAATGGAAAAGAAACTTTGCATGACACCGTAGGAATAATATATCAAAATATTGATAATGATGATCCTAATGAAAGTGATATCGATTCTAGAAGTGATCAGTCCGACATGTTACCACCACCAGCAGAAAGGAGACGAACCTTTGAAGCCATTGTTCCTGAACTTGTTCCGATTTCTGCCCGATTGCAAATGTTAGTACGATTAACACCTGTTGAGAACATAGGGCAATATCTATTCCGAGTACTTTCTCTTTAGTACAAACTATTGATTTATTACATATGGCTTCACACTTTTTCCATGTGCCAAACACTCCAATGTGGACAGGATTTAATTGTAGAATTATAAAGGATAATGACAGCAGTGATGAAGATGATGATGATTATCAAGATGCCTTCGTTTTTTGTGATACAATTATGGATTGAAAAATCTAACCTTAATTTTCACGTAACCATCCAAATTTCTGTTTATTTTCATACTTGAGGTTGATCGTTATCTTAATTTTGTACAACAATAAATTATTATTTTGATACCGTATTAATCCACAAATTAATTCAATGGTTTTTAGTCCTTTCTCTGAAATTCATTCGACAAATATTTACCACTACCACATCACTTTTCACTTTCAGATCGGTCTGGCTGGAGATTTGACAATTGAATTATTGTTTGGCAAATTAATTTTGGCTTTTTAGATACTTAAATAACATCATATGAAAATTTCAGCTATACTAAAATATTTTGGGAAACATTTTTTTTTTCATTCAAAATTAGCGTCTGGCACAGTTTAAACAACAATAGAAATATCTGGCAATGATAGATTCATGTGTCAAAAAGTTCAATTAAATAATAAAACAAAAAGGAACCTTCTTAAAATTATTTGAAAAATTGATATTTTACCTGTACAGGTACGATGCGCACTGATGAACGCAACCACTACCGTATGACGTTCGATAGAGTGAGAGAGATAGCATATCTAAAAACTGGCCTACCTGAAATTCTTGTTTTCCCGACGTTGCTAGCTCTCGTACTGTATATTCTCTATCACGGTGGAAGTGATTGAGAATATATCTCATTTATTATCTGAAATTTTTTTGACACGTTTCCTGCTGATCGATAAAGTTGCCAAGTCAAGGCGGTATAATTCCCACAGGCGGTTGTTCTCTACTATGGAGATTCTTTGAGCCTCAACTGATTTGGCTCAAATTGAAGATCATGAGATGAACACCGCTGATGGTTTTGCAGTTTGTTGAATATTGAGAAACCTATATCGAGCACAGCGCTGTCGAAACTGATGCCTTGTGCTATGTTCATATGTCGAGCAAATAAGGAATTATTTCCGGTGAACATATGCATTATTCATAATCTCAAACTCAGTTTTGACGCGTTGTAACTCGTGTGTAATATCATAGTTGAATTAAATTTTTCATCATTTATAGTTCTCAAATGTTTGTCTTGTATACATCTGAAGTGGTCTAGAATTTTGTTGAGTTAGTCAGTGAATGATAATAGTTGCACTTTTCAGACCTTGATAAATAAAAAATTATAATAAACATTCTGAGTGTTTAAGGGGGCCACATTGGACATGCAAAATTGCAAGTGTTTTTCAATTTTGAGGGGACAAAAGTAGCTCAAAACGTCAATCACCCAAAATTCATCAAAATCGTGACTATATCTTGTGAACAGCTTCACTGTGAAGGGCATACCCCGACTGATTTCTCTAGAGTGATTCGAAGTATCGGAACTTTGTGAATTCTCTTCCTATAGATTAATTACGAATTGGAAGTTTGCCAGCGCGTATCACTCCATATCCAGTTTCTGAATGGGAATCTAGATATGAGATCAGCATAACTGAAAAATTATCTGACTCCCAAATTTTCCTACTGTGCGCTTGGTTTCATCTGAATATCACTTTCCATTTGCACAGTCAAAAACTTGAAGACTAGCTGAAGTTCTGAAGAATTACCACTTATTTCCTCGCGAAGTGCTCTCTCATTTGGAAAATCTAAGAGTGAAAGGATCTTTAGTTCATAACCATATTGAGATAATGAACAAATGGAATGAATTCTCATAATATTTCCATTGCAAATTATTGGTGTGTACTTTTACAGATATACCAAATATGATTTGGGTACAAATTGACCATTTTTATACAGGGTGTTTTGAAATTCAGTATCAAGATTCCAGGGGCGTATTTTTCAGGTCAAAATAAAACTATTTTTCCACAGCTCTTTCAGTTTTTGCGATATTGAGATCAAATTTGAATCATGAGTTACGTTGAAGGGTTTACATCATCCAGTATGCAATGAATTCTATATTTTGTTCATATATTTTTTTGTCCCCTGTAGTTTTCACGCATCTGCAACCGTTATCGAAAGAAAAAGTAAAATCATTTTTTGCAATTCGTTACATTTAATCAAAAAATTCAACAAAGGGGCGGAACCTATTATCACAATAACAACCAAAGAAGCTACTTATTTGATTTGTGATCTGAATAACAAGTTTCCTTGAACATTACCCAAAAAATAAGAAACCTAGCGAACCTTGACTTCTCATAAAAGGTGTTGGAAATGCGCTCCTCCTTCTGCGATATAACCTTCAACTCTTCTTCTCATAGACTGCCGTACGCGTTCTGAAATTCCGGGAGTGTTTCTACAGTGTGGAAGACATCCATAATTCGTTCAGTAAGAACTTCGATGGAAGGCACTGGTTTTGCACCATGACCTGGGCCCTTTACATGTCCCTATGAAAATCAGTCCAAGGGGTTGCAATCTGGGGACCGTGGGGGCCGAGCCATTGGACTTGCTCTGCCAATCCAGCGATTGGGAAACACTGCTTCTGAATAATCGTGGACGAAAACTCGGAAATGAGGGGCAGTCCCATCGTGCATACACCACATTTGTTAACGAACTCGTTAAGGCAAGTTCCCCACTGATGCAGGCAATTCGTTCTGTAGGAACCTCGAATATGTGTGGCACCATTTGAAATGCGCCGTGAAATAAAAGGACCAATTAAAAAATCTCCTACTATTCCTGCCCATATGTTAACGCTGAACTGTTCCTGGTATCAAGATTGTCTGGTCATGTGTGGATTTTCCAGTGCTCAATTATATACGTTGTGGTAATTCACTACTTCGTCGCGTGTGAAGTGAGCTTCGTCGGTAAAAAGGATACGAGATAGAATTGCAGGATCCCTAGTACAGTTGCGCAGGAATCATCGGGAGAACTGCAAGTGCCGTGGAAAATCTCGCGGAAGCAAACCTTGGACGCGCTGGATATGATATGGGTATAGCATGTTTTCGTGTAAAACCCTCATTTCATATGTTAGAATCCACCAGCGGCGCACTACAAAGAAGTTTATGGAGCGAAAAAGGGCTTGACCCCTGGAAAAACATCTCTCTGTGGATTCTCACAATTGAAACGTAATTTATGTTTCAAAATTGATCTCAATATCGCAAAAACTAAAAGAGCTATGGAGAAAAAAATAAAAAATCTTGAAATTTCAACGTTTGCGTTTATGCAGATATGTTTACGGAAAAAAAGTCATTTTGATCTGAAAAATAGACCGCTGAAATCTTGATACTGAGTTTCGAAACACCCTAATATTTTTTATATTAAATCGGGCCTCCTTTGGCGGGAAATAACAAATACGCCCACATATAAAAAAATCAATAAGAATACACATTTGATAAAAAATCAATTCATTTTGAATTTCGAAATACAAATGGTATAATTGGTAATATTTATCAGGCGTATGTTCCATATCTGTTTTCTGGGTGGTAATTTTTGTGATATCG
The DNA here is from genome assembly GCA_018342105.1 of Gonioctena quinquepunctata. Classification (NCBI taxonomy): domain Eukaryota; kingdom Metazoa; phylum Arthropoda; class Insecta; order Coleoptera; family Chrysomelidae; genus Gonioctena; species Gonioctena quinquepunctata. The sequence goes on from JAFIRS010000125.1 coordinate 853,222, forward strand.
AAAGCTTCTGCTGCAATGGAATTTATAATTTTTTCTGCTATCTGAATTGGATTTTCCATTGCAACCTGCTACCATCGACGATTTCCACGCTCCATGGCACTCTATAACGTCGGCTAACGATGTTGTTGAATATTGAATATTGTATATATATATTATATATTGTATATATATTATATGAAACCAAACCTGCATTATGCATTTCCTCATACCTTGCTAAGGCATTTGACACTGTAGACCATAAACAATTATTGGGAGCATTGTCAATATGGATTGTAGGGGACGTGTTCATGAGCTTTTTGCAAGTTACATCTCTCACCGCCAACAAATTGTAAAAATTAATAATGACATCAGCAACACAAGAGTAGTTGAATGTGGAGTGGGTGATGGTTCAGGATCATACGAAGGAAATTAGGCTTGATGACTCTTTTACTCTTTTCCCCTCCATGTTTTTGTTTATCCAGGACACTGAAAAGTGCTTCTTCGAGCCCGTAGTACTCTCGGAGTTGCATTTCCTCCAACGTCCTGAAAAAAACGTCATTCACCGAGAAGGGCAGATATTCTTCTCCTTCCTTCTCGATATTTTGGCTCATCAGAGTCCATTCCTGAGTCCTCAGCTGACCTCCGATGGTGTGTTTGCTGACCCAAGGACGGAGTCGAGCACCCTGTGTCTGACGGGGAGGTCCGCAAAATTGACCACCTATGTAGATTAGTTTCAATAGCAAAATGAGTATGAACAACAGATGATTCCGAAACTGTTGATCATTTACCGTAGATGAATCAATCGCCAACATCATATATAATAATATTGTGCATGAAACGATATCATATGCCCAGAGAATTGCAGCTTAATATAATAAGGAACAAATTGCAAACAATGATTACAAAAGTCAAATTGCAGATGAAAATGGCCTAAGTCTCCTGATTTGATGATATTATCATTCATTTAGGTTCAAAATAAATCGATTGTTGTGGAATAACAGACATCTCAATCGGAAGATCAAGGAGGAGTCTCGGTGAATGGATATTTCAATAGAATACATTTTGATAGATGCAGAGAAGTTCAAGCTTCATCATTGAGTGCATTCTGAATTTCAGAGGTTGATTGTGCTGCCCCAGAGTTGCAGCAAAGTGAAGTTAGGCAAACCGAATATTTCAAAAAACTAATCCGTGGACGATGATTTCATTCACCGTAGTAATTTTTGTTACTCACAATGAGAGTGAGCAGCCAAAAAGTAACAGAAATGAGATAGTTTCCCGATATTTTCGCCGGCTCTGTCCAGGTAACCCATCCGCGATATCTTCGCGACACACGCACACATCAATAATGAGAAATTTATGGGTACCGCATGACGGAGAACATCTTAGTGTTGTATGTAATATTGTCGTCTTATTGTCAAATGATTCCAGTATGATTTTGGTTCATTGAAAGGGCAGTAATATCATTACTATTTTCCAAAATATTAACGAACACATTTGATTCAAATATTTTGTATTCATGATTCATCAAATCTACTCATAGAAATGGGTATAAATTCATGTCATTACATCTAAAATAACAAGGTTGTCTCATATTCAATATTCAGAAAACTAATCTCAACGTAATTTATTTTTCAAGGAGTATTCAGAATGGTTCTTGATTTAGAAAAATTATTCGTTCATTCAATTCATTTGATTCACTATTCACTATCACGTGAGAACAACACATTACTCCGAAATTGATAAGATTTATTTCAAAATCGTTAAACTATAAATTTTTTATAAAACGGTCCTGCATTCTGATATTTTATATTCCAAAAATCCTCACATTAGAAATACAGTCCGACTATTTCGTCAGTCATTTCAAAAGGAAGAAGTTCATAGAAAACACTGAAAATATATTGTCACATGAATTATCTACAAGCTAATATGGTCGATTATCTACAGGGGCAGGGGGGCGGTGAGATTTCCTCACCGGCATTAATTACCGGTGTCTTTCGTTTCATTTCGCGAAATCTCTCAAACTTTCAGAATGAATTCCATTCGTCTTGTTTCTCCTGCGATACTACCTGCTGGATAGCAGGGATTTCACTATCCAGGCGGGCCGTTTGATAAACGTCTTCGCGTGCAGGCGGGACTCCTTCGATCGGGGTCTCGTCACTAGCTCTAGAGCGATTGAGCTCTGATATAGGAGAATCATTGTCTGGAGCGCGGGGGCGGTTTGAATCAAACATTCTCATTTCATTCATGCCAGAATTTCTTGAAAATTCTTCGGAGAAATTGAGTGGGCTGGAGGCCCCTGAACTTAACGTATTACGTTCTGAATTTTGAAAGGCCTCCACAACTCGGCCTGGTGAGCCATTATTTATTGGGGTATGAGTTACTCTTGCGGGTCTATCGCCAAAATTCAAAGTATAACTTGAGGCTCTTAAGGCCTATTGGAATAAATATTAGTGGAAATTTCCCTCTGACTCAGATCAGCAGTGTATTCTGTTCAACAGAAAAATTATTCGGTGTTACATCATTGTCCTCAACAGGAAAGTTCCCAACCGGACTTTTGTTCACAGTCATACAGTCCATACTTACTCTCATACGGTTTAACCTAGAAGATGTAAGTGAATTTGAATGCACCGCTTTTTGCGAATCTAGAGGGTCGCTAGATTCCGTAGCGCAATTTTCGACGCGTCGCGATTCAACGAACAGCTGTGAGCTCTTCGGGCCTATACTTTCTGAGACATCTTTGTTTCTATTTCAGGGCTCCCCAAGCTAGGGGCCAAAAGAAAAATTATTTTCAACAGAAAATGAACCACGGACTGGCGCAGGTAGGATGGGCTGAAAAGCCAGACGATTCTCATATGGAGAACAAGCACTTGGTTGGCTGAATTTGTGTTTTGGGGCGTGTCCTCGAGCGTGAATTGTAGGACATGAAGGGATGTCAGAAGTTAATTTAATCTCTGAAAATCAAGCGCGTACCGTACCTATCTTAATAAAATTTCCCTAAGACAGAACTATATAACGCGTAAAACTGCAGACACGACGGTCACACAGAGGCACCTACGATCCCTACACATATTCGACACACATGAACTAAAACCTTCAGTTTTATAGACAGAATTGATTGAGAATAACCCATGCTTACACCTATCACCGCCGTGTGACTGATACGTTTTTAGTCGCAGAAAGACCCGTGCACTGAGGTTCATACACGTGTATGATCCTAGGTTCAATCTGGTTGAAGTCTCGCTCCAGTGTATCTGTCACAAATCACGGTTTGTGAGGCATATCGCGTCAGTGAGCTTCCGACAATAAGGGGGCTTTCTCCCAGCCTCAGGAGAAATAAGTTAGGCTTAGACAACCCCACTACCAAAGCACACGAGTGCAGGATCCTATAAGAGAAGGGTTAATTAGTATACAAAACAACGTATAACGTATTAGTAGCTGAAACGAAAAGGTGGATCAATCAAAAGACTGGATGCTAGAACTCTTGAAGTTGACGATCCAAAAATCGACCCAAAGTCCTCAGGACGGTGTAGGATGCGAAGCGTCGTTGAGAATTCTCAAAAATAAGAATTATCGCCAGGCTTCGAGATCACAGGTAGGACTCCAAATAACTGTAGAAGAATGAGCGGCTATTCCAGAAAGCACTCGTATAATACCCAATGGGACGGCAGAGCGTCTTCAAGAATAAAGAAAAACATTAGCTCACCCGCTGAACCCAGATCGCAGAGCGTATTGTCGAGCTCGAAGCCGAGCCAAAAGTGACAATTCCCGATTTGAGAAATGCTTTCTAGCCCTAGAAAATCATTACTTCCTCACTCATAGCCGGCCAAATGTCGTTCGTTCCTTGAATTTTTTTCTATCGTTCTCAGAGAAAGTCTATTTTCAACTCGACATCTTGAGAAAAAACATATCGGATGCCGAACAAAGAAAACAATATCTCGTACACTTGTTTCCGATATCCCAATTTGTTAATTTACGACTATTCGGTGAACTCGTCTCGCCAAAATCTCAAGTGCCATTGACAATGGTTGAGGTTGATGGGCCACCCATTTAGCGTCCTTGATGTAAGCACTTGTAGTCTTAGACCCCCAATTACATCATCCAGGTCAATTTACGTTTGAAATCTAAAAAACGAATTCGAATATTTTTGCATTTAAAACAAATTTGAATCGTTAATATTCACCGTATCACTGTCGGTCGAAAAGGGTTTTGCCACGCTAATCCGAAGGTGTGAAAATCCGATCACTCTCATTACTTATGCCAATATGCCGGTAGGGAGTCATAGAAATCCATATACACAGGGTAGTTTGATGTGAAGGGTACACTGAATCTCGCAGCGACATGTGGCTAAGAAATATTGCTTTCCACACGACAAATATTCAAATCAATCAGTTATTTCAAACGAATATTTTCTCAAAACCAAGAGTATGGCGAACTTGAATACATTTGATGGCATCCCTATTTTGGATTCAGATTGGCATCATGTTGATGCCGATGTCTCTTACTCTTCTCCAGTTTTCATGCAGGAAACAAAAGGCAAAAAATATTCTATATGAGATCGCGAATCTATTGAGTTAACCAAACATAATTCTCTTCATCTCATCCAAATACACTTCCTTCCAGGAAACAGAAGCCCTCGCCATAGTATCGCACCAACAGAATCAAATCGAAGCCCTAGAGGCAGCATCGCCCCAGAGTCCATGTCCAGGAGGACCAGTCCCAGGGGCAGTATAGCCGGTGATTTCATCCCTGCCGGTGAAAGAAGTCCAAGAGGAAGCATTGGTCCAGAAAACGGTGGCAACAGGAGTCCAAGAGGAAGTCTGGCAAGAAATAATATTCTTTCGGAGGAGTCGGAGAAAAGGAGTCCTAGGGGAAGTCTCACCCTCACGTTCCAGGAGCCATTGACTACTGGCAGGAGAGCTAGTGCAGATAATTCGATAGGTGAGTTTGCCAAAAATTTCTGTTGAAAAATGTGAACTGTAGTTGAAAAACCCTGGAATAGAGTATTTTCCAGCCCTGTCGTTTTGGTCAATCTGCTCATTGGATAGCTAATTTGTATGACTACTTCAAGCAGATGAGATAACGAATAGATTCGTTGAGTTGAAGAAAAAAGGTGGTTCCCAATGCCTATGGTATTGCCTCTGAATCTAGTATACTATTTCCGGAACTTAATGAAGGTACTGAATGAGCGTATATATTAGTAACTGTAGGGTAATCTCAATGAAATACCAAGTATATTATAGGAGAAAATACAAGAGAACACTGGGTGGCAATATATAACCAAATTCTACCTGAAAATTTTCAATCTGACCAAATAATCTGAAATGTTTGTTGTATATTCTCTTCTTGATTCTCTTCCAACATATTCTGGCCAAATATGTTCATTGAATATTCATCAAGACCGTAGTGTTTTTACACGCTGCATGTTTGTTTGTTTGTAAACGACTCCTTTGGGCGCGATTTTGACCCACTTCCAGTCGTCCGAATGATCTGAAATTTGGCAGGTGTACATAATTCCGGTGACAATGCATTGAGAAATCTTTGTGTGAAAAAAAAACTAAATGGTGGCTCCAATATGGCGTACGAGTTTTGTGATTATGGTCCGATTCGCTTCAAAATTTGTATCTGAGGATTTTTGTAGTCGGAGATTATGATTCTTTTGTCAAAATTGAAAAATTCAAGATGGCGGCTCCAAAATGTTTCACGAGTTTCGTGATTATGGTCTGATTCTATTCAAAATTGGTATCTGGGGGTTTTTGGGGTCGAATATTATGATTCTTCTGTGAAAATTGAAAAATTTAGGATGGCGGCTTCATAATAGCGGTCGAGTTTTGTGATTATGGTCTGATTCTATTCAAAATTGGTATGTGGGGGTTTTTGGGGTCCCAGATTATGATTACCTTATTTGATAAGATTATTTCATTTTCTAATTTGCAAAAAAATTATAAAAATAATAGTTAAAAAAAACTCGCTTTTATGAATATAAATCCTTCATTTAGTTCATTTTACTAATTTACATTGTCAAGTCATTGCAATGATTACAATGAGAACGATATATAGCATGCTTTCAGATTAAAATAGACTAAGTTCAAAAAATAAAAATGTATATACAACACATATACACATACATATACACACATACTACACCTATTTGCACACCATACATCTATACGCTCCTACAAATTCTAAAAAATATTTAATAAATACACAAAATACTTTAAACATACTAAAACATTTGTATATCTGTCGTTACTGAATATTAAATCGAAACAAACTGAAAAGTGGGAAATAAGGAAAAAAACTGAAAAGTGAAATAAGGAAAAAAACTGAAAAGTGGGAAATAAGTAATAGTTCAAAAAAACTGAAAAACACGCATTTATAGAAAACCAGACTAAAAACATAGAAAATAAGAAAAAAAAAATTTATTTTAAAAAAAGCGTGGGGTGCATGGTATCAATAATTATATAGTACATTACACACCTAGGGCAGTAAAGTAAGAAATGTCTCAAATCACAGGTAATTGTTGGCCGAGGCGATACCATGCACCCCACGTTTTTTTTGAAATAAAATGATTTGGTTTTTATTTTCTATGTTTTTAGTCTGATTTTCTATAAAAGCGTATTTTTTAGTTTTTTAAACTATTATTTATTTCACATATAGAATACATATTCGAAGTCCTTCACTTATCTCCGACTTGCTGGTACCATAAAATTCAATTTGGAATGTTATTACTATTCGGGAATAGTGCGATTAATTCTGATTTCCAAATATTTTGCACCAGTAAGATAGTCGACTATGAAAATTCAGCCTATAATTATGTTGCCAATAATTTCCGCCCATAAGTTAACATTTTTGGAGAATTGAGTATGGGCTTCCATCATCCATAACTACATTCACAAATTACCTCGCAGGACTTTGCACGTTTATCCATCGGATGTCATTCAACATCTATCGAGGCATTAGCTAGAAAAATCGTTGTTTTTGTGAGGATATGCGACCAACATACACTCATTGTCTGGGTTTATATAGTGAGGAATGAGACATTTCACATTTTAAATGAAATTGTAGCTGGTTATCAATAATGTTACAGAATTCTATCTCTTATTGCAGTTATGTCTATCCTGGCACTCAGGATGACATTCAAAGTTGGTAATGTTTTAGTTGCAATAGTTGAGTTGAGATGGCGTTAGCTCCATTCTGCTAATTCGATCATAGCAAATACTTTTGAATGGATTGACATTAATTATTTCAATTAGGTAACGCAGACATTGAACATTGTCTGCTTGGCCTACCCTGTACTGATGGGGGGCAAATACCCCGAAACCGGTCTACAGGTGGTCAGCTTGAGTGAAGTGGTGAATGTTTATCCATTTCGCAACAAACAATCGCAAAGTACCTTGTAGGACATTGCATGTTTACCGATCGGATGTCATTGAACGTCCATCGAGGCACAAGCCAGGATTTTTTTTTATGGGTATGCCACCAACACACACCTATTGTATAAGTTTTTGTAGTGAGTTGTCTTGAGGAGTAAGATATTTTTCATTTTTGATGGAATTATGGCTGGCTATCAAGAATGTTACCGATTTTTGTATCTCATATCATATATACAGTGTCCGTCATAAAGTTGGATACATATGAGAAAAAACTTGTTATTGAAATTTCTGAAAAACTCTGCATGTCTGACAACTGAAAAATCCGTTGCGACTTATATCACGTTACCTCAGATTTGGCGATAATTTAAAAAAGTTGTCTGTGGTGCCGGAAAATGGGTCAAATTGACAAGATATCGAGAATTATTGAAAAAATGTGTTTGTAATCCAACGAACACCCCATGTACCAATTTTGAACCAAATTATTAAAAAAAAACATTTTATTCCCCTACCCTTACTAAGAAACATAATACATTCTTGTTTTATCCGAAAACAGCTTTAATAACCTAAATCACATGAGTTTGGGTCGAAACTAATCAAATATTTGTGGAATAGACATTTTGTGGGAGATTAATTGTGATAACACGATTTGGTTTTCTCACTAGGTGTAGTCATGCCCTGTATATTGATATAGATGAGCTTATTCAATATTCTCAATCCGTAAACAGAATAAAAACCAACTAATATTTGTAATTAAAACTTAATAATACGTTATTTACCCTAATTAAATTTAGTATTGTTCAGGTAAATGTGGAAAAAAACTCAATAAACAAACAAAGTATACATTTTCAATATTCTACGCGACCACCTTCGCGCTCTATACATAGAATTGTTCTGGAAGACATTTCGCGACGAACATTTTTCAACATAGTTCTGTTGATCAGTGCTGCACAATTCCTGGTACAAATTTGTAAATGTTCTACATTTTGAAATGTGCGTTGTTTATAAACATTGCTTTTCAGGTAACCCCATAAAAAATAATCATGCGGCGTTAGGTCTGGAGACCTAGCAGGCCAAGGATTACCTGAATATCGACTTATCCACTGCTCACCAAACTCATTGTTCAACCACTCCCGCACTTCATTCGTAAAATGAATAGGAGAATAAACGAATCCGCTCTTGTAATTGTAGGTTGTCGATGAATGTAGATATCTCGGTCCGTAAAAAGTTCAAATACCGTTCGCCATTTAAATTATGTCTAAAAAAGAAGGGACCTACAACTAGCTCATTCAAAATTCTTCACCATTCATTCACTTTGAAACCATATTGGTCCTTGGCTTCAATAATAAAATTAGGATTATGATCTGCCCACCATCTATAATTTTGAGAACTGCGATACCATTTGAGGTAGAAGTTGCTTCGTCAGATTTTTTTTTGAGAAATCACGATTGTCTTTAAAAATTCCCTGGAACCATCCACAAAAATGAAATCGAGCGTCATAATTCCTGTCTCACAGTACTTGCACACATTTCGGTTTGTATGAGTGAAAGTGATTTTGCTTCAAAATTCGTCTAACAGAGGTTTGAGATATTTCTGGCTTTTCTGCCATAATTTCCGTCGAAACTCTTGGTGTCTCAGTCACTGTCAGTAGAACATTGTTGACATTATTTTCATCATTTACAACAGGCTAACGTGAACACTTCTATATTTGTTCTCAACCGAACCAGTTTCCTTAAATTTTTGCAATATCTCTGCTACCGTAGTAAAATGCAAATTTTGTTCTGTATGCTTTTCATTGAATATTTCAGCTACTTCTCTTGTGCTATGATAACTTTCGCCATATAGCATTACTATTTCTATTTTTCTTGAATACTCAGTTTTGGAGCCACTTCTATTGATAGATTGAAGAACACAAAAACTGATGAAGAACGACAACTTCAACAAAATTGTCAGCAACTTATTGTGACATTTGTTATTGTTACAACAAAAGTTGTAGATATTCTTTCAAAGCCGCCTTATAAAATTCAAAAATCTAGCTAAGTCATTGGAGTTCAAATTTACGAACCACTATGAGAATTATCAAGGATAAATAATGTATTAATGAGTTTTAATTACAAATATAGGTTGGTTTAAATTTTATTTACGAGTTAAGAATATTGAATAAGTTCATGTGCATCGATAAACAGGGCATGACTACACCTAGTCACAAGACTAAATCGTGTTTTCAAAATTAATCTCCCCCAAAATGTCTATTCCACCAATATTTGATTAGTTTTGATCCAAACTCATGTGATTCAGCTTATTAAAGCTGTTTTCAGGTGAAACAAAAATGTATAATGTTTCTCAATAAGGGCAGAGGAATAAAATGGTATTATTTTTTTTTCAATATGCTTCAAAATTAATAAATGGTGTCCTCGTTGGATTCCAAACACATTTTCTCGATAACATTTTTCGATATCGAATCAATCAATTGAATTAAATTCAGCAGAAAATACTCATCATCAATACCACGGATGAGTTTGAAGGTGGGTGAGATCAGTTTGTTGGTTTCAAAATGGCGGCTGTTGGAAGATTGAAATACAAATGAAAAATCGCTGGTAATAACCATCAATGCGAATTAATTTTTATTAACCTTGTATACTATATTGAGGTATATTTGCTCGTGTCAATCAGATACTATTTCGGTTTCACTTCCGCCCACAAATAGAACATCATAGTATTTCAATATTTATCGAGTTGAAAGTTTGACTATATTAATAACTATAAGTTATAATTTCTCCAAGTGATATTTAGATTAAATTCCAAGTAAGTACTATCCTGATCCCTGTTTGCTGGTTATACTTCTTTCTTTCGATTTGGGTCAGATAACATAGAAATATTAGAAAGCATTTGGGGAGGTTTGAATCCCTCACCAACTTCTGACTGGAAAGTTCGTGGTTTATAAAAAAATAGAAATGATATTTTTGGTCCATTGCAAATTTTCCATTTATTCTAACACATGACTCAATTGCTTGATTGATGTCAGTTCAGAATGAATGAATAGATTCTGAAATGTACCTTTCCGACTAGCCGTGCTATCGTTTTTTTTTCTTCATTCAAATAACTAATGATTCTCTTTCTGTTATCAAAAATTCAACGCTGGAACTTGAAACAGTTTAACTTATTTTAGGAATTTTAACGCACGGTATCTCAAATCATATAAACTTTGGGATCATAGTGGTTTATCATTTCCAGAATCCCACTGACTATTCAAATTTAACAGAAAAACTGTAGGTCTTTACACAAAAATGCTTTACACAAAAATGCATGACGTCATCACAACGTCATCATGATGCAATCACAGCTATGATTATTTAAAATAAAAGCAGTTCTGAATATAAAATTTGATGTGTCTCCGAGTTGTTTGCTCAAACGTTACCCAATGTAGATCGTTTCCAATCAAAATGCTCTTGATGTATAAAACAAGACATAAGGTATGTCGGTATTGAAGAATTATTTGCGATCGGTAAATTGGAAAAACTTGGGCGGTTCCTGGAAAAAAAAACTTTTAACTGCTTAGAAATGAGTAACGAAGTAGTATATTTCAATTTTTTTTTGTTTAATCTAGAATAAGTTAACTTATGTGAAAAAATCTTATCAATTATTGTCAAAAAATGCAAAGTGGCGACATTGTTTTTTAATTATTTCAATGACTAATTGTCAGAACCGACATTTCCTTTTTATTGTTGTTAATAGCGAAAAAAAGGTGTGCATTGTTTTCTTTTCAATTCGTGTATGAGTAAATTGGTTGGTATATCGTTTTATTTTTACAGTTTTTATATCTATTTGTTAATTTTACATGGCCTCAAGAAAGTGTTTTGGGTACGATGGGTACATCAATAAAGAAGTACTGCAAAATCGGCTCATAATGAAACATACCGGCAGTTACTACTGAATATGCGAGCACGTCGAGAAATTTACTGGGTGGGGCCTGAAGAAAACTCCCGTATTTGTTTTAGGTTTCGACGGCAAGCTAAAGTAAGACAATGTTTATAGTTTGTTTGAAGGTTGTAGACGATGTGGTAACTTGATTATAGTAGCAACATTATAATTCTTAGAAAAATCGAATTTAAACGGTTTTCTTCACATAAAGGATTCAATATAAAATTGAACCAGAGAAAGGTAGATCTCAGGTGAAAAACAACTACTTTCCTGGCAAATACCACGCAGAACGTTGAATGATATTCACCTGAAAATCCATGCATACTTCCATAAAATATCAATGGACATTGAATGCAAATGTTGTTTTTCACCTGAGATCTACCTTTCTCTGGTTCAATTTTATATTGAATCCTTTATGTGAAGAAAACCGTTTAAATTCGATTTTTCTACTCATTCCACTTCACATGGCACTTATCTCTCACTATATGCTAGACGGGCTTGCCACTCCTACTGAGAAGGAATCTTTTATTTAGAAACCTATCGAGGTGGGAGATTTTGGGAGTGTTTCTTTCTGTCACTAGGTACCGCCAGTTAAAGTTTATCTTTTCCGGCGTACCTATAGGTGTTACAAGATCGATGATGGTTTGTTTACGTTGTGTCTCACTTCAGCCAGAGTTCTTTGACTTTTGGCTGGTTGACTACTCCGTACTGATGAGGGCCAAGAAGCCTGAAACCGGTATGCGGATTGTTAGGTGAACACGACTTAAATTAAACATAATCGAGCTTATCAGAAAGAAACATTTGCATTCAATGTCCATTGATATTTTATGGAAGTATGCATGGATTTTCAGGTGAATATCATTCAACGTTCTGCGTGGTATTTGCCAGGAAAGTAGTTGTTTTTCACCTGAGATCTACCTTTCTCTGGTTCAATTTTATATTGAATCCTTTATGTGAAGAAACCGTTTAAATTCGATTTTTCTATTCATTCCACTTCACATGGCACTTATCTCTCACTATATGCTAGACGGGCTTGCCACCCTACTGAGAAGGAATCTTTATTTAGAAACCTATCGAGGTGGGAGATTTTGGGAGTGTTTCTTTCTGTCACTAGGTACCGCCAGTTAAAGTTTATCTTTTCCGGCGTACCTATAGGTGTTACAAGATCGATGATGGTTTGTTTACGTTGTGTCTCACTTCAGCCAGAGTTCTTTGGCTTTTGGCTGGTTGACTACTCCGTACTGATGAGGGCCAAGAAGCCTGAAACCGGTATGCGGATTGTTAGGTGAACACGACTTAAATTAAACATAATCGAGCTTATCAGAAAGAAACATTTGCATTCAATGTCCATTGATATTTTATGGAAGTATGCATGGATTTTCAGGTGAATATCATTCAACGTTCTGCGTGGTATTTGCCAGGAAAGTAGTTGTTTTTCACCTGAGATCTACCTTCTCTGGTTCAATTTATATTGAATCTTTATGTAAGAAAACGTTTAAATCGATTTTTCTATTCATTCCACTTCACATGGCACTTATCTCTCACTATATGCTAGACGGGCTTGCCATCCTACTGAGAAGGAATCTTTTATTTAGAAACCTATCGAGGTGGGAGATTTTGGGAGTGTTTCTTTCTGTCACTAGGTACCGCCAGTTAAAGTTTATCTTTTCCGGCGTACCTATAGGTGTTACAAGATCGATGATGGTTTGTTTACGTTGTGTCTCACTTCAGCCAGAGTTCTTTGGACTTTTGGCTGGTTGACTACTCCGTACTGATGAGGGCCAAGAAGCCTGAAACCGGTATGCGGATTGTTAGGTGAACACGACTTAAATTAAACATAATCGAGCTTATCAGAAAGAAACATTTGCATTCAATGTCCATTGATATTTTATGGAAGTATGCATGGATTTTCAGGTGAATATCATTCAACGTTCTGCGTGGTATTTGCCAGGAAAGTAGTTGTTTTCACCTGAGATCTACCTTCTCTGGTTCAATTTTATATTGAATCCTTTATGTGAAGAAAACCGTTTAAATTCGATTTTTCTATTCATTCCACTTCACATGGCACTTATCTCTCACTATATGCTAGACGGGCTTGCCACTCCTACTGAGAAGGAATCTTTTAATTTAGAAACCTATCGAGGTGGGAGATATTGGGAGTGTTTCTTCCTTGTCACTAGGTACCGCCAGTTAAAGTTTATCTTTTCCGGCGTACCTATAGGTGTTACAAGATCGATGATGGTTTGTTTACGTTGTGTCTCACTTCAGCCAGAGTTCTTTGGACTTTGGCTGGTTGACTCTCCGTACTGATGAGGGCCAAGAAGCCTGAAACCGGTATGCGGATTGTTAGGTGAACACGACTTAAATTAAACATAATCGAGCTTATCAGAAAGAAACATTTGCATTCAATGTCCATTGATATTTTATGGAAGTATGCATGGATTTTCAGGTGAATATCATTCAACGTTCTGCGTGGTATTTGCCAGGAAAGTAGTTGTTTTTCACCTGAGATCTACCTTTCTCTGGTTCAATTTTATATTGAATCCTTTATGTGAAGAAAACCGTTTAAATTCGATTTTTCTATTCATTCCACTTCACATGGCACTTATCTCTCATTATAATTCTTGTTTGTATTCAATATTTAAGGCAACGGAAAAAAAACGTCTGCGCTCGGGGGACCCCCGTGAGAAACGAAGTTCCTTGCCCTTTTTTTTTCTCTTTCGATACTCTTTTTCACGCTGAGCATATGATTTCATTATTGTGTCTCTGTAATGTATATGAATAGTGAATAGTAAATACTCGAATCACATGTACATTGAACGTACGTAAACAGTAAATACTTGTATCAAGTTACCCAATTCCATTTCTCGGATCTACATTGCAATCTTGCTCCAATGAGAAAATATAACTCACGTATGATTAAAAAAAAAACAAATACGTTTTCTACTATGCTCCGAAATCTTACATGCGCCATACAAATATTCAATTCCACATCGCTCATGTGCTACAAATAAACGAATGATCTCAAAGACCAAACGGAGCTGCCGTAATACGAGGAACTACCAAGCCAGAGGTCTGGGGTTCAATCCCCAACACGACCATGAGTTTCTCATATTCATTTATATTACATGTTTGCTGTGAGTACCTACTAACATTTCAAACACATTTCATTCGGGTACTCGATTGGCCAGGTTTCCTTCAACTCCGACTGTTATTCAATATGGAGATTCAGATTATTTGCATTTGTATATTTTCGTCACGTAAGGAAAAACCGATACTTTCTCCATGGTTCCAAACGATCCAATAAATCAATTAATATCGAGGTAGCAGAATATGTTGCCATCAATCTCATGTATCCACCATTTTTTATTTCTTTTTTACCTCCAAAAGTTGACGTTTTATATTCCATCACATTTAATTGTCATTATACCATGCAATACTATGCCTATATATTATTTTTCCGAACTCCTTCGCCACAGTAAAAGGCGTTTTATTCCTGATAATACTATTTGTTATATTATATCAAATTGACGAGCCCCAAATTCAATGTAAACCAACTTCGGCATACAAAAAACATCAGAAATTATGTCCAAAAAAGGAAATAATCATTTATACACACGTTATATAGTGGCATGCCCTGTTTAACAGAGTTTATTTACATGTGAAATATATAAATATATATATATATATATATAATATATTCAGCAACTTTACATTTTGTTTGTGCTCTCGCAATCTTGATTTATACTGTACAATCAAGTGAGTTTCAGATTTTTGGGAGTTTGAGAGAAGCCAGAACATTACCTCAAATTTTTTTCCTTCGTAGATGATATCACGAGTTATCCAACTTTTATGGTTGTATTTCATATAGGTCCGCTTCTTTGGACATGATACATCGAAGCACCAAAGCAGTATGTTATAAAAATAATTAAACGCTTCGTCTTTTTGTAAATGGTGAATTAGAGTCCAATCCTCATAAATTAACCGATTTTGTAATTCAGCATTATTGTCATCACATAAACTACGTCTCATGTTAGATGAGATTGTATTTTTTTTATTCTCTGAAACAAAAAAATCTATACCAGGATGTGAGCCAAATGATCAGCTATAGTTGGTTGCACTATATAGCACTCAAATTTTGATTGGGGAAGGCTGGTCACCATGTAATCGATGCAAGTTGAACTAGTGTGTGCATTTTTATATGTGAATATTCTGGTGGCACCTTGGGGATTTTTGCTCATCTGGTATTAATTAAAAATATCAGACAGCAGTTTGGTATTTAAATCCGATTTGTGACAGTTTATATTAAAATCCCCACAAAGAATAGTGAAGTCAGAGCGTTCAGATGCAAGGTGGTGTGCTTGTGTTAGACATTCCATGAAATTTTTAATTTTACTGCTTGGTGGTCTGTACCCTCTGTTACAACAGAAATATGGCAATGCAAAATTCCCAAAATGTCAACTTTTTATTTACCCTGTGAAATATTATTTGACTCGAAAAATATTTTTGTTTTCAATTTTATTCGCCTTATTCGCCCCACTTCACTGTTATTGCCCCGCGTTGCGGCGCCAAT
Source organism: Gonioctena quinquepunctata (assembly GCA_018342105.1). Classification (NCBI taxonomy): domain Eukaryota; kingdom Metazoa; phylum Arthropoda; class Insecta; order Coleoptera; family Chrysomelidae; genus Gonioctena; species Gonioctena quinquepunctata. The sequence goes on from JAFIRS010000125.1 coordinate 869,065, forward strand.
TGTTATGATGGGATTTTTGTTAGTTTATTTAATTTATTATTATTATGCTTACAAATATTTTCGCCCCACGTTGGGCGCCAATTGTTATGATGGGTTGATTATACGATTTATAATTTGTTTGATTTTTAGAATTTATTTCAAAGATTATAATTTCTGAAACCCTATCAAAACAAATGAAAATTCCTCCGGCTATGTAATGTTACCTTTTTTTTTTTTCAAACCCTTCCACCTTATCCCAGCTCAGTCAGGTACGCCCATGAACATGTAAACTCCTTCCCAGTGGTTGGTTCCTGTAATCAGGGTTGCCTACTATGGCACTATCCATTCGATCATGAAAGATGTTCATTGAAGAAATATAAAGTTAGAAATTGAAAAATAAACACAGGTTTGCAGAGAATAATCAAAGTAGTTGACTTTATTCAGATGAAAACTCAAATATACCCTACTCTGCGATAGCTACCTTATACTAGCAAAACAATGACAAAAAATAGTGCAGTTTGATCTTTGTGATAATGAAAATTTGATGAATAAAGTTTGAACGTATTATCAGTCTTTTGGGTGTGGAATTTCATGGTTGTTCAGCCCAAAACGAAATAACCAATGGTTCAGAACACTTAAAGTTCTTGGTTTTATGTGAAAAGTTGCACTTAGGTGAGTTCAGTTATTGAATACCTTGTAGCTGCGTTTCTGTTGACGTTTCCAGTCGCGTGGACATATTTCAGGGATCTCACTGACAGCTCACCTGCACTCCTTCCAAGAATTTATTTTCTGGACCAGGTAGGTGGAATTTTTATTTACTATGTGCTTTCTCCGATCAGCCTTTCGAAAAATCTTCCTCGTTCGGCAATTTTATATCAGGTTTTTTTGTATTATGGGTGAAAGCTTCTTTTCAAATTTAGTACGTGGCTTCACTTTTTCAGGGATGTTCTCTTCACAGACATGTATCGACTAGAGCATAGTATAAGGTTCTATAGTAGTGAAAAAGGTAAAGAAAATTGTGAAATAACATGGCAATAACGATACTAATAAAATAACTAATAATAATTATAAGTTCAATTATTCAATAATATTGCATAACATAATAATATATATATATATATATATAAATATGTATATATATATATATAATGACTCTTGTTTGTGGCTGAACACTATTTAAAATGTAAATATTTTGTGGGGATGCAGCTATGTTTTAATCAAACTCTATTTTTACTTTTGTGAAAACTTTCGAAATGAGTTTATTTCTTCAGTCACTCTGAGAAATATAATATAACTGATAATGGACATATTTGAAAAAAAATTATCACCTACCTTATATGAGTATAAGATGAATTAACATTCAGAAAAATGGTATTATTTTCAGACAGTAATATGAAAAGTCAAGATGGAGTTTATAAATGAAAGCTTCATATAGGGTGTAATAAAATAGATTATGATTTTTTTGTGAAAGGTTGATTCAAGTTATTGATGAATTGTTGAATATTTGTCTTTTTATTCAATTTTATTTCAATATCTAAGATATTGGAATAAATTATGTTCAAACATTGAGAATCCGTTTTTTTATTCATTGAAATTCTTTCGATTTTCATGTAAAGCATTTCGAAGGAATATCTTTTTGATAAATTACTTTCTTCAGTTAAGATTGAAATATTTGTAAAATCAATTGAATGTTCTGTACTATTTACAAGTTGTGATAAAGCGCAAGCATTTGGTCTTAAACGTAATAAACAATTATCGATTTTTAATTTCTTGATGTTTCACCAATATAGTTTTTAACGCATCCCCGACAATTAATTTTGTAGACAATTCCAGTATATCATAGTGAAAAAACAAAAATAAATTCAGTACTTGGAATGAAAAATAGAATAGCCAAAATATGTCATCCAACTTTGAAGACAAAAAAATTTAATAAAATATTCAATATACTTTCAGACAATTCCTATTCAAAAAGACTTCTCAATAAATTAATATTTTCCACAAATAATATTCCAATTCAGATGAGAAATGATAATAATATCGAAAATACTGAATCAAATGTCATTAAAAAAATTCGTTCATTTCCATATTTAAAGGGACTCACTCCCAAAATTATTAATGTTTTAAAAGAAGAAACTTATATAATTTTATCTAACAAACCTGTAAAAACTGTTGATGAATTATTCACAAAATTGAAAGATAAAACTTGTGTTGGATAATACTAGAATTGTCTACAAAATTAATTGTCGCGAATGCGATAAAAACTTTTTGGTGAAACATCATGAAATTAAAAATCGAGAATTGTTTCTCACAAAGGCGATATTCGTTAAGGACCAAATGCTTATGCTTTATCACAACATGTAAATAGTAGTTAACAATATTTCAATCTTAACTAAACTAAAATCATAAAAAATTTAAAAAAATCAACGAATTAAAAAAAAAAAATTCCAAGTTTGAACATAATTTATTCCAATATTTCAGATATTGAAAAAAAAATGATAAAAAAAACATATATTCAATAAATAATCAATAACTTAAATCAACCGTTAACAAAAAATTTATAATCTATTTTATTACACCCTATATACATCTTTTATTTAGAAACTTCATCTTGACTTTTCATATTACTGTCTGAAAATCATAACATTTTTCTGAATGTTAATTCATCTTATACTCATATACTGTAAGTAATATTTTTGTTTAAATATGTCCATCATCAGTTATATCATATTTTTCAGAGTGACTGAAGAAGAAATAAACTTTCTCAAAAGTAAGAATAGAGTTTGATTAAAACATAGCTGCATCCTCACAAAATATGTATATATATATATATATATATATATATATATATATATATATATATATATATATATATATATATATATATAATATATATATTACTCTCATAAATATCTATTAGTAATAAAAATCTAGTTTTCAATACAAATCAGAATTATATATATTATATATATATATATATATATATATATATATATTTATATATATATATATATATATATATATATATATATATATATATATATATAAATATCTTATTTTTTCTCGGGAATATATAGGGGGTCAAAATATCACCAGTACTTCATATAACTTTTGTTCCTAAAAGCCTTCGTTACCAAGTTACGGGCCCTCAAATTCACAAAATGAAAAATATTTTTTTTTGAAAACTTTCCAAGTGAATATTCAAAATCATCTAAATTTTGGTGATTGACTAAACAAGTGAATTCCTTCGATGAGCTTTCTTGCAGGAGTCAGTTGTTTTGCTACAAAGTCAGGAACGGACTACCCCCGATGGTCCACACCCCAAAACTTTGAAATGACAGATAATTTTTCAATAGTTTTCAACAAAATAAGGTCACGTAGACAATTTTCTGAATGAAAGTACCCCTGTGGAAAGTCGATCGGAGCAACGATTCTTGATAAAAATGCAGTTTTACTCGACGACATCAAACCCGATTGTCCACCATTATTTCAAATGAAAAATGTTCACAGTAGAAATACTAATGCTAACGATAATTCAATAACATTTATAACAGGAATAATGCAAAATATGCTGAAATAAAGTCGTTTACAAAAAGTACAGTACCTAGTTGAAAGTTTCATTCACAATGTAGATATCTTTTCAAATGAAATATCAAGTTATTCGTGGTGTTTTTGAACTAACAAGCTACTCCACTATGGAATATCGACATTTGGATGTTGCAAATTTGTATTCACAGCTTAAATGTTGAGGAGTTTCACTGATAAGTATAATTTCATCGGAGAAAATCTTTGATCCGAAGATAAACTTAGCTAGAAAAACTCACATCGGAAGACATAACTAATAAAAAGCTAACGAATAAACTACGAAAACGGCTGCACATGACGGGGTGAAAAATATCTGGTGAATAAATTTATGTTCCATTTCTTCCACAGATGTTGACAAAAACACCTCGTAGAAAGAAATAATATTAGTGTGGATAAAAAAAGACAAAACTGAAATTCGATTTTGTTTTGTTGAGTGGTGCGTTGTCATTGTATTGTCAATATTCTAATAGGACAGTTTGAAGTGTTTTGATATTTTTTTTTTTTATGTTCTGGTTCCCACGAAAAGGGATATCCTGTAATGTTCAGAGAACATCGTGGGAACCAAGGGAAAGAAGGTAGGAGTTGGTGTTCTTCTTAAATTTCTGGAGGTTGTATGCCTCGGGGAACACCTCCCTAGGCAATGAGTTCCAAAGCCTCGCTGTTCGTTGGATGAACGAGTCTTTGGAAAGTGATGTTCTGCAGGTCTCCAAAGTGACCACGAAGGGGTGTGATGACTGAACTTGACGGGTTAATCTTGAAGAGACTGCCAAAGCAGGAAACGATTGTTGATATTTCAGAAGAGCATCGCCCATGAAAATATCTATAAAATAGAGACAAATCGCCAACTTTTCTACGGTGGTCCAGACAAGTGAGCGAGTTTGTAAGCGAGGCATCACCGACGAGACGAGTTGCCCTTTTTTGGACAGAATCCAATAGCCCCAGGATATGTTTAGGTGCCGCGCTCCAAATATGGGAACAGTATTCCAGGACAGGTCGGATCTGTGCCTTATAGATCATAAGCAGCTGAGTGGGGGTGAAATAGCTCTTGGCACGAAACAAAAAACCAAGTTTTTGGGATGCACTTTTGGCAATGGACCTCACGTGATTTTCCCAGGAAAGGTTATTGCTGATAGTAATACCAAGCATCGATATGGATGACTTCAGTGGTATGGTTACTCCTGACAAAGTTATGTTAGGCACATTGAGATCGGCTTTTCTAGAGAAAAGACATGCTTGTGTTTTGTTTGCATTGAATTCTACCAAGTTATTAGATCCCCACTCGAGAATTGTTGCTAAGTCCATATTTATATTATTAACATTTCTTCCTCGTTCATTTCTGGTTTCACGGGCTGATATAGGGGCCCTGGTAGAGAAAGCGGTATGGAGGGTACTATCATCGGCAAAGCTGTGTACTGGACATGAAGTTGCTTTCAACAGGTCGTTGATGTGAAGTAGAAATAGTGTTGGTGCGAGAATAGATCCTTGCGGAACACCAGCATTTATGAGTAGAGTGTCAGATGAAACTCCATCGACCACTACATGGAGAGACCTGTTTGAGAGAAAACTAGCAAGCAGAGAACACAGCTGAGGGGGCAAGCCATAAGACGGAAGCTTGGCGAGGAGTCCCTGGTGCCAAACTCGATCGAACGCCTTGGAGATATCTAAAGCCACAGCTAAAGTTTCTCCATACTTTTCAATAGATAGCTGCCATATATGTGAGACGTAAGCGAGCAGGTCACCAGTTGATCTCTGATGGCGGAAGCCATATTGCCTATCGTTGACAATTCCTGAGTCTTCCAGATATTTCATGAGCTCGATGTTGATGGCTTTTTCCATGACCTTTGAAATAATAGATAGCAGTGCGATAGGTCTGTAGTTGCTAGGTAGGGCCTTTTGCCTTTTTTAGGGACTGGCTGTACTCTTGCAATTTTCCAATTGGACGGAAATACCCCAAATTGTAAGAGTGGTTGAACAACTTGCAAAGAACAGGTGTTAGTTCGGGGCACATTTCTTGAGAACAATCGGCGAGATTCCGTCAGATCCGCAGGCTTTGTTGGTGTTGAGACCCAGCAAAATCTTTCTGATAGTACGTTGGCGAAAGGTGATCTCGAGCATGCGACTGTCAATAGGTGTAATGTTCGGGGGTTGTTTTCCCGATGAATCCAGAGTGGAATTTCCAGCAAATATGTGCGCAAAGATATTGGCTTTTTCCTGGGCAGTCGTTGCTAGTGTTCCATCTTCTTTGGTTAGAGGAGGAAATGAGCTGGAAGTGAAGTTCCTTCCCACAGCTTTGGCGAAAGACCAAAATGAACGGGATCCGTTAGGACATTCAGCAAGTTTTGATCTTATTTTGGCATTGTGGGCATCTTTTGAGCATTCTATTGTCTCTTTGCATATGCCTCTAGCCTCGACATATGCTGCTCTGGTCTCAGGGCCCGGATTTTTTAGCCATCGATGGTATGCTGCCTGTTTGGAAGCCACAGCTCTAGAGCAGTTTCTGTTAAACCAGGTCTTATCGGATGATGTTCTTCTTTCGGTATTCGGTATGTAAGTTTGCATCCCCAACATGATGATTTCAGAAATTGTCTCAGCACATCGTGTTGGATCTACTGAAGAGAAACAAACTCTCTTCCATGGAAACGCTGTGAAAAACATACGAAGACCTTCCCAGTCGGCCGAATTGTAATGCCACATGAGACGGGGTGGTATTGTGCAGCTCGATGGTAAATGGAAAGAGCATGTTGTGGAGATGAGGGTGTGATCAGAGTTTCCAAGTGGGGCACAAACTTCTATTCTATACGGGTCAGGATTGGTGGTGAGGAAAAGATCTAGTGTATTGGCAGACTGGTTGTTGACATCAGGGATGCGGGTTGGTAGCTCGACCAGTTGTTCTAGACCATGAGTGATGGCGAAGGCCTCGGCTTGACGACCCGCATCATCTGTTTTGTTAGAGAATTTGAGCCAGGCAGCGTTATGTACATTAAAGTCTCCCATGATTATGGCCGAACAGTTTACATTCAACGAATATGCAGATATGCATGCATTGCATGGACGAGCATTTGGTTATGCTGCAGATGCCCGTCGTCTGTATGCCGAGCATTTCCCCAATCGGACGTTACCGGCAAGAGAAACGTTCGGAAATGTTGGTCGCAGTTTGAGGGAGATAAGCAAAGAGAGGATATGACTTCTATTACGCGAGTTTTATTCACTGATTTAGCAGGTTCCAGTAGAGATGGAGTAATCAACTCTCATAATCTCCACATATGGGCCGAAGAAAATCCCCATGGGATATTGCAAACCAAATACCAACGGAAATTCAACGTGAATGTTTGTGCTGGTATCATAGGAAATCATCTTATAGGACCATTCGTTCTACATGACCGATTGAATGGAGAACATTATTTGGAGTTCATTCAGAACTATTTGAATGGACTTTTGGAACATGTTCCATTGCAAACCCGAAGGGATATGTGGTTTATGCATGATGGCGCTCCTCCTCATTTCAGTTTGAGTGTGCGGGACCATCTGAACCAGATTCTCCCCAATAGATGGATTGGTAGAAGTGGGCCATATTCATGGCCACCGCGGTCTCCGGATTTAAATCCATTGAATTTTTTTCTGTGGGGGCATCTGGAAAGCCTCGTTTACGCTACACCTATCCACACCAGAGATGCCTTGTGAAGCCATACGAAACGACCTTGGCATGCTATTTCGAGTATAGATAGGGGGTTTGCATCGACTACGAGAATGTATTGAGAGAGACGGAGGTCATATCGAGCAGTTTTTGTAGCGGATTTTGCATCTCTGTTTGCTCTTGAGGCTTGCGATTGATTATTTACACCATGAGTTTTGTAAGGTAAACGTGTTTGCATGATAAAAATTCGTTATGAACATTGTACCTATTATTTCTATTTTCATTACAAATTACTCTTTTCGAATAATGGTGGACATCTCAGGTTGGATGTCGTCGAACAAAAATGCATTTTTATCAAAAATCGATGCTCCGATCTATTTTCCACACGAGAACTTTTATTCAGGAAATTGTCCAGGTAACCTTGTTTTGTTAAAACATATCGACAAATCTCAGTCATTTCGAAGTTTTGGGGTGTGGACCATCGGGGGTAGTCCGTTCCTGACTTTATAGCAGAACAACTGACTCCTGCATGAGAGCTCATCGAAGGAATTCATTTGTTTAGTCAATCACCAACATTTAGATAATTTTGAATATTCACCTTGGAAGTTATCAAAGAAAAACCTTTTTCATTTTGTATCTTTGAGGGCCTGTAACTTGGTAACGAATGCTTTTAGGAACAAAAGTTATATGAAGTACTGGTGATATTTTGACCCCATCTATACATTTTCGGGAGGAAAAGGTAAAGCCTTATATTTATATATATATATATATATATATATATATATATATATATATATATATATATATATATATATATATATATATATATATATATATATATATATATATATATATATATATATATATATATATATATATATATATATATATATATATATATATATATATATATATATTTCCTTTCTTGGACATAAGGTTCATTTAAAAAGCAGAGGCTGTTATTTCATGTTATTTATTGAATAATTCCAAACGTTTCAGCCAGGGTTTTGGCCTTTCTCAATGGGTCAGACTAAAATATAAGCAAAAACAGTTTGTCAACGATTAAAATGAAAAGTTTAAAATCTAGATCAACTTACCATCAGCACAATCATCATGTTAAAATACAAATTAATGAAATTATTTACCATACGGGCCCACACAGATTTACAACTGAGTGAAAGACTACCATATATCTTGAATGTTTTGATTGCTTTGCAGATTATGTTTATTTGAATCGAGAGTTTAAAACCAATTTCAATGTAAAACGGTAAAATCACTAGTAGTTATTTTTTGGGACTTGTCATAGGCACAGTAGCTGTGTGACAGGACGTCCGCTCCGCAAACCAAAGGTCCTAGGTTCGATCCTGACGCGAGCAAGTTTTTTTTTTTTTTCCTTTCCAAATTTTTTTTATAAGGCTAAATCAACAACCTCTGCTTTTTAAATGAACCTTATGTCCAAGAAAGGAAAAAAAAACATATACAGTGGTTCAAGAAAATAAACAACTAACTAATATATATATATATATATATATATATATATATATACAGAGTGGCCACTTTTTTAATGGGATTGTATTGGTAACTTTTAAACCATAAGAGTTAGAAGGTCGGTCAAATGGAGAAAAAGTTGCATTCATAGAAGCATTGTAAAGCAGTTCAAACAAATCGAGATTATCAGGGCCGGTTATTGAGATATCATAAGAAAAGTAAATTCTGTAATTTTGATTTTTCTTTTTTTCCTACTTTATTTCGAATATTATCAAAAAATGTCACAGGAGTTTTTTATTCGACAGTAAATTATCCCCAAGTTAACATAATCAGATTTCGTATCCAACGTTTCGTACGCTCTGGACCACCCTCAACCTCATTTTTTTCAATACGGACCTGCATATTTTATGACACTTTTCGAAATAACTTTTAACGCTTAATTCAACGATATCTCATACAATGTCATTCAAAGTTTATTTTCAGGTGATTTTGATATATATATATATATATATATATATATATATATATATATAATCATTCGTACTGATGGTATTTTTGGGTCCTGTGGATCATGATCGGTGAAGATATATAATTTTATTGAAAGTCTTGTTGTGATTACGGGATAAATAGTTAGTATTTCTAATGGAATCTACCCAACAGTTCTCATTTCTGAGAGAACTGAAATTATTTTCAACCTGCTCTTACAGTATCAAAGAAATAAGTGTAAATTATATTGGTACTTACATGGAGAGAATCCAAGTAGTAACAATCGATATCAGTGATTTCGATGTGAACTCTGGTGAATTCGAAATCTGCTACTGCCAAGTTATAATCAATTGATAATGTTCCATCAGAGAATTTTCGATTCCCAAAGTGATACTATTTAGCGTAACTGCTTGTGAACTCATTTTCAACCCCAGAGAGTCTTCACTCTTACTGAACCGAAGGATATCACTAGAGGAGCTTGGCGTGAAACATGAAATGGTTCAATGCTTAAAGTAGAAGTATTTTCTTCATTGGACTACAGCACCGCTAAATTTCCTTGGTTGGATTTGCTGCCTTATCCTTGGAAACCCCAGTAACTTGATGAGTATTTGTTATTCAGAAAATGACCGATCGTACATATACATTATTGAAATTGTTACTTGACTATTAGTGAATAGAAAACCGTTATCTGGTGCATCCTTTGTAACCATTCTACAGACTACCTGGCCAATTTCATAACTTGTTTCAAAATTGATTAAAAAGAATCCTAATTTGGTGAGAAGATACTATTGGAATAATAAGATGAAATGAAATTCTCAACGTCAAATTGACAATCTACAATTTTCATTGGAAACAGTTGACAGTAACATGCCGTGATACCATGTACATACCATGTGACACGTGAGTTATATTCTCGAAAATATTCTTTCCATAGGAAAAACTGACAATATCAAATATAAAAAGGATCTTTTCGGTATAAAATTATATTTTTTAATATTGTTGAAATATAAAATTAAGTTAAAATATTTTTTTGCGATTCGTGGATTTCAACTAAATATTCATAATAGTTATTTAGCTAACAAGTGCGGAAAGTTGTACTTTTCCGCACGTGAGGGCAAGCCATTAAGTGCAGAAAAGACCATTTCTGCTAGGTTCAACATTTTTTTTATGACTATAATATATTATATCTAAATCTTTTATAAAAGAGAAAGAATACCTTATATAATTTTCAATTTGAACTTATTATTAATAATATTAAAATCATAACAATTGTAGCATTGCGCAAATTTAACACCGACCAGCTTTCCTCAGATGTGTCAGAAACGATAGCTTGTTGATTTTCCGCTGAATCATCGACAGATGAGGATACTGCTTCGTGAGAAACTGATGTCGATGGAGTTTGGTATTGGAGTGTTTGAACGTTTTTTAAAAATATGATGAGCAATCTTCTTCTTATATTCGAGATGATTTTTCGATGTATGATCCTGTCACAGACGTAGATTCCCATTCAGACGTAGATTCGCAAACCACAAATTTCCTCATAATGTTGGTTTTTGTGTTCGGAATGGTAATAACAAGAACATTTCTCATATCTACAATATCGTCTATGGTCATATTCATCAACGATCAACGATACGTACCAGCGATTCCAAAAATCGTAGCCACCTCCATCAAGGGGAAGTCTTTGTCGGGAGCATCAGATAAGAATTTATCGATTTCCTGTTTTTCGAAAACCTATGATTTTTTGGGTTTGAAACCTCCGTTCAGTCGTTTTGGATATGACGTTTATTTAAAATATATTTTCTTCAAGTTCACAATAAGTTCAATCATTGAGTACTCCGACCACAAGGTTGGCGGGAAAATATTTCTTGATAAGTTTGGGAAGTATACTATGAATACCTCTTCATCCAGTGATCATGTATTTTTCTCCTCACACCACAACCCAAATGCTGCAAAGTCTTTCTCGTAATGCCAGCGAGAATTTCCTGGAACTAACTGGCAGCCTCCAAAATTTTTGATGGAATGTCTCTTCTACTTTCTCGCATAAGGTGGGCCGGTTTCCTAAGAACTCCGTGCACGTAGGCCTCTCTATTTGGACCTATTGTGCGCCCACTTACTCTGGGAAAATCAGCTGGGCATGCCGATTTCCTTTACGATATTCAGCAATTTTCTCAGCTGAATCTCCTTGACGCTCTGGGTTCAGAATTATGTTCTCAGGGTTGATCTTCCACTGGTGAACCGAGCGGGGCACTCAGTTAGGATGTGCGACAATGTTTCGTCGTTTTCCAGGCACCATCTGCAAAAAAGATCATCTGTGATCTCGATGAGCCTGTTTGGTGATTAGGTGATTATGTCCCGTAACGAGCCCAGTCACAGTCTGAATGTCCCGTTGAGTGACAGGATCTATTCACACATTTTTTTCGATGGCTCCTTTATGTGGAGCTTCGATTGCCTCATGCATGGCGCCTCTTGCCATGTTTTCATCAACTGTTTTTGTAGCAGTTCCTCCATGCTTGAGTTTGAAGGGCTGATGGGTATTCCCAAGATAGGTTCCGTTCCGACTGGGGTCTTTTCCGATCCTCTCTTGGCTAATCGGTCTGCCTCTCCGTTCCCAGAGACACCTGAGTGTCTTGAGATCCATATTATGCTGACTTTGCTTGTTAATGTCGGGCGAATGATCGCCGTATATATCCAGTATAGGGTTTTGGGTATCAAGCCCCACGTATTACCGAAGGCTTTTCTGCATGTCCAGTAGCAGCAGGTTCGATTTTTTATTTGCTCATTCTGGGTCAACTTGAAGTCTATGATGACTCCATGTGGTGGATTGACGCTTCGTAGGAAAGCTGTCTTCCTGAGACTAGTATCTCTGGAAGAGTTTCTATTTTGCGTTTCTTTTGACTCTCAGCCCACCGGCAGAACCCTACTGTTCTACTCTGCAGAGAGCTTTCATAATGTTTTCTCCTAGCAGGTTCACCAGTTGGTCTTGAGCCAGCATGACTAAGTCTTAGGCTGATAGGTCGGTACGCCTTGGCCTGGAAGTAATCGGTTTTCCCAGGTTTTGGGGTGGATACAATCTTCACTGGCCTCCATCCCTCTGGTATGTAGGCCAGGGCCAGACATGATCGAAGTATTCTCATGATCAGGATGATGATACCATTCAGTCCCTATTGGAGAAGAGCCAGAAATATACCATCCTCCCCTGGTGATTTGAATGGTAAAAATGAGTTCACAGCCCATCTTACCTCCTCATGCGTTACCACTCTTGATGCCGTTTTGAAGTCCATCTGAGATTTTCTCATAGGGCTCGTCTTCAAGGGTGGCTGAGTGATCGTTTCTGATTCAGGAAAAGGTATGGAGATCATGTGTTGTGAAGTCTCCTCTGCTGATGTCGTTTTCTTGCCATCAGGTGGGGACAGTGTACCCACTCCTTTTCCTGTATCTTTTGAGAGAACTTTGCGGGGACTTGCTGCTGAGGGCATTGTGTTAATGTTCTCGCAGAAGGCACGCCAACTGTTCCTTTGGGATTGCCATATGGCTTTTTTGTACTCTCTCTGGGCAGATCTATAGTTGTATCAGTGGAGTGGTACCGTTTTTTTCGCTTTGTTCAGAATATTCTTTGTTTCCCTCTGATGGTCCTTGATTTCCAAATTCCACCAGGGCTTTCTAGGGAGCAGCTGTTTCCGTACGAGGAAATATCGCCTTGTTCAGGTATCCCACTGCGGTATCTAATTCGGCTTCAATTCCGTACTTTGACGGTAATCCTACGAATCTGCCTATTAGAAACTCTCAGAAGAGGTCCCATTTGGTGGCCCGTGGAATTCAGTATACTTTCTTTTCCGATAGGTTTGTGTTTTCTTTCTTGAACAGAATGTGTCGATGGTCCGATAGGGATTCATCCTGTGACACTTTCCATGACTGGACTTCTAGTGTATGATCTATCACCGATTTCCTCCTTGGTCTTAAGTACGTGGGTAGCAAGTTGCTGGTGCTGAGGAATTCCAGCAAGGTATTATCCCTGCGATTAGTGTCTACGTTGCCCCACAGTATGTGATGGGCGATCGAGTCACATCCCATGAGTGAACCAAGCCCAGACTCCTCACAGTTTCTCACCAGTGTTTCGACTTCTTCGAGTGGGGCTGCCGTTTCGTACGGAAAGTACGCAGAGCTGATTATCAATTCCCGAATGCGGTCTCTGGTGTGCACGAGTATTTTCACTGCCACCAGGTCTCTGGTACGGGATCCTGGGACGGGGAAGACTTCTATGCCTTCTGTATATCCGCGGGGGGAATCGGCGGAGGCATAGTTGTGAGCTGTTTCTCTGCCCATACCTCTAATCTTTCCCTGGTATACCCAAGGCTCCTGAATGAGTGAGATGTTTTCAGTTCCCACTCGAGGATCCTTCAGCATAGCAGGGCAGTGGGAGATTGTAGGAATTCAACAGACATAAGAATAATTGTGAGCTCACCTCTTCATTCCAATGGAGGTACCTCTTCGGGTTCCTCCATCATTTCTTCGAGGTCTTCCGCGTATCTTTCCTCTTCGCTCAGCGGTGATAGTGTTCTTTCGATGTTGGTTATGTCAGAGGTCCCTGCTGGAGTTCCATCGTCTTGCAAAACTGGGGTACCTACTTCGGTTACTCTGGTTTCAGCCACTGCCTCCTCGCTCCCCCGAATCAGGGGCATCATCTTTCGAGATTCCTGTGATTTTGGGGCGCAGAGTGGCCACTCTGGCACCACCGGTTTGGGTGCCCGAGGTTCCTGGTTCGTTTCCCCTGGATATCCTTTGTTGGGCCATTGGCCCTTCAAGAACCGTTATAATTGCCTATGAGGTGCTGTAGTACGACTGGAAGTTCACCCTGCTGAGTGGGGTTATGGATTCATCATCCAACCCTTCGACGAGTCGAAAACAATGCTCCTTCTCTTTTGCCTTCCAGATCCTCCAGGAGGAGCCTGGTATCCAGGTCAAGGCTTAGCCAAGCCTCAGCCTTGATGGATTCATCACTACCAGAGTGATGTATTACCAGGGCTTGATGTTCTTGAGTTCCCTGGCGAGCCACTTCTTTGAGTTGACGTTGGCTGCTGTTACCAACAGCTGCCTACCCCACAGTCTGGTTGACAGGAACTGTGGGGTTGATTGGAAGTGTGCGGTTTCCATTTCGATTTCCGCAATAGCATCTCCCACGGCGTCTTGAAACTCCAGCAGCTGGTCCTCACTGAAGCCAGCCTCAGCTTTTCACGGGTGATGACCAGCTGCAGTTGCTATCTGCGAGTAGTCATCCCTCCATTGACCGGGGTTGCCGGTCTTCGGACGTTTGACTCTCCTTCTGGAGTCCACTGAGGTTGTTTATGGAGTCCTACCCCTTTTGGATGCAGGATTCCTTTCATTCGCGGAGGCTCTTTCTCTGAAGAACTTCCTTGAGGGGCAGGAGGTCCAGCTCTCTGTAGGTCTGGGGCCTCTGTTGAGAAAGCCGCAAATTCTTAAGCTGTTCCTTCTTCCTCCTTTTCTGCGGCTCCAGATAAGTTGGACCTTTTCACCATTGTCCACACTATGGGTTGAGCTTGATATGTTTTTCAAGTCCGTTGCCGTTCCTCGGCTTCATTCAAAGAGTTTTGAGGGTCGTTGGGGTGTTTTCTGAGGTCACTGATGGAGTGACCTCAGGGGGTGTGACGTGAGAGAGCTTCAAGGAGCAGAATACCGCAATTCTGTTTGGTTGAAGTTAACAATCGCAACTTATTCACCTGATTCTATGGTAACGAGGGAATGTACGTATCATGTAGGTATCTAAGATGGATGAACTTATCATTTGCTACTGTCAACCAATTCAAAAAGTTATACGCGGAAGTTGAAGAAGTCCAGTCAATAACAAAAAAATCACTTCGGACCAATATGATTCACACGATTGAAATGAAATTTGAATAAACACACGCATATACCTTTTTGAGCTCGGTGTATTTGATATTTTGCTTCAATGACACATCAAAGTATCGCAGTGTCATTTGAATCTCTCCGTATGAGCGATACAAGTCGACTACAATGATTTCACCGAAAAATAAATTGTCCAAGAACTTGAGTACCACCGTTTTGTAACCAGTCGAGAAGTCTCACATACAGTGACGTGATATGGAGACAAAATATGCATATTCGTTCGACACTAGTGAGGAGAAGTACTTTACCGCACTAGAGCAAAAAAGTGCTTTTTTCCACATGAAAAATCATTAAAAAATTTGCTCTTTTCCACGTTCTCGTAGAAAAAGTATAACTGAAATAGAAATAATTCAATGCAGATGGGATGATGGAATTCGGTATGAAAATATTTGTTCTATGTAGAAATCTTAATAATTTCGATTAAATCGTCAAAAATCCAGCAATACCGGTAATATTTTGGATGAAAATGACCAAATTGTTGCAAGTAACTGAAATTTCTACTAGGCAGAAAGGTATTTCAGATCTTGAAAAGAGCTACGGAAGTGCTGAATAAATGTGTATTCTTGCAAAACATATCGAAAACAGACAGGGATCAATACGATTATTCTTGTAGCCCATCATATTGGCTTCTGCAAAATTACTTCAGATATAGGTAATTGGTATTCATGGTAGATGAGAAATGAAATTTTAATGGGATTATTTCAGCCTGAATTTGAAAGATATCAAAATGTGACAAGATAACAGAGATATCCCTCAGAAGTGACAAATTGACAATGTGTTCCTTCGAGAAATATATATTTCTCTGAAGACATGAATATCTTGCATTTCCATTACCTACTACTTGAGGAATGCCATTGTGAAATCCTGCAATTCAATGATATATTTGAACAAAAACATATCCAAATCTTTTTGAACAACCAGTGAGTTATGTTTTCAGGAATCTGCAGGTCGGTTTCTCAAATAATCCTTTTTCGTATCTTTGTACTCAGGATCTCAGCATTATTGCATATATTTTCTGAAAAAGCATGCTATCATGCAACGGGAAATGAGTTCTGTCCAATTCAAAAGAATATTAATGAATTCCCGAGACCAGCATGGACTATGAATAAAACATGAACTGCTTTAAATGTGAATTTACCGCAGAGTACTTGGGATATCATAGTACGGGGGTATGCTTATAATGTTTTATTCTTTTATGATAGCGCTATTCACTGCAAAGTCATGAAAAAGCGATTGAAGAAATCCTGATTGTATTCAATGGATGCATAGATTTTTCATTCAACAAATCAATTTAATAATCGACGTTTCATACCTTCAATATTTTTCAAATATTAACCTGCGTTAGAAGTAGAGTGAATCATCCTGTATTTAGCTATGTATCACACTGTTAGTATTTTTGTACAGTATTGATCAGTATATCCAACCATCTTCAGAAATGAATATATATTCCATATGGAATCTATGAATCTCGAATAATCACATCATGCAGTTATTTATTTTGTGTTTTGAAAGTGATAATCTAATGCCGGGTCCACATAAAACCAACAAAACCGAAACAAAACATCAACTCAATGTTTTTGAACAATCCAGCAACAAATCCAAAACATTCCACCAACAAAACGTGTTTTGTTTCTGATTCCAGCGACTTTTCGCGTTCCCTTTGCGAGTCGGTAAACATCGAAGGGTTTCTGTTTTGTTGCCATTCCTGGCAACATCTTAAAAACGAAGACAAAACAAGAACACATCTTTGCGGACTTCTGGGTGTTGTTTATGGTGTCTGAAAATAAGTACGCAGTATATCGGCTGAAAAATTGAAGTGGACTATGGATATTACTAGTAAATTAATTGAACTCTATCAGGGATATCCTTTATTATAAGATGAGGGAAATAAAGAGTATGAAAACCGCTATGAAAAACCGGGTGCAATGAAAGAAAAAGAAAAATGTCTGAATGTGTCTTCAGAAGAAGTAGAGAGAAAACTTGAAAATATCAACTCGCAGTATCAAAGAGGAAGAATAATTTGTAAAGCACAAAAAAAACTGGAGCCGGTGCATTTTTCCAATCTAAATGGTTTGGTTATGAATTCATGAGTTTTTTGAGAAACAAATATAAACCTAGAAATTATATCTCCCAAATTCGCCTAAAAAGAATAATTTTTCAATGCAATATTTACTTCTTCCACGTAAGACAAAACCAGCAGACATGATGAGAAAATCATCTCGTTTTTCTCTTTCAGTATAAAAACCTACATATTTTCACCGTTTGTAAATTCCTGATGAAGCAAACTAATTCTAAGCGTGGACGACACGAAATAAAACCAAAACTGAAAACTTTTGTTGTAATTTTGTCTCTTGGCAGTGTGGACACAAGTTTTCATTTCGTTTTGTTCTCAGAAAGTTGCTCATTTGTCGTGTTTCTGTTTTGTTGGATGTTTTTGCTTTGTTGGTTTGATGGGGATCCGACCTAAAGTTTCAGGTCGACTAACTGATCCTGATTAGTTTCACAGCAGATGTAACATAACGAATACATTCGAAGAGAAATGCGAACTTGCCATGACGTCCTTCACGAAGGATTCCTCAATTTGAGACGGATATTAATTCAAATACAATACACTCTATCGATTCAGAATTTATTCACAGTCCAAAAGTATTTAGAAATGTTGCAAACTGATGGAGTTCCACATTTAACTGCAACATTTCCAGATATTAATCATCCTAGTCAAATAGATTCTACTATTTGGTTCACATTATGCTCCAGTGGTTAGAGATTTTCTAAATGAAACTTTTCCCAATCGCTGGATTGGACTATGCGGTCACATTGAATTTTTTGTCTGAGGTTATTCAGAAAGTGAAGTAAACATAAACCGATTTACCGGTTTGGAAGACCTCAAAGAGAAAATTCGAACTGAAATTCAACGAATTGTCAATTGTCGATTTTGTCAAACGTAACCCAAGAATCCATCAGATATTAGTTGACGATATCCTCAGCCCAAAGAGCTCAATTCGAGCATTTGTTGTGAATGTGTTATTTGTTTATTCTCACTATGTACTGGCTACTTTCAATATTTCCGTTGTAAAATAAATAGATAGATAATTAAGATAGATGATTTAGTCGCATCTCGGTATAGTATCGACATTGTGTATGGGATATGTAATTTTTTTATATATTTTAATTTGCGTTGGGTAATAACTCGTATTTCTGATGAAGCAGTGATGACTAATGTTGCAGATCTACCTCTTCATCACGCCAACCATCACATAATGATCAATAAATAATAAATTATAACTATAAATTATAGCAATTATTGTAGTGAGGGTAAATGAATTAATAATATTGGAAAAAAATACTTAATGATACTTGATGATAAACTTAATGATAATCTTATTGATAATCTTATTGATAATCTTATTGATAATCTTATTGATAATGTAAGTACCTGATGATAATGTTTTTGTTTATGTATGGTGACAGATTCTAAAGTCTTAATTGTATTTCAAGTTTTAGATCAAGGAATCACGTGTTGTCTGGTTAGAAGTTTCTACCATTTGCTAGTTGAATGTTTGGGGAGAAAAAAAGGAAATTTTCAATTATATGAAGTTTTTGTTAAGTTGCTGGTCTTGTACAATGTGTGTTTCAATCAACTATTTGAATGTAACAAGTTTTTTGCATTTCGTCATATTATCTGGTAGTATGTTAAATATATTTGGACCGTAGTCAAATATAGTTTTGGGTATGGGTTTTGTTGAAACGTGGAATATTCAATGCGAAATCATTGGTGTACCTTATGGTTCTTGTTTGTTTTTAATGCATTTGTTTTCTGTTTTTGTATGTCTATAGCAAGATTCGTTGGATGAAGAGATTCCTATCCGTTGGGATTTTCAGTGTTTCATAGGGTTGTTGGGTAGAGAATAGTCTATTTTTTCATACATAATGTTCAATATTGTGTTTTGTTTGTTTGTAGTCTTCAGATCACAGTATTGAATGCTTCCTTCCCAGGCAGTGATACAGTATCTCATTACTGATTCTATGAGCGAGTTGTAAATTACGTGTGGAACTTTCTTGTTCAGGTTATCTCTGGGAGTATAGAATTTGTGTATAAGTTTCCTAGTTCATTTGATGACATAATCTATGTGCTCGGCCCCACCTCATATTTTCATCCACAATCACACCTGAATATTTAATCTCTGTGACGTTTTCTATTCTGGGGCATCCACAATCACAGTTTTTTGTACCCTTGAACAGTCATTTTTGTTTGCGTGCAATTGTTTAATTTTAGGTTGGTCAGTTTGTGTTGGCGTGAAATTTATGAAGTTTGTTTTTTCTACGTTCAAACTTTGGAGATTGGTGTTCAACCATTTATATTATTTCCCAAGATTGTTCTCGTTGAGTCGATACAACTCTGGCAAATTATCGTGGAAGAAAACAATTACGGTGTCGTCTGCATACGAAGTGATTTTACCTTGGAAATTGTTTATCCTAGGGCCGGTTCTCTTATTCCATTATATATAGTTTGTCCAACGGGATACTGTGGAACACGGTGTCGAATGCTCTAGCTGAATCGAGAAAGACCGCTAACCATTCTTTCGAGGAATCTAGATTTCCTATGATGTCTTAGGTTACTTCTGATATAGCGTTTTCTGTGCAAAGGTTTTTCCCAAAACCAAATTGTCTCTCCGTTTATATGTTGTTTTCATCAATGTAGTCAATCGATTTGCTTCAAGGCACTATTCGACAATTTTGGCAGAAGTATTTATTATCGAGATTAGGATGTAGTTTGTTAATAGATGCTGTTTGCCTGATTGGTATATTGGGCAATTCGCATATTCTTTCCATTGTTTTGGTAGTTTTCTTTCATTGAGATCTAGATTCATGGGGTGGACTATTGGTTTCAAGATTGATATGTGTGCTTTCAATGAATTTCGTGTTGATACCATCGGGTCCTGGAGAAGAGTTGTTTTTGAGGTTTGCGATGGCAAAAGTGAAATAAATAAGAAATATAAGCACCTGTTTTTTTTATACTCAGTAAACTGTAACTTAAAATGTTACATATGACGTATGTGGTATGGTTGAACTCAAAAAAATATAAACTTTTAATTTTGGATATAAAACTATACCCTTTCTTTTTAATAAAAATATCGATGATGTCATATCTTGTAAAGTAGTGGGGAAAAAATTATGTTTCTGTTAAGAAAAAGTAGAAAACTAAAATAAAAAATTGATCTGTCCGAGCTTTACCTCCGAAAATAAGTACCTTGTGAGATAATCGAACGTTTCCACACTTTATGAACGCACTCTATAAAAAATAAATATTTTCCTAGAATTCAAACTCTCAAACCATTCCTCAAAGGAGGTTTCTTAAAGCAGAGTTTTTGAAGGCGAAAAACTATGGAATAGACATTGTGGCAACACAGTTTATTTGCGAATCCTGGGGTACATAGGTACTTGTTGCCGAAACGATGAAGTACTTAGTGTTATGGAAGCGTTTTGAACTGGGCGAGGTTTTAAACATCTCAAAAGTTCTTGCGGTGTTGATAGCACTGATTTGACCCTATCCCAAGCACTGTATTCAGGTTGTTCGTCTGCCTCATGCCTACCTTCAATATCGTCGAAATTCTCCGAATATTAAATGTCGTGTGTTTTATAGGCCCTATCCAATTTATTGATGCCTGGATCATTGCGTGCCAATCGTTTTTGTAATTTAGTATCCAATTTATTGATGCCTGGATCATTGCGTACCAATCGTTTTTGTAATTTAGTTTCGGGTCCACAATATTGATATTATCCAGGTGAATGCAATTCAAATGGTAGCTTATCAATTAACGAATTCACAAATCCTCGACCTTTTTTTTTATCATTCGATCTGCTGCTTTTACGTCTGCTCCGTGTGGTGGTAGACATTTAAATGAGACGTATCTCACGCATCTTCCATTGATAAGTGTCGAACCGTCGAACACCAGGCATTGTCACGCAAAAAAAATTTGCAGTAAATAATTTGGATGAGAAAATCGGGACTGAATTAAATGGGGCGAATTCATTGAGACGTGGCCCACTACTTCCATCATCTGTTCGCTCGCTAATCATCGGTCCGTCAAATTGCGGAAAGACGAATGCCATTATATCTCCACTGACACATCCACAAGGATTGCGATTTGCAAACGTTTATCTTTATTCAAAGTCGTTGAATCAACCAAAATATGAATACATGCGCAATGTGTTAGCGCCAATGAAAGGATTGGGCTTTTTCACATTCAGTAATAATGCAGACATTGTGCAACCCTCTGATGCCAAACCAAATTCAGTTTCCATTTTTGATGATATGATTTGTGAGAAGAAGGATATTATCCGATGATATTTTTGTATGGGACGCCATAAAGATGTTAATTGCTTCTATCTTGCACAGACCTATTCACGAGTTCCCAAACAGCTAGTGCGTGACAATACCAACTTCATCGTCATATTCAAGCAAGACGAGATGAACTTACATCATATTTTCTCTGATCACGTCTCGCTCGATGTCACATTCAAGGAATTTCAAATGATGTGCGTGAATTGTTGGGATGATCAGTATGGATTCTTTGTCATTGATAAAGATCGAAAAGTATGTGATGGACGATATCGCGAAGGATTAGATAGTTTCATATATCATTGATAACTCAATTCTAAAAGACTTAATCATTCATCGAACTCCGTCAGGGTCACTACAATGAACTCGTTATCGAAATAATGAATCTCTTGCGAGATGAATGTGTAGAAACCAAAATGGATTTGAAACGTCAACTAGTTCAAGCGACCGAAGCTGTTCGACAAAAATTCAATTCCATCAGAAGTGGAAATGAGGAAGGAAAGATTGCCTTTGAAAAACTTCATGATCCTTTCACAAAACCACTTGATGCTCTTTCTTCTGCTGCTATTGTGAAACCGTCTACATCTTCTCGATCTATTCGAAACAGCACTCCCATTGGAAAAAAAACATTCTTCCAGCAGTGATGCATCATTTTCAGGTATTGATAATGAAACCATCAAAGATGTGGATGGCGAGAAAATAGCTGCAACTACCCTATCCGAAACACCCACTTCATCAATGACGAGTTCACGAGATTTGAAATCTTCCAGCAATGGTTTGAGACTAAAACAACATTTGCAAAATATTAGAAATGACAATAGTGCATATGATGCGAATTATGGTATGAGAGTAGATCCTTCGACACAAACACTAAACATGGGAAATCTAGACGTCCGTTTTGATGATGGAAATATTTCCTTTCGGGATGGTTCTATGCAATAACGTCAATACCCTGGCACTTCAGATTTATATAACTTGATATTCCCCGAGAAACCGCCTGGAGTTGGTGATGCAAAAATTCGAAACGCATTTATCGAAATTTTGGATTTCACGAAATCATTGTACAAAACGCATGGAGTGAAAAATGGAATAAGATATAAAAAATCAAAGAAATATCAATAAGTCATAAAGCCACTATTGAAATCGAGGAATAATTCCAATGCACTCCTGAATCAAAGCGGCAAAGAAATGGAAAGATTGAAGTCACAGAAAGTGTTAACATCAAAACCGAAGAATTATGTATACTGGAATAAACCTGAAGAGTTAGTGGATCGGTTGCGATTGTTAATTGCTTCGAGAGCATCCGGTCATACCGGACATGAAAATGAGATTATATCAATGAAAGAAGAGCTACGTGAAGAAGGTATCATATATTGATACAACTTCATTGAACAATCACTTCATCATTGCAATATCATCAGAGAAGAAGAAGAAGAAGAAGAAGAAGAAAAAGAAGAAGAAGAAGAAGAAGAATGGCCAATAATATCAAATGTCATATTGTGGACGAGTTACATAAGCCAGCTCGTCGTAACTCCCAGAGAAGATCAACTGTCGTCAAAGGCAAAGGAGATTTGTGCAAATAGATCTGGCTGAATTCAAAACTTATGCCAAAATTAATGATGGTTATCGATACATTTTGGTGGTCATTGACTGTTACTCTAAACATTTGTAAACAAAACCAGTCAAAACAAAAACCGGTGAAGATAAAACTGATGCCATGGAGATGGTATTGGAAGATGCCAAATATTCTCCTAAACATGTGCAAAGCGATGGAGGAAATGAATTTTACAATAGCAATTTTTCGTCATTGATGGAGCGAAAAAATATCAAATATTATTCCACTCTTAGTACTACAAAAGCATCTATGGCTGAAAGAGTAAATCGAACAATCAAAACTTGGATCTATAAGGAGTTTTCCATGAATGGAAATCATAAATGGTTGGGAATCCTTCCAATCATAACACATAGATATAACCATAAAAAAACGTACAATAGGTATGAAACCCATCGATGTTAAAACCACTACAAAGTTGAAAATCATCAAAGAGAAAAAAGGAAGAAGATGAAAAAAATCAAGTCAAAATATGGAGTGAATTACGAAGTTCGTATTAGGAAGTATAAAAATTCATTCGAAAAGGGTTATGAAGCCAACTTCACCACGGAATTATTCAAAGTCGTCAAAGTCAACAGCACACATCCACCGACATACATTCTCGAAGACATGGATAAGAATCCCATTCAAGGCTGCTTCTATGAAGCTGAATTGCAGAAAACTCAAAATCCTGACGTGTACCTTGTCTAGAAGATATTGAAGAGAAAAGGACAAAAAAAATTTGTCAAATGGTTAGGTTTTTCCAATGAACACAATTCATGGATCTCAAAGAATGCCATTTTGTAATATTTCCTTATGATGTAATATTTTGAAATAATAAACTAGTTCATGCTTCAAAGTATTTTTTTATTTTAATTGCTCGCAGTGTTCTGCATCTACACACAACCCACACCAATACATTAGCACATTCAAAATGATCAATGTGAATTCATTCATTACAACAATCAATACATACATGAAAAATTGAAGCTATTCACTATCACTATGAAGTACATTGTTCAAGTTTTTTATGCACTTATTGTTGGTCATCATGACAGCTTCATTGGTGTTGTGGAATTCTTTCAACTTCTTTTCTGCATTCTTGCGTAAATCATCATTATTTTGTCGTTCCACATCAAATTTAGCTACCAGAGAATCATATTGATTTTGAACTTTTGTCAATTCTCTCTTCATGGCTGTAATGCGCTTTTGAAGTACGCTTATGGTTTTCATTTCCTCATGCAAACTTTGATCTTTTTCGCCACACTAAACAAGGACGGCCTTTTTTCTAGTATAGTATGAGATATTTGTAGAACAATTTCAAATTTATGATATATCATTGTGATCCCATATATATATAAATGTTTTGATTTCCAAATATATTTGAAAATTAATACTTGATAAAGTAGAGGGTAGCGCTCCGTGCACGCCCACCCCGTGGATAGCGCCCCAACCTCGCACCATCCTTGTGTGTACCAACCTTCAGAATGTACACCCCAATATTTATTTTACCCCTAACAACTGATCATCTATCTGTCTAACCGTTTGATGTCCCCAACACAATCACAATGTTCGTTGCACACGTGGACGGTTTCATCCGAATCGTCAGAATCCCAATCCTCCTCAGCTCCTTCCATTGACAAAGTGGATGAGTCTGAGTCTGAATCTGACTCATAATATTGGTCAGAAGAAGAGCTCACTTCATTCACTTGGATGGAGCCATCACTAGCTGGCAACTCCAATGAACTTGGAGGTGGTGAATCACCACGTTCCAACATATAACAACTGGAATCAGTAACGACTGACATGATGATCAGAAGTGAGGAAATCTATTAATTGTGATTCAGAGTAGTGGAGGGGGTAAGTCAGGAGTAAGAATGTAATCGATCATTCAAGTTTCAAATAGACTTATTCCCATCGAATGAGCATCCAGATATTTATCTGAACCGAGAGCTTCTGCTGGAAGATCGGGTTCGTCGGTATAGTGTTCGCAGGCTGTTGAACTCTAGTATAGAGCCTTCTTGAACCCTAATTTGACTTTGATCTTAATTTATAAAAAAAACACCGTGGATAGGTTTCACTCAACACAATGCAACATACGCCCGCCGTTTGCTGAATGTTGAGTAACCTATATTGAGAAGGGTGCTCCACGAGGCATTATGATTTGTGAATTGTTATTGCATGTGCCAAGCAAATGGTGTTTTTTTCTTCGGTTAACATATATATCATTCATTATTTGATTTGTCATGCTTCAACTCTTATGTTGATTAATGAACTTAATTTCAATATTTCTTGCTTTTCTATGGTTATCGACGTCCCAAAGTATTTTTTCCATTTCTCCAATCGATCGATTTACAAGCCCTTCGCTAACGTCTGAAGTAGATCGCCAAATAGCACGATGTTAATTCTACCCAACCAGCCATCTTCTACGCCTTTGGGGTCATGAATTTCCGTCAATCGAAAATGAATATTCATAATAATATTACATTTGACATCGGAGAAACCTCGCCAATGATGAAAAGAACTTGGTGCTTGAAACTAACCGCACCAATAACTTTGTCGATACCGAACATCGTAGAATTAGGTTTGTTTGTGCCTAAAAATGTACTTAGAAATCAAATTTCAAGTGTATGAGTCACCTAGAAGTGGTCCAGGTTTTTGATGAGTAGTTATAGGAATGGCATTTTTGAGACCTTAGTAACTCAAGAACTATAATAGGTTCATTCATGAGATTTTGGATCTCAGGTGTTCAAGGAGGCTTTATCGCACATGCGAACTGCAAGTGTGCAGATCCAATCATTTTTGAGTCATAGGGAAGGGGGTTGAAACTAGCTCGAAATGGTTGATGTAATATACACATTGCCGGTGCGTCGCCTTTGCAAACTTGGCTGACAGACTGCCGTTTGTCTAGATATAATCCAGTGTCAATTATTCTGCGTTACTGGTACTACGGGTTGGAATATTTGCTTGGTACGGAGGGGAACTTTGTAATGTTCTCAACGTGGTACGATGGTGAAGTGATACATATGGTACCCAAAGTGTTGCGTTGGGGCAAATGCAGCCAAAGAATATGTGATGAAAAAATATTTCTTCAAGAACATGATGTTTGAAGAATACAGCAAATATTATTGCATTGGTCAAATCTGGAGCTGGAGTTCATGATAAACAAGATATCCCAAAAGCAAACGTCATCTCCTGGAGGGCTGATGGCCCAGCTCATGAATAACCAGAATATCAAAATATGCTCTTGGTGAAAGTTTGTTAGTTTCGAAGTTTCGTCACTTCCGCGAATTTCATGAAAATTTGAGGCACCCACAGACGATGAGTATCACTACCTACATGTTGCATGGAACCGTAGTAGCGATACAGATGACATCGTGTGTGTGGTTATATCAGTATCACGGTATCAGTATCACTATCTCAATCACTGGCGTGGAACAGCGATACCACGTGCATGCGAATGATGTTTCACGATTCCGTCTCAGCGTGTATGGAGACGTAAATACTTGATACAAATCTCATAAACTTGTATCGCCACTTTTATCGCGACATGTAACGATACCGATCTCATCGTCTGTGAGGGTCACTATTACAAAATGCCATAGTTGAGGGGGCTATTATTCCCATAGCGCAACCCTGAATGGTACTGCTATTGATCACAGTCGAAAAACAAAAGAGTAAGCCCGATTCATGAGTATTTTTTTTTATTAGCCAACTCACACTCCTCATACTATGAAAGGAATTACCACGCTAACCTGGCAGGTTATTTCGAAAAATGTATCAATAAGTGTAGTTTTCATAATGGTATAACATTTTTTATGCTTCGAAAAAAAAAATACTACAAGAGACCTAATATGTAGGCATTCGAATGAAAACAGTTTTCGAATCGAAGTGACAGGTATTTATCAAATACTGAACAAAACACGAATGAAAATTTAAAAAAAATCAAATTGCCTGCCGCCAAGTTGTATACAAGCGAAAAGGTCGTATAGGTTTTGAGTGCTTTTCCAATTGTGTTTTGTCTTTAAGCATTGTTTATC
Organism: Gonioctena quinquepunctata; assembly: GCA_018342105.1. Taxonomy (NCBI): domain Eukaryota; kingdom Metazoa; phylum Arthropoda; class Insecta; order Coleoptera; family Chrysomelidae; genus Gonioctena; species Gonioctena quinquepunctata. The sequence goes on from JAFIRS010000125.1 coordinate 896,133, forward strand.
TTGAATAGTTATTTTCCAATGCCCCCATTTCAATAATTGTTTTCTTGTTCTATGAGGGTATATATCCATGTGATATTATTCGGTTTTCTATATCAGCACCTTTATCGTTGAGGGCTGATCTGAATCTGCAGTGATTCGGCATGCTCCATTTGTTGACAGGCGTCTTGTTTGTGTAATAATATATTCTTAATATTTCTCATCAATAGTTTGAAGGTTTGTGATAGTGGCGACATCCATTTTGAATTTTTTATCGCTTCTTTGAATTGATAAGATTGTGTTACTTTCGTTCGATTATTGGGTATTCTATTTTTGACTAGGCAATGATTTGTAATATATTTTTTTAAGTTTGTAGGATTACTTTTTTTTTCTTTCGGCATTTCAGCAAAGATTCCGTGTAGGCCTGGTGAGTAGTGCTCCTACTTTATGTTATATTATTCTATATGTGGGAGTATTCCTCGATTTATATTTGTGATTTTGTTCTTGATGTATTTATGGAACCACTACCATTCTCCATATATCTGATGTACATTCTCCACTCTCTGTCCTTCTTGATTTTTTATTGATATTGGTATTGGTACTCCTGGATTCGCTCGTAAACCTTCCGTGCCTCCATTTCATTATCATTCAATTTCCTTGAGTCATTTATATTGTGAATGAACTGGAAAAAATGAGAGAAAGCTTGGTATTAGCAGAAAGACAGAGTTAGTTATGGATATAAAATATTTTTCCAAGTGTTTAGTATATTAATGGATTCTCTTTCAATTTCATTGAGATACCCTGAAGTACCCTGAAAATCGACCAAGGCTACTTCTCGAAACCCTTCTATAGAAAGATCATATTATTTTAACTATAAAAAATTTAAATTGAAATTATTCATGAACACCGTCTGTTCGTGGGCGTCGGTAGGTCATCCAGGATACGAACGATAATTTCAAACCGACAGATCAACGTGGAATTCCCAGAGAAAATCATAAAGAACATAACCCTAATATTATCATGAACGGTATCATCAAAAGTAAATCATCCTGGAAATCATAAAAAAACTGAGAAAGGAGGTATGCAACTTCAATCAATTTGATAAATTCTATAGAAATTGAAGAATTATGGACCACAAAAAGTTGCTGAGCTATCCAAAAACTTATCTAAGGAAGCTCCAAAAAATGCTATTGAAAATATTGACAAGTCAGTAGCTCTGATGAGCCCTGTTGAAAGAAACTCTGGTTCTCTTCTTTCTTTGACATTTTTAGAGAGCAAATCGAGCTCAATTTTCCTAAAACTGAAAAACAAATGGTTTACAGGCCTAGATGAGGTACCCTCCAGTACTTCAAGAAGTATTCTTAGGAACTAGTATTTATCTAGTGAACTTGGAAGCTACAAGATAATTCTTGTGATAAGCAGATTGGGAAAGATTATAAATTGATATTCAGAAACAAGTACAAGTTCGATCACTTACATACATACATTCTACAATCCAAAATGAATGCCTCACTATGTAACAATATCTGAATTTGCTTCCCGGCAGCAACCTGTCTTTGATTTAGGGGATATTCACCTCTCCTTATATGGCTTTCACCTACCCTTGATAGTGCCAGAAACATTCTTATAGATCTAATTCACATTTTGTTCCATGTGATCCATCACCTATGAATCTGTAGTAAAATAACAATTCAACAAGAAAGAACATGTTGAACATCTGAATGCGCTGATCACCTTTGGATGGCATATTCCTGACATATATCCCTTCTGAATCATGGTTCCGATCATTTCAAATTTAATAAAAAACTAATAATTTCGCAATGAACGAAAACAAACCCAATCTACAGAAATATCAATATCAAATTTTTTTCTCCACCTGACCACTAATCAAAAGCTGCTCAATTCCCATTTTACACATCTATCCGCATTTCATTATGGACGGACCACTCTGGTATCGGTTTGTTGTGAGAACTTTCCGCCTGTGGTTCATATCTTCTGAATTTGGTCCCAATTTTTGTGTCCTTCGGGAATGAACTGAATGTAACAGGATTTATTAACGTATTCATCCGTGAAATAGAGGAAGTCCCATGAGATTGTTTTCTGCCGCAATTTAATTTGACTTATTCTGATAGCATCCTGGTCTTCATTTCTGAAATTGGGTTGGTCATGTCTGTCGTATAATTTTTTGTGACCTCTGTAGAGCGTTCCACTGCATCCATTATGAAAACTTGATGAACAAACTCTGGGAATATGCAATTTGGAATAAAGCTGCAGACTCGTTCCAATCACATATCTCTGAAAGACAATGATATGTAAAAATCAAAACTACTAGGAGGAATCAATCATACAAATTCAACAGAACTTACGAAGAGTGTTCCTCAAAGTAGCGTACTGGCATCTATATTCTTTTCAATATACATAGCTCAGTTGACCATGACTAGTCCCTTCCAATATCGAATGAATCGATTCATATGAATGAAATTGAGAACAATCTGCATCTGAAGAAATTGTTTATATGGTTCTCTACAAACCAATTACCAAATATTCCTGATATTCCAGGCCGAGCAGCAACCAGTCAACCAATTGAACATACATTTGAACAACATTCATCTTGATCAATTGTGTCAAAACTCAAAATGGTATGTCTATACATTCTGGAGGCTGCTTATTACAGTAACGAGATTGAATCTGGAAGTGACAAATGAAGGTGGGGGAACAAGTTCCAAATGGCTAGGTGTTGTCGTGGCAGCTCTCACGAGTCAGTGTGGCAAGTTTCATTGCTGTGACTCCACTCATTTGTGCTTAGCATTATTTCAACCTCTATGACTTCTTGTTGGTGTGCGCGCAACTCAGTGTTTGAAAAAATTGCGTCCATAATTTCCGGCAACCTTGGATTCAATTATTTTCTGCTGACGGCTAGGGCCAATCGTGGAAACTATATGGGAGATAATCTTCAGCCACTCTGAGCCTTTGTTCAGATTTACAACTGAGAGTGAGTATATATTTGGAATGTTTAATATATATTTGCATATATTTTATATTTTGAAAACTTGGTTTTGAATTTGAGGAAAAACACAATTTTTTTTTCAAAATAGTCGCTTCAGCGAAATGAAAGTTTCTAGGTACTTTTTCCTTGTCTGGAAAAACTACTTTTGCCCAAGGTTCTTCCATGAATCGAGACAATAAAACATTCCAAGTTTAATGAAAAGTCGGTAATTTTTTTCGAAAAGTTTAAAAATTCAATTCAAATCGAAGCAACCCATCTATCAAAATGAAATTAACCAACAGAATCCGGACCTGAACTAGTAGGTGTAGTACACTCATTGATCAGCTCCGCAGAAAAACGACATAAATCTTTTTTTAAATTATCAAATTCAAAGTGAACAGTGAAGTTAGGAGCAACTCATCAATTTTCTACTGAACTGTGAGTCTATAACAAGAATTTGATTCACTATCAATTAACAAAGTGCCAGATCTCCAACAATACGGATAAAATCAGCTGTCAAACACTGTTTTTGCCCCGCGATCATGTCGCCGAAACTGATGGAGGCAGGGGCGTACTCAGTTACAATAGAAACAACATAACGAGTTTGAAATAATGTTGGCAACAGAACAGGGGGTTTCTGAGTACAGGAACCCCCATAACCCACAAACAGACTCCATACCATCGAACACTAACGCTCAACAACAACCTAAGAAAATGTACTCAACAGCACTGAATCAACAAGTAATAACAAGTTTCCCGAACAAAAACCAAGCCATTATTGCCAATGCAATCAATGAAACGAGAATACAAGATTACATTGTAGCACTTGGTTCTATTATCCAACCAAAACATATAATTTTTGCGTCTAGAATATCAAGTAACAGGATATGTGTGTATCTCTCGAATACTGAAATGGTGGAATCATTCATGGATGAACATGGCTACATCGTCATCAACAATGAAATCCTTCGTGCAAGAAAAATGATAACTTCCTAGGAAAGACTAATTTTGTCAAATGTAAGTCCCACCATTCCACATATCGTATCAGAGCAAAAACTGAGACAGATCGGCCTGAAGCTGGTCCCAAACAACTTCCCTCAGAATGAACATTTCCGATCCCCAATATCCGCATATACTAAGCTTCAGAAGACAAATATACAAATCCCCTCCCGAACACCTCACCATCCCTGACTCCATTGTGATAACCCATGGAAACACATCATCCGTATATTTCTATCAACAAACAGCTTAACGTGACACCAATGCCAACAGCATGGTCATATATACCCCAACCAACAACAATTTCAGAGGAAAACCCCAACATGGAAGATAACAACGAAGTTCGAACGTTATACCCACCTCCACAGAAACTAAAAAACAAGGACACCACAGTAGAAACTCAAATATCACACAAAAGAAGCTTAGCAGAAATCCAAACACCCCCAACTGAAAAGGAAAACGAACCTCAACCAAATTTTGAGAATTTCCGACAACCAATATCTACCAACCTGAAGAAACCCCGAGCAAGTACTTCAACAGAAAACCTGTCCATAATGAGCGAACAACTACTTTTATGCAAAAAATATCTCGAAGAAAGCAAAGAGACACTAATACTGAATTATCAGCAATTTACAGATTTCATAGAAAACGAACACGGAACTAGTGACCCTCTTAGCGTAGCCCAACAATACACAAATGACATAGACGCTCTAATCAACATGATCACTGAAACTTAGCCCTTTTTCACACAAAGAAGCATGAAATCGAAATGCACAAAACTAAAAAAACGCCTGAAGAAACAGCAACTCATAAACCAAAATCCTACACCTTATTCCGATACAGAAAGCAAAATTTCATCTCGGAATTATATCAAAATACATCATAATTAGTTGTTTTTAATTTCAGAAAAGATATAGAATTCATTAACCTAGAGGAGATGTCCATACTACAATGGAACCACAACGGAGTATACACCCAATTAGAAATGCTGAAATTACTTATATCAAATCATCAACCCAAAATAATATGCCTGCAAGAAACACATTTCAAAGATAACAATACCTATAACATAAAAAACTATAAAGTACACCATAAAAATTGAACTGAACAAACTAGAGTCAGTGGCGGCGTCGCCATCTATATACATGAATCTATAGAGGCCAAAGAAATCAATATTAATACAAACCTGGAAGCAAAAATTATCGAAATCGATAATCCACAGAAAATGTATATTTGTAATGTATACATACCACCTAACCATGATATCAACTACATTGAACTGAACAATTTGTTAGAAAAAATTCCAAAACCAAGAATAATACTAGGAGAGTCCAACAGTCACGATATATCATGGGGCTGTGAAATAACAAACACCAGAGGTAGAATATTAGAGCAAATACTGAATGATCAAAATCTGATTATATTGAATAACGGAGAAAAAACTCGTTTTAACATAAATGGAATATCCAGTGCGTTCGACTTAAGCATATGTGATCCGTCAATCAAAGTACACCTAACATTTGAAATATTCGACGGTCTTCATGGTAGTGATCACTACACAATATTATTACACAATGAAAAGACTGGGATTGATGTGAAGCATACTCCCAAGTGGTACTTCAAGAAAGCTAACTGGAACCTATTCCAAACAGAAATAGAAAGGAAAATATCGGAGATCGAACATATCGATGATGACGACATCAATGAATTAGTAACGAAGTTCAAAAAAACAATCATTGGGGCAGCAAATAAAGCTATCGAAAAAACAAAAACCTTGCTGCATAGAAATCCTGTACCCTGGTAGAACGCTGAAGTGAAAATACTAACAAAGAATCAAAAAGAGCACTGAACAAATACAAAAGACATTCAACCACAGAGAATCTATTATCATTCAAAGAAGCGAGAGCTAAAGCAAGATGGACTATGAAAAACAGTAGAAAAGAATCTTGGAAGAACTATGTATCCTCTATAAATAGCTCGACTCCTCTCAATATGGTTTGGGACAAAATACGAAGAATTAAAGGAACCAACGCAACAACAAATATCACCCAAATGAATCAACAAGATAACATTACAACTACAGCAGAAGGATTGCAGAAATTTTAGCAAAAACATACCAAGAACATTCAAGCAATGCAAGCTATACAGAGGAATTTATAGAGATAAAAAGAAGAGAAGAAGAATTTGAACCTTTCGAGAAAAAACCGAAAATAAACGACCCATTGAACATCTCTATCACAATGGAGGAGCTCAAAGATACACTCAAAAGTCCCAAAAACTCGAGCGCTGGACCAGATGATACACTTTTCCTATTCATACAGAACCTCCCACCCAGTGCATTAAACCACCTTCTCCACCTTCACAACAAAATATTCCTCGACATCAAATTTTCCTCATCATGGACCGAGGCAACGATAATACCTATCCTCAAACCCCTTCAACGAAAAAACGACCCAGAATCATACCGCCCGATTTCTCTCACCTGTACAATGTGTAAACTGATAGAGAAGATAATTAACAGAAGAATATCCTGGTTCCTAGAGAAAAACGAAGTGCTAACAACATTCCAAAACGGCTTCAGAGAACACCGATCAACGATTGATAATCTGATAGACCTTGAATCCTACATGAACGAAGGGTTTGTCAACAAACAAACAACCATCGCAACGCTCTTTGACATAAGCAAGGCATACGATACAGTTTGGAGAAAATACATCATAAAGAAACTGGATTCTTGGGGTGTGAATGGCAACATGTTACAACAAGGATCTGTTCTTCGTTGCACACCTTTCCTAGTAGCAATAAACGATTTTGTTATGAATATTCTACAACCCGTTCAAGCCAGACACTACGAAGATGATCTAATATTATACATCAGGGGAAAAAACCTCACTACCATGCAACAAAACATACAGGAAGCTATCACCAAAGTGGAGATTTGGTTGAGAAATACAGGCCTGAAACTTAATGAACAAAAAACGAAAAGTATTCTCTTCTCAAGAAAACAGGAACCTCGATCTCCAATTCTGAAACTCAACAATAAAACCATCCAACCCGACAAAGAAATAAAATACCTAGGGATGACATTAGACCAAAAAATCAGCTGGGATAATCACATCCAGAATCTCAAAATAATCGCACAAAACGGACTCAATCTCCTGAAAGTCTTGGGCAACAATCATTGGGGCTCGGATAGTGAAATATTGCTAACAATATACAGAGCCTTGATTAGATCCCGAATTGATTATGGTTCCATTGTGTATGCCTCAGCCAGAAAATCAACACTGAAAATACTGGATCCTGTCCATAACACTGCTTTGAGAATAGATCTGGGGGCGTATAGAACGAGTCCAACAGAGAGCCCCTATAGTGAAGCCGGCGAACCATCCCTATCAGTGAGGAGAGAATATATCAGTGTAGCTTATGCTACAAACATCCTCTGCAATAGAAAGCATCCTGTATACCAAAATGTATTTGCACAAAGATTCAATACAATATTTCAGAAAAAACCACGAACAACACCACCTTTCTATGAGAGAATAAATAGATATGTGAAAAAATTCAAAATCTCCTTCCCACCAGTTTATCCCATCAGCAAATCCAATATCCGTCCTTGGCTACTTGAAACACCACAAACCAACACAAACCTAAACCGTTTCAACAAAAATGAAACACCTACCACCCTAATCATGACACACTTCAGACGAATAATCAATGATCATGAAGACTTCATACACATATATACAGACGCATCGAAATACGATGAGAAGGTATCAGCTGCAATAGTTTTCAACGACACATCAGAAGGATTCAAACTAACTGGAAGAAGCACCATATATACAGGAGAAACATACGGCATCCTTAAGGCTATTATTACAGCGAACAACGCAACATCAGCAAAACACTTATAATAAGCGATTCCTTGAGCGCAATTACCAGTATACAACCTATGTACCAAGGAAATCCCCTCATTACTTCTCTGAAAGAAGAACTACACCAAGCAACTCTACAAAACCGAGAAATTAAATTTCTATGGATTCCTTCACATATTGGAATAGAAGGGAACGAGAAAGCTGATGAAGTAGCTTGGAAAACACACGACGAACCAAATATAACCCAAGAAATCTCAACAACACACAATGATATCAGAACATATCTGAAGAAAACAACAAAAAAATACTGGGAAAATGAATGGCAACAGAGCCAAAGCAAACTGAGAGAGATAAAGGATTCTACTTCACCATGGAAAAATAACCCCAAACAAAGAAGATATCAAACAATTCTTTCGAAACTGCGCATCGGCCACACCAAATACTCCCATCAATACCTTTCAGCAGGAGAAGACTCCAACATATGTGACATGTGTGAAGTGCAGAACAGTGTGGAACATTTCTTGGTAGAATGCCCCAAATACTTTGAAGAAAGACTCAAAAATAATATAGGCCATACTCTCCGTATAGTAATAGGATAAAACTGTAATATCTCAAATCTAATATCGTACTTAAATGACATTCATATAATAAATAAGATATAATGTAATTGAAATATAATATATACTGTTCCGTTGCTAATAACCTAACGTGGTTGATGCAACTAAAATAAAATAAAAAATGAATAAAAATCACCAACAATTTATTACTCACGATGTAAGTTATGCGTTATGCGCTGCGGAAGACTAAATCCAAGGACACCGCGTTGGGCTATTGCCTCCCTATGTCTAGCGAATTGAAAAATCCATAACTTCCTATGACCGTAGAAGACCACTTCGCCTCGAGTGCGATAACTCTATTTCATCCTTTAACTTATCTATACACTGATATGTCACATGTGGACAATATCGGAGGAAGTCAGCCGACATCAAGTTTCACTGTATTGCCTTCATTTTATCAATACTGTCAAAGACTTGTGGCCCCTAGCAGTGCCACCTCCAGCTTTAGACGCAGATATCCATCAAGATTGTTGGTCTGCTTGGGTATTTCATGGTTTACGGAAGGCAAGGATGGGGTTAGGAATATGAATAAATATTCTCTATTCAATAGCACTGCTCCCAGGAACACCGAATAGACAATGAGTCTGACTGAATTCTTCTGTAATGTTTTCGGTGCTAGACCAAAAATCCACCAGACTTCTAATACCAATAAATTTCGACGAGAAGGGCTCGTATGTTCCCTAGCAAAATATCGCAAATTCAGCAAACTAATATTTCTTCAAAAGTCCAGACATTTCCAATTGTAGTTTGTACTGAATTTCCTTTCCTAACGCGGGATTCCGTCGGAGATCAACTAGCAAAATTGAACCAAAATTGGAACAATCCAAAATACAAGTACAGTAGAATCATTCTATTGAGGCGAGAATGTTGGATGCACACAACACCGATTTCAAATGGTTAACGCGCACTATGCTGAAAACAGCGGCGTGTATGTTAGTTTCTTTCGTGCTCTGGTGCGATAAACTGATAGTAGAAAATGAATCCAAATAACATACACGACTATCGTCATAACAACGAACCAATAGAATCAACCGGGTCTAATTACAGCTTGCGCCGACTTTCGCCAGGATAAATGAATATAACTGTAACCAAGCAATAATCTCTGCAAGAATACGAACTCTACCTTGAATCGCGATTCCATTCCACGCATACTAAATACTTGAAGTACGATTTGGAAAACTTTTTACTAGCACCAATTTGAAAGTCACAATTGAACGAAGATGATCTGATCACTCGAAATACACACCTTGCCCGCTTGAGGTTTAGTGCCCATGAATAATATACCCCCTTCTTCACGCTATGGGTGAAGGAGAGTTACTATCTAATAGCCATTTTTCCCTGCTCCCGTTGGAGCGAACGTCTTTTGGTAGGAATTGAGCCTTTGGGTGCTTTAAACCCCATTATGTCGTTTAATGTGCATACAGTGCTTCTCAAAAGTCCTCTCCCCCTCTTATTTTTGGAACGATTGAAATTTGGAAACTGAATATTAAAGGTTGTATACTTCCCTACTAGTGATGATGGATAGATAGATAGGCCATTGTGACCAATACTTTTGAATGGAACCCTGCGGCAAGCGGCACCTCTTTCAAAAGGTATCGAAAAAACCTATTCAATGATACTAATTTTGTTTGTATTCATGGCAGTTTCGGCAACTCGCTTTTGAAAAACGCAAAGCTGCGATGAATTAAATCAGTTTATACTTAAATTCCAAATTCAAGTACGCCTCTGGATAGTTGTCAAATAAGCTGAGTTAGTCTCCCTAATTCGACGTTTTTGTAATTATCCCATTTCGTAAATTTAATAATTTGTGTATTGTTGATCGAACATTTAACTGTTTCAGCAGCTTTTGGTTTTATGAATATTTTTGTTCATTTTGAAAATTTGTTAAACTGTTGTGAGCCGAACGTTTAAGTGCTTCGAGAAGCGAAATGGTACGTGCTTTAGGCAGCGATCCTAATTCTTGGTGAAACTGGACAAAATATTCATGCAGCAGAACGCATTTTCAATGAGAGGTTACCCGATCGCCCCGTTTCGAGGACTTATTCAAGGAGCTTCTTCGTGAGTTTGAAACAACGAGTAGTATGAATGATGCGAAACGATCTGGCAGACCATAAATTTCTGATAAGAAAAAAATTGATATACTGGCAGAAGTATTAGTTAATCCCACTTGTTCAACAACTCATGTTGCATATACCTGTGAAGTCAGTCGAAGTACAGTACACAGGGTGTTGAAAAAAAAAATTTCATCCATACAAATTAAAAATTGTTCATCAACTCTCCGACGACGACCCAGACCGAAGACTAGAAATTTGTGAAAATATGGAAACTGAAATCAACCAACAGCCAGACTATGTCAAAACAATTTGTTTTAGTGACGAAAGTACTTTTAATCCAGATGGAAATGTAAATACACAAAATGTGAGGTAATGGAATGACGCAAATCCTCACCTGTTTCGTGAAACACATACCCAATTTCCCCAGAAGGTGAATGTTTGGGCAGGTATCCTGAGAAACCACATCGTTATGCCTTTTTTTTTCAAATACTAATTTAACTGGTGAGATTTATCTGGAGCTGTTGCAAAACGCAATAAGACCGTTAATCTTTGAAATTTTGGAAGATAATCCAGATGAATTTAGCGTTCTCCTCCACACTATTACGGTGTAGTAAGACGGTATTTGGATGAGGAGTATCGTGGTAGATGGATTGGACGACGAGGTTCAACGGAATGGCCATCTCGATCACCGGACCTCACATATTAGGATATTTTTCTGTGGAGGTACCTTGAATCAAAGGCTCACGCCACTGAACCTGACGATATTGACGTTTTAAAACAACGATTGTTGCAGAATGTGAGACTGTTTCCGCCGACACATTTGCAAAAGTACGAGAAGAGTTCAAAAATAGGATATTTCACTGTCAGGAAGTGAAATGGAGGTCGCTTCGAGTAATTTCTCCAAGTAGATACTGATTCTTAAATCTGTAATTAATGTCATACTGAATGGAATTTAAATTTTAATGTTAACTAATGAGCCATTAAAACTGCCATAAACACAAACAAAATTAGTATCATTGAAGAGGTTTTTTCGATACCTTTTAAGAGAGGTGTTGCTTGCCGTAGGGTTCCATTCGAAATTATTGGTCACCATGGCCTTGTGACGTCATCTTTGACGATTTCGTCATATATCATCAATAGTAGAAAAAGTTTACAACCTTATTCAGTTCCCAAATTTCACTTGTTTATGTATAATCGTTCCAAAAATAAGAGGGGAGGAGGGTACTTTTGAGAAGCACTGTATGTATTGCTGTGTGTGCATGGTATCTGATGGGTGCGAGAGTGTAGGGTGTGGTGATTGTGGTATCTAACGTGTTTTGAGACGGGTCGCGTGTTTTTGTCCCTCTCTCGGAACCTGGGGTCGCCAATGTTCAGGTTTCCGTGGATATCCTGGATCACTTGGTTTCTGAGGGTATTCGTCTCCTGGAATTTTGGGTCAGCGCGACTCCGTAGATGGTCGTCTTTGAAGTTTGAATTGAAATTCAGGACTCTGTAGATGAAACTGTTCGGGACGTATCTGGAAGAGTTCACTGCTATTCTCAAACTTACGTCCAGGGATTGCTGGATCTTAGTCCTGCAACTTTCTGCATATTGGGCACATGCGGCAGATGCGTACAGGATGATGGAAAGGAGGATGGTCCTGATGAGAAGCAGTTTCAGCTGGAGGTCCATGTTGCTTCTGCGTCCTATGTGGGGGCTGAGGTTTCTTCTGGCTGCCTTCGCTAGCCCGAGCCCATGTGTCACGTGTTGTCTGAATGTGAATCTCTTGCCAGGGTGACTCCTAGATATTTGGCTTCGTTTGCCCAGAGAATGCGTTGGTCGTTCATGATGACATGTCCTGATGGTGATCTTTCGAAATGAACAATACGCCCATTTTTTAAGTTTGGCCCACGCGCATGAACCGTAGCGGTTTCCAGAACTTTTATCCGAAGCCGTTTGATTGGTTGACACTCTACACGACTACTTGAATACGATCTTCCACTCAAAGAGTAAAATTCGGAAAAACATATTTTAATTAGAAAAATATTAATTTGAATGAGATTCCATTATAATATATTTTTGCAATTATTTTTAGATATTTTGCCCATCCTCGACTCGCGGAGGTATTTTTTTTTCTGTTGGATGAATCGGCCGCGGATACTCTTGTTGCTTCAAAGAGCTCTCGAGTATGACGGTTTGAATAAGCTCGAGTCTACGACTGGCTTCCGGAGTTAAGAAGGGGCGAAATGACTATTGAAGAAGACCAACCACGTTTTAGGTGCTCCTCAAATTCAAAGATTGATAACAATGTTGTAGAAAAAAAGCCCATGTCCGTGAAAATTATCGCCGAACATTGTTTTCGAAGAATTCGCTCATGAGAAGAGTTGCCTCCAAATTTATGCACCGTCTTTCCACTGAGGAGCCAAAGAAGTGCGGTCTCCAAGCCTATTGTGAGATGAAAAATTGGTCAGTATATTGAAGGTCATCAACAATTGGTATGAAAATATTCGAAAATAAAAAATATTGCACATACTGTCATTCATGTATATCCTAACCGGAATAATAAACTCCTGTATTCATATAGAAGGGCCCTATTGCTAACCTAAAGTGGAACTCTCAGTATAGCTATACATTTTCACAATGAAGTTCAAAGGATTGTTACACTCACTTCAGATTTCAGCCTTTCCCTTCAAAACTCTTTGCATATATTTGTGCCGTGTACGGACATTCCATTGACTGAAATATAATACTCGTCATCAATCTCAAGGAGTTGAAGGATCATTTTCTAACATAAATGCAGGTCCGTAATCACTCAAATTTAAATCTTTGTCGCCCTCACAATATTGTAACTGTATTGCCTAATGGGCCTCAAAAGGGAGTTGGTAGCTCTAGGAAAATATTTATCATGTCCAGATTGTAGGAGATATAAATGTATATTCAGAAACAAGATTTTCAGATACACAAATACAGAGACTGATATAAAATAAATATATCTATCTCACTACATGAAGATCTCGCAATCTGCCACTCGGCAGCAACATAACTTCTATATTACTCACTTCTCCGAAAAATCGTTCATAACTTCCGAAATCGCGATAGTGCCAACGACACTCTTTCATAACCAACACACGTTATCCGATGTGATTTATTCCCGAAAAATTCGAGGTTGAATCACATTTGAACAATGAGTTGTATAAACAAACAAACATCTGAGCGTGCTAACCCTGGGGCAATCATCTTCGGGAGGTATATTCCTGGCAAATGCCCCTCTCTCCTAAACGATGTTTCTCATCGTTTCAAACCTAATGGGATATAAATAATTTTACAAAAACAAAAATGAATCGACTCCAATCTACCAAATCTAATTAATTTTATTTTTATTTGGTTTTTCGTGAATTATTTCTGAAATCATGTCGATATTTGGAAAAAATTGATATTTGGGGATCTTTCAATATGAGAAACTCAAATTTGATCTTAGTTTGGCCCTCACTTGTAGGGGGCACCTACAGGTCCTTGTCTCTTTTGGTGAGTCAAAACTTTGTCATGCTTGTATGTATCACATTTTCCAGAAGAAAAATCTATTTCTGTGTCATTTTCACGTGGAAAAGGTATGCTTTCCAAAAGTCGTACTAGCAGCCGTTTCCGAGATATTTGAATCTGAATTAATCGATGCATGTGTTTGTCAAAAAGTGAAACAACTTTGCATTTTTTTTTATTTAACATAGAAACATTTCAAACGCTAATTTTTGAACAACAATAAACAACGGAACACTAGATATATATCAAAAATCACAATACATGTTCGAAATGTCCACCTCCTGCCTGTATGCACGCATCCAATCTTTGGAAAATTCCTGGAGTATTTTGAATCGTTAAACAAGAGTTCGTTATTCGATCACCTAATTATTTTTCATTTTGGATAGGTATCTGATGAACTGAGGATTTCAGATGTACCCACAGAAAAAAATCCAAACTGTTAAGGTCTAGTGACATGGGGGGCCATGGTTGAGGCCCTTCCCGACCTATCCAATGGTTTCCGAAAGTTTGATCTGAAAATTCCCGCGCTTGCATGCTAAAATGTGCCAGGGCATCATCATGCATAAACCACATTCCATTTCGTAGTCTAAGCGGTACATCTTCCAGTACGATAGGCAAATCTTCTTCAAGAAAATGACGATATCTCTTTCCGTTCCATCTTCCCGGAATAAAGGATGGACCTATAGAATAATCTCCAAGCATTCCTGCCCACTCGTTAAGAGAGAACTGTTCTTGGAAATGTGATTCCTGTATCGCTCTGATCACAAATGATAGTTGTGAAAATTGCGTATAGCGTTTCGTGAGAAATTTGCTTCGTCGGTAAACAGGATTTGATTTTCCAGAATAGAGGATTTTGAATAAGGCATTGGTGAAACCAACGACAGGAGTTGATACGTAACGGAAAGTCACGACGGAGTAGTGCCTGAACCCTTTGAATACGGTAGGGATATAACAAATTATCAATTGAAATTTTCCATACCAGAACATGAGAAATGGTAACGTCAGCGCTATTTTTCTGGAGCTTGATTCCGGGTGTTCTACTACCAGATTAAGAACTGCTATCTCGGTTCCTGGGATTCTTACCGTCCGATGTGCACCTGACAGGTGACTAGCTTTCTCCAAACTTCCAGTTTCCATCAACCGAGCGTGAATTCTTCAACCCGTTTTGGAAGTAGGAGTTGTTCGGTTCGGATAACGCTCCTGATACAAATGTCTAGGATCATTTGCATTTCCGTTAGCGAGTCCGTATGTGAAAGTATGTCAGCATAGTCTGCATTGGTAAAGTTTCTAACAGATAATCACGATAATAATATGCGTCAAGATAATAATTTTGACATGACAGCACAGAAAAACATTGGAATAAACTAACTAGTCTACTTGATATTTTTATTTTCAAAGAGTTCGCGCATCAATGAGAAGAAGATTGGATGCATCGATTAATATAGATCAAAATATTTCGAAAACGGCTGCTTGTAGCGAATTTTGAAAAACTCACCTTTTTCACGTGGAAAATGATAGAGAAACAAATTTTTTCCTTAGAAAATGTGATACATGCATGCACAAAAAAGTTGGGTCTCCCCAAAAGAGACAAAGACTTGTAGGTGGCGCCCCCTTCCATTAAGGGCCAAACTAAGATCAAATTTGAATTTCTCATATTGAAAAATCTCCAAATACCAGTTTCCGTCCAAATATCGACATTATTTAGAAAATCATTTACGAAAAACTAAAATAAAAATTAATTTTTAACACCTTTTATATAAAAAATGAAGGCCTTGCGGACCCATGCTTATCTGAACTTTTCACTATATAAATAACTAAGTAATCGTCCTGTGAAATATCGGACACTTATTACATAACACCCTGTATAAATAAATATAAGTTATTAATGACATTGGGATTAAAACCCTTCTATTGATTCGAGTCAAATCATATAGAAATATTAAAAGCATTCAGAAAGTTTTGAATTGTTCACACATTTTTTCTGACACGATTTGTTAGCAATTTCATAATCAATGAATGAATTCTGGAATCTACCTCTCCGGCTGGCCACGATATATATCATTTCTTTCAGGTTCTGTCTCGAGTTCCAAAGGTTGAATGATATTGATTAGTTATAGGACTGTACAATTCTTCAACTATGTTCCTTTTTTTTTGTGTTGAGAAATGTAATTTGCGATTTGAAAAAAAAATCGTTATTGTTGTTTTTTTAATACCCCAAATGAAATAGGGATGTAAAAAGCCAACAACATATCTCAAATCTAGCACGTTCTTCATCAATATACAGTTCCACCAAAATAAACAATCCTCACAACCACCTCCTTGAATCTGCTACGAGCAAACGCATCAGTTCGATAAAATACGTTTCCAAACCTGATATAAATACCAATTTCAAAAAGACACACAGATTGATTCTCAGCAATCTAGTTATCCTTTCCGTCTTTTTCAGGAGCACGAGGTCGAAGTACATCGCCTTATAGATCGGCTTCAAGAGGAGCAGTCAATGTGGGATACGGATATTCGGAAAGCGGATCAAGGAGAGCGAGTAGCTCAGTGAGCCAGGTGAGAATTATTTGGTATATACGAGAGTAGTGCGAATAGTTTCTTCGAAAAGCTTATATAAACTGCATTCCGATCTTTCCTGGCTTTCCAGCTTCTCATAGTTATCATTGAAATCGTGATGAACATTTTCTATGTGCCTATTTTCAACATTATGAAATGAAAAAAGATGATGATGTTGTTGGGAAACAATCATTGGAAAAACAAAAATTTGTAACCACTAGAAAAAGTTCAAGTGACTGCAGCGTCAACATGTACATGGAATATCCTCTTTAGGATGTGAATATAGATGACTATATTCAAACTGTGTTTCCTAGCCATCTGTAGCTAATATTCGTCTCTGAGATCGACTAGGGAAAAAACTGGATAACATCTCAATTGAAATTTAATCATTTTGGGTGAGGTATTTGAGAAAACAAATGGAGAAATTAGATTTGTAAAATGCTCTTTTGATGAAGAATCCTGTGTCAGGGGTTCCATGTCAGGAACGAAGTTCCTTCACGCGTCTTGCAGTAGGTAGAAATCGTAACGTAATACCATATATCCTTTTTCCAAACTCCTCCGCCACAGTAAAAGGTATTTTATTCCAGATATCACTATTCCTTATATTAAATCAAATTGTCGAGTCACATAATCATCTGAATACACGTTATATTGAAATATAAAAGAAACAATGATATCTTCCACGTATTACCACTCAACAATAGTATTCGACTTGCATTCGCATAGATATCATACCGCTCATGTATCTAGGGTAATATCAAAAGTGCTAGGAGTTTTATCGTTCCATTTTTTTCGAATTGCTGGAAAAATTATATGGCCTAGAATTTTTACCGGGTGTGATTTGCGGTCTCATTATCTGATTGAACCACAAAAGCAATGCTTGAAAGAAAAAAAAAATGCGATAAAATCCTCTAGCATGAATGATATTCGATGAGAATATTTTTCGAAAAGAAAACACAGTTGTGAAATACGATTTCAAACAAATCTATAGAACTTACTAAGGTGAGGTTAAGTGAAGACAGCGATCTAATCACCATTTTGTGATTGAGGAACTTTTCAAAATCATATCACTATGAAACACTAGTAATATATATAAAAATTAAACAATTGCAAACGCACATATTGTTTAAGAAACTAAATTTAAACAATTTAAAATTTGACAAGTACAAAAATTACCACATGGTTAAAGCATGACTGAAAAAGGAAAATGGTGGATGACAAGTAATGCAAGACATGAAGTGTCAAGTGTCATATGTCAAAGTCAAAATGTCATGGGAGAAACATGTGTTTTGTCCACAGAACAAAAGGAATAGTACCAATCTATACGCCAAAAATTGATAAATAAGAGAAAAAATCAAGAAATACTAAGCTGTTTTATCTTTCAAAACTTCAATTGGAATCAAGTTTCAACAAGTAATTGTAAATGACACTCAGGTTGGAAATATCAGATCGTTTATTCATGCTATTTGGTTCATTTTTTATGAACACCATTTCAAGGAAATTCTTTTTGTGGAAGTTATTCTCTACTGCTAAAATGGAAGGGTTCTTGAAATTACTAAAATGATTAGAATTTATATTATGTTCAGCTAATGCACAACTGTTTTTTTTTAATTTTACAATCACTCTTATGAGATGCTATGCGACCTGTTAAATTCCTACCGGTCTGCCCGATATATATTTTATCACAGTTTAGGCAAGGAATACTATAAATGACATTTGATTTTTCATAAATCGTTAAAGGGGCTTTAGTTTTAGTGTAAAGGCTAGCAATAGTTTTAATATTTTTGTTGGCAATGCGTAGTTTATCTAATTTAAACACATTAGGCAGTTTAGAAGTTAGTTCTCTTACATACGGTAATGTTTTATAAATAAATGGTTCTACTGGTTGAGGTTGAACAATTGAATTTATTATTGGAGAATTTAATGTTACATGGTCTGAATTTTATTTCATTTCCAGGTTCAATAATAGTAACACTGGGTTGACGATCAGTACTGAATAGTAATTTATTAATAAATTTAATAGGGTATGAGTTTTCTTTCAAGATAGTTTTTAATTCATTTAAACATTCCTTTTGAAAAATTGGATGTGATAAACAGACTACTCTGTTTTTCATACCTTTCACCAGGTTTGTTTTCATGTTTGGAGCATGATATATATATATATATATATATATATATATATATATATATATATATATATATATATATATATATATATATATATATATATATATATATATATATATATATATATATACAGGGTGGCCCACCACATTCGCCTCGGTATTTCTACGAGAAATGACGAAAGTTAGGGAAAAACTTTCAGCACAGATATATGTGGGTCCATGGGGAGCATATTCCAAAATTATTTTGAAATATATAGGGTGATCCCCCAAAAAATTACATACCAAAGTTATATTTTTTCTTATGGAACACCCTATATTTTTTTATATTTTTAGATACTATAGACAAAATAAAGGTGAGTTACTATTATATTTCCCATACTTAAAACTCACCGTTTCTGAGAAATTTTGAGAAATTTAAAAATAGAGACCATAATTTGAAAATTGTTTTCACCCTGTAACGTGTAACGAGCTGCTCGTGATCAAATGTACTGCTTAGCTCAAAGGTTAAAGTTAACTACTACATGAAATTTTTAATGCGAAAAAAATTGACTCAAAATTTGGACACACATTTAATTAAATAACTTCTTAAAATTGAATGGAACACCCCATATTTAGTGGCGTAATTTGACGCAGAATCAGATTCCCTTCAAAACTATTTGAGGGTTCCCTATACCTATCTCTTCTGCTTTTTACACAAAAGGCGTTTTTATATTTTAGTTATGAGTAATTTTTTTATCTTAAAAATGAAGCACACTGTATTGTAATGAAAAGCTTAAAAAGCATTTTTGAAGTCATTTCATCGAAAAATTAAGAATCTAAATGGTTTATTATTTTAATAAATGTTCAAAATGGTGTCCATTATTCTCGATGCATAGGCGAACTCTTTCTTGAAATGAGTGCTGAACTCTGGATAACATATTTTGCGGTATGGAACGGAACGCATTTCTTATTCGTACTTTCATATCCTGAGTTGTCGTTGGCGATGTATCGTGAACAATACTTTTGATATATCCCTATAAAAAATAGTCGGGACTTGTAAGGTCCGGAGACCTGGCTGGCCAGTTCTGTGGACCTCCTCGTCCTATTCATCTATTTGGAAATTGTCGATCTAACTCGTTTCTAACACGTCTATCAAAGTGTGCAGGAGCACCATCTAGCTGCATCCACATCCGTTGACGAATATTAATAGGTATACTTTCCAACAGCACAGGCAAATTATCCCTAATAAATCCGAGAAACATGACGCCGTTTAAGTGACCATAAAAAAAGTAAGGACCTACTACTTGCGTTCCAATTATTCCACCCCACACATTAACAGACCATCTGTGCTGGTGATCAAGGGTTCTAAAAATATTAGGGTTTTCGTCACTGTAATAGTGAAAGTTATGTCTGTTAACTAATCCGTTGTTATGAAAAGTTGACTCATCGGAAAAAAGCACATAATCAAAAAAAAATTCTTCATCACCAAACTTTTCTGAAGCCCATAAACAAAAATTCAGTCGTCGATCATAATCTTCTTCAAAAAAGCTGTTGATGTAGTTGAATGCGATACGGGTGGAATTTGTACTTTTTAATTATTCTTTGGATACTATGTCTGCTTATTCCAGTTGTTTCACATATTTTTCGCTGACTTGTGTGAGGGTGTTCAACTAGAGATAACATCACTGAATATTAATTTTCCTCATTTCCAGTAACCGGTTTTTGCCGTTCTTGCTTATTATAAGATACACTGCCTGTTCTTCGGAAAAGCTGCAACAACTTTTCCAATGAACGCTTGTTAGGATGACTCCTGTTAGGATACCTTTGGGCATATACTCTTGACGCTAATAAACAGTTTTCTTCACACTCACCGATTATCAAAATTATATCAATTCGTTTTTCCTGGGGATAAGTTCTCATTTTACAATATTTCAAAGAGATAATAATTTTAAACTAGTTAAAACAATGATAATGGTTTGATTAACAAGTTGTGTCACTGTCAAATACTTTTTGTTTCATAATAATAATTAACGTCATCTAGGCCAGAGCCTACTATTATTGATAAAATAGTATAATAGGTTTTATAGGAAATCGTAAATGTATGTTTTTATTGACCCCATATTGTAATTTTGGTATTTATTTCAATATGAAGTCTAATTTGCTAAGAAACAAGCGAATTTAACATATTTCGCCTCAACAATTAAGACACGTGCATCTTCTTATTTTGAAGAATGCTTTAATATTTCAGAAATGGCAATAAATTTGAGTTTTTACATTTGCCTGCATTTTACTTCAGATACACCGTATTTTAAAAAATGTAAACTTCTGCTTCTAGCGAATCTACGTATTCCTTAATAAAAAGGTTTTTAAAATGCTTTTTAAGCTTTTCATCACGATACTGTGTGTTTCATTTCTAAAATAAATAAATTACCCATAAGTGAAATATAAAAACGCCTTTTGTGTAAAAAGCAGAAGAGATTGGTATAGGGAACCCTGATATAGTTTTGAAGGGAATCTGATTCTGCGTCAAATTACGCCACTAAATACGGGGTGTTCCATTCAATTTTAAGAAGTTATTTAATTAAATGTGTGTCCAAATTTTGAGGTAATTTTTTTCGCATTGAAAATTTCATGTAGTAGTTAACTTTAACCTTTGAGCTAAGCAGTACATTTAATCACGAGCAGCTCGTTACACGTTACAGGGTGAAAACAATTTTCAAATGATGGTCTGTATTTTTAAATTTCTCAAAATTTCTCAGAAACGGTCAGTTTTAAGTATGGAAAATATGATAGTAACTCACCTTCATTTTGTCTATAGTATCTAAAAATATAAAAAAATATAAGGTGTTCCATAAGAAAAAATATAACTTTGATATGTAATTTTTTTGGGGATCACCCTATATATTTCAAAATATTTTTGGGATATGCTCCTCATGGACCCACATATGACTGTGCTAAATGTTTTTTCCTAACTCTCTTCATTTCTCATAGAAATACCAAGGCGAATGTGGTTGGCCACCCTGTATATATATATATATATATATATATATATATATATATATATATATATATATAAATATATATAAATATATATATATATATATATATATATATATATATATATATATATATATATATATATATATATGGATTATTCACTATCAGATCAACCGATTAAAAAAAAGGTACCTTGGTATGGGATCGAACCCGCATGATGGACTCTCATGCTAACACTGCTCTACGAGGACTTTTATTGATATACAGAAAATGACACAATTGAATTATTCAGTGTCTCACTTGAAACCTGAGGCTTTCTAACATGCTGAAAAAGGTATATTTGAATTCATATATCAAATCACTGTATGTAATTAGTTCAAAATCATTATTCCATCAATTTTGCATTTCCTATTTTCCTAGGAATTGAATGCGTTGACATTTAATTCTGACAGGATCAAGTGTACTTTTGACGCGAAATCATATCTAATCTACTGGTGGTTTTATCAATATAAAACAGCAAGAAAGCGTTTCATCACTTAACTGACTTGAATGGTTTGAAATTTCGGCCATTTGATTGGATAAAAAATTATGACAGAAATAGTCATTTCAAATTTCCCGCAAGCAAAACAGCAGTTCGGATGGTTTCGTACACCTTCGAAATCGTATGAACAAGAGCTGGATGCTTATCACATATACTCGTATGTAATACAAAGAGATAGAGAGAGAGAGAGAGAGAGAGAGAGAGAGAAACAGAAAGAAAGTCACATGGAGGGGGCATAACGATTTTTTCTTGCGTGACGATTTCTACCAGTCAACACTTACCGCAAGCTGCGTAAATGAACTTCGTTCCAATTATCAAATAAGAAACAATATGGCGCAAAAAAATATTCTAAAAATGTCTATGACTAAATATAGAAATAGTTCCGTTGATACCTGAAAAAATGGTGTTATTCACAAAACATCAGAAAATATCAATAATGTTAGATAATTGCACATATACTTTTTGCATGGTTCTCAACTAACTGTTTTGCCAGTGTTCCTGAAAACACTTCCCTTGGAATGTTTTTGTTTATATTTTTATATATATTATATATATATATATATATATATATATATATATATATATAACTAACTATATATATATATATATATATATATATATATATATATATATATATATATATATATATATATATACCGTTAGTCACCCAGATCTATTAGAAAATCTGGAAAATATAGGGTTCGGAGGCATTGCATATGACCTGATGGAGAGTTATTTGAACGATTGTACCCAGTGTTTCGAAATCGTAGAAGTAATGAGTCAAAAAAGTGAAGTAACATATGGAGTACCGCAGGGAACGGTGCTAGGGCCAATTTTGTTCATTTTATATGTAAACTCGCTCTTCAACTTACCAATTCAGGGTGATATAACAGCGTTTGCAGATGATACAGCCATATTTTTTGAAGATCAAAACTGAAACAATCTGAAAAGAAAAGTGAGCAAGTCATTCATTATAATACATAAATTCTTCGATAGTAAATTGTTGACTATTTATTTGAAAAAAACAGTGTACCTACCTTTTACTAGTTACGAGCCAAACTCACCGTGATTCAGTAGTATTGATATTCCATACAACGATCAAATATCAACGTTGAACAGTGCTCGGACAGTTAAATACTTAGGAATCATAATAGATAGACACTTGAAGTGGAATGAGCATATTAATATAGTCGTAAAAAAACTCCTCTACTTCCTGGCAAAATTTAAGTATCTTAGAAAGTATTTCGATATACAACACCATAAAATTATGTATTTTGCCCTGATACATACCCATTTGATGTATGGCATCATTGCTTGGGGTGGTGTTATGAACTGTCATCTAAAAAACCTCGCAGTAATGCAGAAAAGGATATTGAAAATAATTTTACGGAGAGGTTACACATTCGTCAATTTTTTTTTCTCGCTCTTATGATATATCAGCGAAAAAAATTAATGCTAAGTCAAAAAGTATGCCATCCTCATAACAGACGATTCAAAATAGGAGCCGTGACAGTCCAAAGAACGTCCAAAATTATTGGTCAAAGGTGCCACGCATTCCGTGCTCCTAGACTATACAATTACTTACCTCCTCTCCTCAAAAATTCAAACTCCATCACTCTTTTCAAGTCTCAACTCAAGACCTGGATTCTGCAAATATCTAGATATAGAATTGAGAAACAAATCGATATGAAAAATAACTGGAAATATCAATCGCATTCTGATGCCTTGATATTCATTCATTATAAAAACTCATCTCACTAACTTGTTGATTCCTTAGCTTAGATTTCTGGGTGTGTTTGTGTGTGTGATAGAAATTGTGTCTGTGTCTGTGTGTAAAAAACAGTCATAATTATTATTAATCACTATTATTTTATTATATTATTGCCATTATTATTATTCATATTTTGGAGTACAAACAGTAGCAGGATCACATAGATGATAAACATTTTCAAATTACCCATGCGCATGTTTACCTTTTTGTGATTTTGTATTTATTTACCCTTTTGTTGGATTGCTGTTGTATTGAATGCATTATTGTAAGAAAAATTCTGTGGTGAATACATTTTTCATTATTATTATATAAGAATTATTGCCTGCAATATTCAAAAGGCCATAACAAAAAACTGGAAGCCAGCGGCGAGTCATCCTAGCGCATAACTTGTCGACCGTATCAACTCCGTCTTTGGTTTTGTTATAGTCGATTATTATCGATGGTTTCTCTGTTTCCACATGAATCGAATCCTCAAGATGCGTAGTTTCGTAGTTTAGGAATATAGATACTAAAGTAAAAAAATCGAAATGCATTCGACTTTTCGTGCTTCTTTATCATCATCCCTGGTTTTATTTAGGATTTATATTTTCCAAGTGTGTATAAGTATCCATTTATTTCTAGGAGAAGAATATATGCCGATGGGATACTTGAGGAGGAGTTGTCTGTTGTGAGATTAGGTTAACATCCAGAAATTGGCTCGCATAATATTGCCACCGGAAACATGTTTGTATTCACATATTTATGTATTCACATGAAATGGCCCCTGTGGTTGTTTACCAACATGAATTTTCATGTTAGCCGTAAAAACATGCTTGCATCTACTAGTGAATAAACTTTCAGTCCATATTTGTTGAGTTTAGAAAACTACATCATTCTCCAGATGCCCATAACATTTCATCAATTGTTGTGTACTTTGAAAGCGAGAAGTATTTGGATATTTTTAAAATCTTGAAAAAAACTCTCACTCGATGCTGATTTATCATATTCTTGTATTTTTGGTCTTGTTTCTCTAATGTCCAGACAGCTTGTTTCTCTAATGTCCAGACAGATGTTTTGAAGCGAAAATTCAATTCTCTCTAAGGATATGGCCGACCTACATATTTCCAAGCCCATACCATTTGATCTGAATAAATCAACGGTTTTTTTGAATTTCCTTCTTATTACACCGCCGAGACATGAAAGCCACGGGAATGTTTGTAGTTCTATCGTTCTCGCTGTTCTATATGTTTTAGGATAATTTCTTAGCCCGATATAATTTTTGGTGTGACAGTATTCATTGCATATGTGATGAATAAACTTCCATAGTTTGATTGGGTTTCTTTATTCTTCGCTTTGTTCGCTTTTCAATCCCAGTAACTGGTGAATGATATTATGAGCTCGATTCGTGATAATTGGAAATCTATGAGAATGATTCCTCCACTTAGTTTCCTATTTTGCAATCATGCGAGGTTTGCGAATTTCTCTTCTCAGTTCACAGCTCATACATCCATTCACTTCGTCATATATTATGTCTTTCTCACTGCCATCCCTCAGAGTATTATTAACCGACGAAATGAAAAAGAAGGAGTTTCTCTAGTCGACGCCTATTTTTTTTTCTTGTATGACCACGGATAACTTTTCACAGAGTACTCTGATTTCAATGTTTTTTTTTTCCATTGGATGTGGTGTACTTCAAAGTCTGTCCCATTTGAAATTTTGAGAATGTCACCCCTAGGGTAGCAAAATGGAGGATATTGATCGTTCACCCTCTGAATTTTGGCTCGTCAACCAATTTTATCAGGCATAACTTTGTACTGGGTTATCCGATTCAGATTATTCTTCCTTTATCATATAGGGTATACCGCGAGGTTGGTCATATTTGAATTCGAAGAAGAATTATCCACCCCTGAGGGTAGAAAAATGAGGAATGATTGATTTTCCACGTGTGAACCGATTCTCTTGGAACTTGGCATACATCTGATAACACTACAACGTAATGGATACCTCAATTGTTAATTGAATAAGTATCAATTAATAGATTTCTGCCACAAAAAATCAAGGAATACAAACTTTTTAACAAAAAATTAATCCGACGAAAAAATAAACTGAGAAGCAAAAAATAACCCTTTTTGGTCTCAATAACTAAGCTCCCAAACTGATGTAAGTAACTAATTTTGAGTCGGCGCCAATGAAATAATCAACGAGAACATTGAAATTCAAGAAAAAACGCACATCCCGCTGCCATCATTTCACGCATTACCTAATTCACTTGCTAGTTTGTTTGGCGCCGACTCAAAATTAGTAACTTACATCAGTTTAGGAGCTCAGTTATTGAGACCAAGGAGGGTTATTTTCCGCTTTTTTCACCGGTTTTATTTTTTGTTTTGAAGTTTTTTGATAAATACGTTCCAAAACAAATTGCCATAACCTACATTTCATAGGAGACTTGATTTCATACTTCGATTAATAAATGAAATCAACTGAATTAGAAAACTTTGAAACATTGGAAATTTGGAAATGAAAATACCGCTGTGTTCGTGAACTGTCTTATGAACACCGTCAAATCAAGAATGAAGTCAACACACTCAAATCTATTGTCAAATATCCTTTTACTGAAAGCCAGCGCGCGATTCGAGAATTATCTTTGATCAATTCGATTCTTTGTTACACTCGATTCCCAAAAATTCTATTATACAAAATAATCGATTTGCACCATCACTAGCCATGCAAACACCATCAACAAGAGTGATGAAAAATATCCTAGGTTCGCCGCTTCATCCATAACTATTGACAGACAGACATGTGGTCGAGTATAAGCCACACACAATGAGTGTCGCCATACCATTGCAAGGTATGCAATCAAACATTTAAAGAAGCGTTTCTACCATTCAAGTCTATAACATTTTCAATTTGCACAATGTTCCTCAACCCTATTTTATCGAACAACCCGATGGAAACTAATGGCTTCTTCAAGAGATATTGTTTCACCCGGACTATAGGGGGTGTTATTATTTAACACACCACACCTGTAATACCAGACATAATTCGTTAGATTGCGAAAATAAGCAGCGAAAGCATCGACTATCTCAGGATGGTCGAACCGAAACTATGTTCCAGGAGCGGCCTACTGGAAATATTTCATTTCTCTCTGTGCTTGAGCGTGAGTAGTTGTTTATCCAGGAATACGTACCGTTTCAGAAAAATTCGAAAAATATAAAAATGCACTCATAAAAATAGTAAGAATATACTTATATATATAATAAAAATTGACAAAAATAATCATCCGTTCTATAAACGGATAATTCAGAGACCATATTCATAAAAACAAATAGAGTGTAGTTTACTGGCAGTCAATTTTACATTGGGTTACAAAATTGAAAATAAAATTACTAATAACACTCTTGCATCAATTGTCATGAACGGCTGGAAATAATTATCATTTGAAATCTTTGTTAACATAAGAATTATGGAGATACAGTTGAAGACACATTCGTATTATAACAACTTCAATTTGCTTCCACATAAATACAGAAAAATACATATGACTTACCAGGTTTCAAACTTATTCACTTGAGTAGGTTTTTAAACGACAATTAGTTTTAATTTTATTATTAGTTTGATTACGCTCGCAGAAATTGTGTATTTTATTCTACTCGCTCGGTATATTAGTGTAGCGTGTATGGATACGGGTTTCTATGTGGTCATGGACTATCGACTTGAGGTTTTTCGTTGACTTATTTCGGTTCTGGAAGCGTTAACAGAAATAGGTAATTTTTAGAGAGAACACTGTTTACTCGTGCCTTTACTTGGAGCGATCATTACTTGGTGTAACTTGATTTGAATCACCTTATCCTTAATGGTTTCTGAAGTTCACTACTTGACGATTATACTTGTACACTTCTCATTATTATTTAACTATGTTGTGACCGAATGAATTCTAGCCTTAATTTGAGAAAACATGTTCTTTGGTTCACTGTTGAACACCGATTGATTTTGATCCAAAAAATCTCGCAGTTTCATAACCCGTTTCCCCAGTCACGTGATGACTGTGCCAGCCGTGGGCAATACTCATGATATCATAATTATCTTAATAATTGATGGCTTTATTTCTGTCATCGAAATTGTCTAAAAACAAAATGTATGGCCTCCGAGGTAGAGTTATATTCAATGGGCTGTCATCATCTATAAAGTTATGGCGTTTTTCTGTTGTTATAATTCCATGAATAAAGTTTTATTATATTTCGTGGCTGATGTAATTATGGGGAGCTGTCAACAATCTTGGAAGAAATGATTTTGTTTACCTAGATAATTTTTTTATGACCCATGGGAACAAGGGTAATTTCTTTATAGTAATTTTAAATGGCCTTCACTTATCTTCAAATGATGAAATACTTTTGACGAGCATACCATATCAGTTTTCAGTCCCGCTTGAATCTAATCCTATCGAACTCTCTGGCTATACCGTTCATATTAGGGAATATCGTGTTGTTTCCTATGAATGAGAATTTTTCTGTAATTATGGGTCGTCACAATATATCATCGGAATCATAAGAGCAGTAGAAGAACCAATCTTTCAAGTCCTCCTTTCAATTATTGAGGGAAAGGTGTTCCAATTTTTGTTATTTTTTCGGGGTTTCCAATGAAACACTCATTTATTTTTATCTGTCTAAATTACATCATGTTTTTCTTTCTGTTACCGACGGAAAGTTGTTTGAATTCTTGTAGTTTTTGGATTCTCAATGAAATTGTTTTTTATGTCTACATTACATCAGCTTCAATTCTATAATTAACATATCAGGACACTATTTTTCATGTCTCAATTATATACAATTAGTAAGTATATGATATTCCACAAGATAGGAAAAATAGTCAGTTCCACATATTCTATGAACTTTTTCTTCACGTTTTTCTCATATATAATCAGACTTTTTTCTCCTTCAAATTCCATCAAACATATCAAAAGGTATTGTTCTCTCCTGGGCGGTTTAGTTCCTCTACTTAGTTTCTAGAGACGCTGAGCTGGATGGAATCAACCATTATTTCTCTTCAATGTTGAACTAATGATACGCATATCAATTTCTTGATTGATGAAGGGTGCTATTTTTATGCGTCAAAACTACGATGATAACATAGCCTGCTATTCGTCACTAGTTCTAGTAGTAGAAAACGGTGATCTGTAATCTAAGAAGGGTCTACAGTAGGGTCCTTACAAATCCGATTCGACGAACACAACCTTACTATCATGGTAGTAAAAGATATTAGGAGCACCCAAAATTATTTATCAAGCTGAATTTCATCAGTCCAAAACGAACTTCGAGTTCAAAATTTCAACAACTCATATATTTGAGACGAGAACATCAACAAAATTACTGTTTTGTCACTGACTCTCTGATCGATTCAACAGTCTATGAATCAAGGCAATGAAATTGATCAATCAATTTTCACCCACAAGATATGGCAAATGCACTGGTCGTTCTCAGTGCATTTGCAAACATTTATCAACATCTTCCATCTCATGTCGATGAATCAATCGGAGAGTTTTTCTCTCGCAATATTTTCTTTGTCTTGAAGCAATATGGAGTTGAAAATGAAATAATTGTTGAACAAAACAAAAAAAAACACGTTCATACAGCAATAAGGACTAAACTGTTGAAATTAATAAGAATAAAGCGATTGACCAAAACTTTCCTCTTATGTAAAAAAGCGTGTTGTACTCTTTACCTACTTTTCATAATGATATTTAGACATGTGATATCGATCACCTCACGGTATTTCTTTACAAAACAGATTTTTTTTTTGGTCAATCACTTCATTCTTATATTTCCAACTTTTTTACTCTTATTGCTATATAAGTGTGTTTTCTCAGTTTTTTCAAACTATTTTTTTAACCAAAGTTCGCAATTCAAAATATTTTTCAACATGCTTTTATTAGCTTCACTTGTATGTAAAGGAATCTTTGAAATTGATTTTCACCCACTTCCAGACGTTCGAATCATTCAAAACTTTGCACAAGTATTCAAAACCGATGAAAATATAATAATTTCATAGCTATGACCTAGTATTCTCACCGAAATCTACCAAAGTGTTCCTGATTTTTACATTACGAAGATTTTGTGATTTCACTGATTTGATCTCGGGACGTTCACCAAAAATTAGTCAAAAACCTCAATCCCATGTGGATGGATCAATCGTGGAGTTTTTTCTTGTAGTCGGAAACTTTGAAAATGTTTGTAGTAATATGTACTGAATAGTTAGTAATGAAATTATAGTTTGAATAATTATTGTTTTTTTTTTCCAATATATCACGTTTTCATAACTAAAAAGTATGATGAGCACACTCTAGATCGAAAAACAACATCTGCTCGTCTCCGGTATGGAGAGATTGTATGATCCTAACCTCACTTTTTGAAGTCCGTAAAAAAAAACGAAAAGACAGACAAGAAAACAAGTTATTATTTTGTCAACTATTTCCGAACTACTTCCACAGTATCAAGTCTCCCCGAGCAGGATCATAGTGACGGAAACTGATACTGCAACTTCGACTCGGTGGTTATTAGTGGAGTAATATTAGATTGCAGCTTCAGAAAGTTAGGGTACTGCGGTAACTCCTTACTGTACATTAGTGATGATGTTAGGAATAACAGATGAAAAGTTACCAACCGAAAGGTGTGTGCTTAGTTTTTTATTTAACAAATAAGTTGGAAAATTACATTGTTTATTGAATATATTTTTTTCCAAACTGATACTGCCATTCGAAAGAATGGAAGATTTTATATGAAAAAGTAGATGAAGTTTTTCTTTAAAATGAAAACTGTAAGCTGCATTTTTTTTTCTAACGTACGAAAATATGAGGCAGTGACATTGAATTGCATCGCTCGAGGAGCACGTAGCCACGAGAGCGCTTCAGTTAATTTGTTATAACTTTCGATCTAATTGATCAAATGAAGCTAACAAGAATTCATATGAAGAAAAAAAAGAGTAGCTAATACGGCGTCATGTTTTCTAGTGTGAAAAAAAAGCATTGGAAAAGTACATATATGAAATTATGTAAAAGTAAATTTTTTGATAGAATCAATCTAAAATCTGCCATTCCTAAAATTTTCCATTTGAACATCTAGAATTTTGACATTTCACTGCCGAAATGACAGTCAAGAAGGTGAGCGAATGGAAACAAATCTTAAAATTTTATTTCAAATAATACAAATTTGAATTTTTAGGCCATGCTTCATAAACCAAAAACTATAATATGAAAATTTTTTGAAAGCACTTTCCGAAGCATGTTGTATTTTGTTCAGGGATGTCTGATTGGTTTCAGTAAAGAAATTGAATTAATAATAAAATTTCACCAAAAACCAAAAAATAAACAAATTTTTCTCCAAAATCCATGAAATTTGTTGTTAAATAAACTTTTATAACTTTTATACAAAATGAAAATGAGCCCACTTTACGATCATATATTTATATAACGGCCTCAGACAAAGTATATGCAGCGTATTTTTTTTCTTTGTTAATATAAGTGTAAATTGTATGAAATACGAATATACTACGTTTTTTTAGTAAATTGACGCAATGTCCATTTTCGTAAATGAGTTCCTGCTTAAAATTCTTGTTTGAAATGAAATTATAAGTTTATGTTTCGATTTGATTTATATTGAATCGAAAATATCATACTTGAATTTTAGAGAGAATAGTTGAGGGTAAGTTTAGTGCTCACCTGACGCTCTACGTATTCTAGTGGAGTAATATTGAATTTTAGCTTCAGAAAGTTGGGGAATGTTGGTAAATTTCCACTGGACATTAGTGATTAGTGATGTTGGTAACAACATATTGAAAAGTACCAACCATGAAGTGTGTGGTTAATGAATTATTCAACAAATAAGTGGACAAATTACATTGTATATTGAATAATTACAAAAACATCATAACCAATGGTGCCACTGGCAGAAATGGAAAATTCTACATCAAAAAAGGATATAAAATATGAGGCGGTGACTCTGAAGTGCAGCACTGGAGCAGCGCTCTATACTAAATTTGTTATAACTTTTCATCTGATTGATCCAATTAAGCTAACACAAATTCAACTGTGGGAAAGAAAATGCAGCTAACAAAAAGTCATGTTCATAAACGCGAGAAGAAAAAAAGGAATAGTACGTATTACTTCAAAGTAGAATGAATTCAATACCATACGGTAAGAATACATTTTTTTTTATTTGCATGGGGGTAGTCACTTTCTTCGCATCTATGAAAGACCATTCCACAGTTCTAGTAACTGTCAATTGAGGTGTCTTAAACTTCATGTCCACCAAACAGAATCACCTTAAATGTTTTCAAACTTGAGAGTGAAAAATAACCGTTGCGGTAACCATCCTGTACCACTTGAATAATATTTAGAAGTCACTTTCAATAGAGTATGATAGTTTCGGTGACGTTTTAGTACCTTCCACCAAACCTTCAATATGGCAGGCACTTTATTGTGAAATGTTTTGATGGTTGCCACGTTCTTGCTATCTCCGTAAGTGATTGCCACAGTTCGCATTCGATAAAAGTTACTACAAAGTTAGAATTACTCTTGAAATTATTCATCAAGTGGCCGCGGATTAGTCCGCGCGATGACGAAAGCTAACCCAACTATTCTCCAATTATTTTATTGTGGCATGCAACAGATTTTTCTGACCTGTTACGTGAAATGTGAATGATATTCATTCAAAATGAAATGGGTAATGCGTTTTAAATGACCATTTTTCTTGAGTTTGAAGTGACCGTGAATTGGTCCGCGCGATGACAAAACTAACTTTTCGTTTCTCAAATTATTTTATTGTGGCTTACAAAAAAATCGTTTTACCTGTCAGGTGAAACGTAAATGATATTTATTCGAAATGAAATGGGTTATGGTTTTAAAAAGACAATTTTTCTTGATTTTTTATAAAAAGGTTGATTTAAATGGATCTCCGACTTGTGCGCCTGCTCAATATTCATAGCTCAATCTTAGATTCAGTTTGTGTAGATGTCATCATTTCCATTCCTTATCAATTGATAATTGTTACTTGATAATTGTTAATTGGAGCCGCATGAATCCACTATACTTGCTACATGTCCTTTTTAACAATGAATGGATTTTGAGGATATAACTTTGAAGTGACAGGTTGAAATAACAGCGATGTGTTCGCAACTTCCAAGGTTGTAAGACCTATTGTTATTTTTGAGTTATAACTTTGAAGTGATGAGTCATGAGCCTGCGACGTGGGCGCCACTTTCTAGTGGAGAAGAAGTTATTAATTCAGTTTTACTGGCCAATTTATGATGTCAAGATCTTTGGAGTAGTATATTTTCAGTTTCTGTCACTTTAATGTTATATTCTCCAAAATCCGCCATATTTACAAGAATATGTTGGGTCGTCATTATTGGAGAAATGAAAGGAAGTTTCATTTATCATCAGTTCTGCATTGAACGTAGTAATTTATCACGTGAGTATTGGTAACTAAGGGTGATAAAAAAAATGTTTGAGGGATTTCTGAATTTTAGAAGCGAGTTTTTTCCAGAATTCCAAATGAAGAGTATCCAGATGGTGCGTGCTCACAATCGAGCTACAACACCTATATTTCACAGTAAACTTTCA
Source organism: Gonioctena quinquepunctata (assembly GCA_018342105.1). NCBI lineage: Eukaryota > Metazoa > Arthropoda > Insecta > Coleoptera > Chrysomelidae > Gonioctena > Gonioctena quinquepunctata. The sequence continues at coordinate 929,721 of JAFIRS010000125.1, forward strand.
ATCGTTTTAATTTTATTTCGATCTGAGGTATCCAAATTCAATATACTCAAGTGTCTGTATCTTATATATTCTGATACTTCAAATCGATCGAGTGTTAGGAATGAATGGGGCAAAATGAAAGAATGAGGAACATTTATTATAAAAAGATGTTGCAGGACAGATATCGAGCTACATATCAATAACACAAGCGCAGTCAGTTCTTTAACATGTCTAGTGTCGGCCAGTACGTATCCACGTTTTTGCCAGGTGACCACAACGTGGTTGGAATGTGGCTATCTGAGATCCAGGAATATAGATCGGAACGTAGCGGCCACCAAAAAATTGTTCCCCATTTTGGTAGCCGCTGCTAGATAGAACCGTCTATATAACGTGGCAGTGGTTGTAGCCAAACTGCTCAAAGTTTGCCAGAATAGTGTAGCGGCCACGATTCTGGCAAACTTCCGTCCACCGAAAATTCTACTTGGGTCTAGATCATCGGAGAGTTCCCAAGTAGCATCTTGAGTGGACGGAACGTAGCGGCCACGATTCTGGAAAACTTTGAAGTGTTTGGCTACAACCACTGCCACGTAATATTCACGGTTCTATCACGCGGCGGCTACCAACATGGGGAACACTTTTCTGGTGGCTGCTACGTTCCGATCTACGTTCCTGGAACTCAGATAGCCACATTCCAACCACGTTGTAGTCACCTGGCAAAAACGTGGATATGTAGTGGCCGACACAAGACACGTTAAACAACTGACTGCGTTTGTGTAAATAATATGTAACTCGATCTCTGTTCAGCAACATATTTTTGTGATAAATGTTCCTCGCTCTTCCATTCTGCCTGATTCATTCCTAAAGCTCGATCAACTTTAAAAATATATAGTATATAAACATACAAATGCGTAAGTGGGTATATTGAATCTGGATACTTCTGATCGGGATAAAATAAAACGATTGAGAGGGTTTTGTGAAATATGGGTGTTGTAGCTCGATTGTGAGCACACGCCATCTGAATACACTTCATTTAAAGGAAACATTATAATTTTGGAAATAACTCGCCTTTGAAATTATGTAAGTAAATCCCTCAAACATTATTTTATCAATTTTGGTTAGTTGAAACAAATATTTACGTAACAAATTACTACGGTGGATGCAGTGCTGATGACAAACAAATCCTCATTGAATATTTCGATCATTTCTCTAATAATGGCGACCCATCATATTCCTGTAAATATGGCGGCTTTTGAAGAATATAACTTTAAAGTGGCAGAAAGTATAAATATACCACTCTTAAGCTCCTCCCATCATAAAGTGCCCAATGGAACTGAATTATAAAGTTTTCCACCACTGGAAAGTGGCACTCACGTCGCAGGCCCATGACTCACCACTTCAAAGTTATAACCTAAAAATTACAATAGGTCTTATACCCTTGAAAGGGGTGAACACGTCGAGCTATTATAACCTGCCACTTCAAAGTTCTAACCTCGAAATTGTGGGTAAATGTTCATTAATTGTTAAAAAAGGACTTGTAGCAAGTATAGTGGATTTATGCAGATCCAATCAACAATAATCATGTAACAATCATCAATTAACAAGTAATGATAATGATGGCATTTATGCAAACAGAATTAACAATCAAAGTATAAATATTGAGCAGGAGCACAAGTCAGAGATCCGATCTATTTCAATTAACCTTTATATGAAAATTCAAGAAAAAATCTTATAACCCTTTAATTCTTGAAAAGGAAAACGAACTTTCTGTAAGCCCAATGAAATAATTTGAGAAAAATTAGGTTAGTTTTTCATCGCCACCAATCCCCGGTCACTTCAAAACAGGAAATTGTCATTGAAAAGCATAACCCATTTTTATATCATTCACATTTCACGTAACAGATGAAACGAACTTAAAAATAATTTGAGAAAAGTAAGGTTAGTTTTTGTCATCGCACGAACCAATCCACGGTCACTTCAAAATCGAAAGAAATTGTCTATTGAAAACGCATAACCCATTTCATATTGAATAAAATCATTCATTTTTCACGTAACATGTTAAACAAACTTTTTGTAAGCCACAATAAAATAATTTGAGGAAACTCAGGTTATTTTTGGTTATCACGCGGAATATTGAATTTTGAAGGTTATTGTAATTTGTAGTGACTTTTATTGAATGCGAGCTGTGGTTATTACTTATGGAGATAGCAAGAACGTAGCAACAATCACCACATATCACAATCAAGTGCCTGCCACACCAAAACGTCTCCGAAATTATCATACTCTGTTGAAAGTGGCTGTGACTTCTCAGTGATATTTAAGTGGTACAGGATGCTTACCGCAACGGTTATTTCCCACTTTTAAGTTTGAAAACCTCTAAAGTGATTCTGCTCAGTGGCCATAATGTTTCAGACACCTCAAATGACACTAATGAGTTATGGAACTGTGGAGAGGCTACCAAAGATGGGAATTACGTGACCACAACCATACACATATAAAATTTCAGTTATGCTCACTCTATAGTGGTGGATTTAGTGGTGATTACGTGATAACCATCGAGTCGAAGTTGCAGTATCAGTTTCCGCTACTATAATGCTGCTTGGGTTAGTTCAAAATCGATTGCAAGATTTGAACCGGAAAGACACGAAAGCAAGCTAATATAAAAGTGTTGATAATGAACGTAGTAGAAAAAGACACTTTTGTAGCAATATGGATTAAAATTCTGAAAATGAAATCAGAGTTCGAAAAAAAAGAAAAACGCTTCTATAGTAATATGAACAAAAATGTTAAAAACAATAAGAATAAAGTCATTTAGCAAAAAAATTCTTCTTGTGTAAAAAAACGCAGGGTGCTCTTCACTTACTTTTCATAACGTATCTACCTTACCGAATAGCCAGCGCTATAGAACTTAAGATAACTGATATCAAGCACCCCATGCTATTTCAACATTAGGGGCAATTTTCTGGTCAATAACTTCATTCTCTCAAGTTATATAAACTATATAAACGTATTTTTTATAGTTTTTTTCTTACTATAATATTATTATTTATATGCATGTATACTTTCCTGGACAGAATACTCAACAAATAATATATCAAAATATTCTGTATGAGTTGAATGCAAAAGTTGGTGGAATTGTCCTTCTTAACTGTAGAATACTCCTAATTATTCAAGTTGGCATTGAATTCAAATCAATTTCATTTAAATGTATTTATCGAAATCTATTCATATCTGATAATATACATAACAAAAACAAAATGTACGTTCAAGTAGACAAAATGCTCTTCACCAGCAAATTTTCAGAAGTTACTTCAAGGTGTATATGCCATTTCTGTTTTCACTTGTTATCTACCATCCATATCATCTTTTCCTGGGAAAGCGTAATTTTCATTCATTTTCCGATATTTTTTCACGAAGATAACCACAATATCATCGACTGTGATGAATTCGCTTTTCGTCGATCATTTTGATCGCTAGATCACAGTGGTTTTGTGAACCTCAATCCATCTATGCCAGTGAGAATTTGTTGAAGTACGTGCCACTCGCCATGGTGTTTTCTACACATTTTTCCAACATTTTACTGCTCCGGGATTAAGTAGCAGATATTAATCTGACGCGATCGAATCGGGTTCACTGAGAGCATCTTACAGACGAACAAATTATCCAGAGTTATAAAATATTTTAATTTCGTGATTAAGGAATTCGAATGATTTTAAGAGGGGCTTTGACTATTTGAGTCATTCATTGCCATATTCTCTTGTATGTGAAGCTAATTTTATTCGATGTCGGTAACTGAAGAATGAGTTATCCGCTTTTGATTGAGAGGGCTTTCACACATTCTAAAAATTTCCTTGCAGCTCTAACAGGATAAGGTTCATTATTCTTGATAGATACTTTACACTGACCTCCATTACATGCATTCTGGTATAGCAGTTATTGTTGAGCTGGTGTTCAAGATCGCAACAAAATATACATGTACTGCCTCTATCGTTGAACATTTGAATTAAACACTATATTGCTTCTCCATTCTTCATAGGTCTACATATGTTAATGGTGAACGAAACCATTACTTTTGCTTGCTGTCCCATTTTGGTGAAAACTTCACATGATCCACAAAATATTGCTGATAACTATGACAATATCGGAAAAATTTACAAACAATGTGTTCAAATATATTCAACCAGAAAGCGATCGAAAAATCGAAAACATCATCTTGAATATTGCTAAAAAAACTCCCACCAATAAATTTCCATGACGCTACAAATCAAAAGACCATATTTTTTTCTCTGGAATTGCCCGAATGACCAATAATTTCAAAGGAATACAAACACAAAACTGAAGTGTATATTCACAATGGGGATGACGGTTTGTAACGTGCGGATAAAGCTCTGAATAGGTAGGGACTCGCTAAGAGCTCTATCGACTCCTTCAAAGAATGCTTTCAAAATAATGAGATGCCAGAGAAGAACTTCTGCCAACGGGAATTGATGATTCTGTCATTAGTGGATATAATAATCAGTATAATTCCAAAAAAAGAATTTGGAATCAGTGCGAACTTATTGAATGTAGTAAAATATGGTTACCATCGCCTCACTGGATGATTTTACAAAATGCTTGAAATGATCAGTCAATTCTCCGGTAGTTCTTTCAAATCGATATTTTACAAAAATTTAAATGGTTTTCAAGGCATAAGATGAACCCCATAATTGGCTATATATAGTGATTTTGCCCACATGGTGAATTAATGTGAAAATGTATATAAATAAACTCGCTGAAGAGCAATACTGTTTTCTGAAACTGATATATATCGTTCGACATTTATTTTCTAAGGATAAAAAAAAATGGTTAATGATAGTATTGTTCTCTCATCCTTGAAATAATCCGAATCTCTATCTGCCCAAGACTCACAGATTAGAAAACAATTACAAAAAAATCCAAAATTGTTGCTTTCATCTCATCCACGGAGTGCGTAGAAGGTGCAGTTTCTCATTAAAATTATCAGAAACTCATCGGCACAATATTTCAAGTCACAGGCCTTACATTCAGCATTCTCATGAGATTAAAGTACAACCAACGAATGGTGGCCCATGACCTTGTTGTGGATTTGATTGTTTCAAGGTGCGGGTTTAGGCAGTGGGTAAGAAATATATGCTTGACTTCGTCACTATGTTAGAGTCTCATGTTGGCGTACATATATATCTGATATTTTTTTCTAGCAATTATTTTATACTTATGTCTAACTAACTAACTATTGTATAACCCTCCTATAGACTTTCACACATATACTTATATATACAGAGGTCCTCAATACGTAACTGTTTCAAATAGTGGATGGACACTTCAAAAGTAGGTACTAAATTGTGAAACGCATGACTGACTTGACTCATCTGTTCGATGAGGTAGCAACTGCCCATGGACACGCTCCTTGATAACTTTTTTGGGACACTCTCCTTATGACCATATGACTAAGGAAATCTTTGTTGTCTGAAACTTATCTTGTCCATTTTCTTATTGATCAATTATTGCCTACTGGGCTTTTGAATAAGTATAGATTAAGTGATTTTAAGCATTTCTCACCCGTAACTTCATATTTAACCTTATATATATATTTTTCCTAGAACCAATATGGGCACTCATATTTCAATCTATCACATACAGGCCATGTACAAGCATCTGATGCTTCCATGGTCGTTACTAAGATTAACATAATTGATCACAAACACATTCACAAACAAGCATTTCATGCTTCTGTGATGATTAGTTTATTCACTGTATGAATGTATTTATACCTATTTTTTTATTGTGAATTTCTTTAAGTGAATAAAACTATTATTATATTATTACAAAAAAAATTAAAAATATAACACTGAATTTAACATTCTGAAAACTTCAGTGTGAGAAAAAGAACCAGGTGTATAAGAACTATAGAATGTTGCAGCATGACTAAAGGTCAACAATTTTGTTAAAATTGCAGAAAAATTATTGAGGGATTTTTTGGTAATTAAAAATGCAAGATTCGATATCCCAAGCAGCATTATAGTGACGAAAAATTATACTACAACTTCGACTCGTTGGTTAATACGTAATCACCACTCAATCTACAATAACTGATATTTCATCACGTAATTTTCATTTATAGTAGCATCTCCACAGTTCTGAAACTTATTAGTATCATAGTGTCTGAAACATTATGGCCACTAAGCAGAATCATCTTGGAGGTTTTAAAATTCGAAAGTGGAAAATCACCGTTGCGGTAACCATCCTTCACCACCCAAATATCACTTATTAGTCACAATTACTTTGAATAGATTATGATAGTCACTTCTACTAAACCTTCGATGTGGCAGACACTTTACTGTGATATGTGGTGATAGTTGCCACGTTCTTGTTATCTCCATAAGTGATTGCCATAGTTCACATTCGGAAAATCGTGTCTACAAAGTTACAATTACCTTCGAAATTCACCATCAATTAACCGTGGGTTGGTCCGCGCGATGACGAAAGCTAACCAAACTTTTATTCTATTGTGGCTCACAAAAATGTTGTTTCACCTGTTAAGTGAAACGTGAGTCATATTTATTTGAAATGGAATGGGTTATGCGTTTCCAATAGATAATTTTTCCTGATTTTGTATGAGAAGGTTAATTTAAATAGATCGGATCTTTGACTTGTGCGCCTGCCTTATACCTAAGTTGTTAATTCAATTTGCAGAAATGCTATCATTTTCATCACTTGTTGATCGATAATTGTAACTTATCAATTGTTAATTGAAGCGCATGAATCCATCATACTTGCTACATGTCCTTTCAACCAATTATTAGACATATAACTCGAAATTGTGAAGTGAGAGGTTATAATATCCGCGACATGTTCGCCACTTTCAAGTGTATAAGACCTATTATATTTTTTAGGTTATCACGTTGAATGCCATGTGTATATAAAAGTATACACGCAAGTTGGGTCCTGTACGCCGCGTGTATAATTTCGTATACACCAACAATAACGTGGTTCTGGCCGTGTGTATACTACTAGGGCACGCTTAGGATAGGTTTTTTATGGCGGAATGGTTGGCGTGGCGTAGCGTAACATGTCTAGCAATTCGACCAAAAAAATCCAAAAATATATTTGAAATACAAGGTTTTCATGTGAGGAAGTTGATTATTACAAAAATACAAACATTGTGGTGATATCAAGAACAAAAATTAAAAAGCTCATGGTATAGTAACATACAAAACATACAAAACACACAAAATATAAATAAAAAATGTATTATATTTTTCGAATGTAATATTATGCTTAGAAAAAAAAAACATTCTGAGCAAAGCAATGGCTTATCTGTGCATGCTTGACATCGCGATGAAACTTGATCCGTTTTTCGTATTGCGAATGCGCGACCATGGACTTCTTTATTCTTCTGATAACAAATCTTGCAACGACCTTTTTTTGCAGAAGGACTGTATGCATGTTGGTTATTCACTGGAGTTGCTTCGATATTTTCCTTGCCAACAATCAAAAGCTGCATGCACAGATTGTCTTTGGAATTCGTGATACTTTTTTTGCTGGCGTTGTCCTCAATTTTCTTGTACAAGTGGTGGGCACTGACAACGCTTGCTCCAATAATGAATTCAATGGCAATTTTTTTGAACCATCTGGATCAGCGTCTGAATCGTGTACGGGTTCCTCTTCATCGTCACTCATGTCGAGGTATGTCTCCATAAGGGCCTGTAGATAGACCACTTCACGTTCGTAAGACTTTTTATACACTTCCACAAACGCGATTATGCCTCTACGTAATGTAACTGGTGACTGAGCGCAGTGATAAACTTATTCGCAATATTATGTTATTCAGTTTATGCAAGTTGAGACCTGGAAGCTGTGTATTCCAGAGAATACACATGGCGCAGAAATACATGATAACAACTCTACGCCGCGTGTATCGCTGAGTCACACTGGGGTGGAAGACGGTAAAATAACAAGAAAATTCAATTTTACATTATAATAGTACAAAATACATCATTCTTTGGGAAATCAATTTAAAAAATTGGTGTGGCCTGAGGGACCTTTCCCAAAAATACCGGCGGCATTCAACGTGTTATGAGTGGTGAGTCATGGGCGTGCGACATGGGCACCACATTCCAGTGGTTGAAAAGTTAATAATTTAGTTCCACTGGCCACTTTATGATAGGAGGATCTTTAGAGTGGTATATTTTTAGTTTCTGCCTCTCTGAAGTCATCTCCTCCGAGAGCCGTCATATTTACAGAAATATGATGGGTCGCCATTATTGGAGAAATGAACCAAGCATTCAATAAAGATTTATTTGTCGTCAGTACTGCATCAAACGTGGTAATTTATGACGTGAATATTGGTTTTAGGTTCTCCATTTTGGTAGACTCCGCTTGATAAAACTGCGTATATTACGTGGCAGTGGTTGTGGTCGAACACCTCGAAGTTATCCAGAGTCATGGCCGTTCCACTTAAAATGCAACTTGGGATGATATTTATTCCAATATTCGAAATTCGAAGCTCAATATGCAGCCATTTGTGATACCAGGGGAGTAATTAATTCTTGTTAATTAGAATTTTTTCATCCCAATCTGAGACGAGAATATCAACAAACGTGCCTAATTGCAAGGAAACATTTTCCTAATAAGCTGAAAAAATATTATCGAAACTATAATCAGATTTTGATTGAAAATGACAAAACGTTACCCAGACTTGATATTGATTTTGCATCATCGGCAGCCAAATGAAACTTTCAATTAATATTATTTCACAGTTTTTTGCCATTGAAGTAATATCATATCTGCAAATTTTATAGTGTACTCTATTAATTCTCGAAAATGTGTATTGAAATCTGCAACTCCCTATCAATGATATGCCATTGTATATATTTTGTATATAGTACACGGTCGAAAAATATTCACAGGATCTACAAAATTTGAATTCATTTTCATTACAAGATTACTAGAATGGTGAATTTGTAGTTGATAGTACGTTTCACACATTTTGCAACAAAAGTATGAGAGAATAATCGAAAACAACGGACAATCGATTTTTCTAGTTCACAAGTTATGAAAATTAGTTATGTCACAACAGTAATCTATTTTATGCTATGAAAAGTTGTAAAGCTACAAGCATATTGAATATTGATCTAGAATCATTTTGTAGGTGTTTATATCTTACGACCCTAGACCATATAATTATTAACAAATGTACCTAGAAGATAATTTGCTACTTTTACAGGGAATTACAAATTTCAATCAAACTTCCTCAGGGTTCACTGAATTCAACATGGAATCTGCAAAAATGTTACTTTCCCTTATATGGTGAGAAATGGCGGAATATTAATTATTGAAAATTTTAACTATTTGCCGACGTCATGGACAGCTGCAAAATTGAATGCCATTTTGAATAACGTTTGCCATCATGACGTGCAATCAAAGTCTACAAATGTTATAGTTTTGACAATCATTTTTCAGCTGATTGAGAAAATATTTCATAATAAATTACAAAAATGCTTTATAAGTCAACGGAGATAGTTGTGAATTTACAGTGATCTGAGTCGATTTGAGTGAATATACAGTCATTTTGCGAAAATATCACTATTTTGGTCGCCAAATAGGATCAAATTATGTTAATTAACAATAATTAATTACTTTGCTGAAGTGAGAAGTGGCTGCACTCAATGCTCAAAACAACAATTTCGTAATGAGGATCATATCAAATTTATTTGCAGTTTTAACAGTGTTGCCAAACAGTCAAGTTGCATAATTGAATAGTTCAGTAGGTGCTCCATTTAATCACGGAGTTTCGAGAATGTTAGACTGTATATTAAATTGTTCGTCTACAATGATTGGCCTTATTCTATAGTTGTATAATATGACCACTTCCAATGTTTGGTACAACAGACTATTAACTTTTCCCCAATTCCTTTCCCCAATTCCTCCTTCATTTTCAGGTGCATCCTAATAGTAATAATGATGAAGTCTCCTAGAGTAAAACACTCCGGAAGCAAAATACCTCTCCATTCGGATTTCCGGGCGAGAGGTACTCGAGGGGACTCAACATTAAAGATTAATTTTTGCAACATCCGCGGACTCAATAAGAACATCAATGACGTCCACCATCACCTGCAGACGAAAAAACCGGATATTCTGGCTCTAACAGAAACACAAGTAAACTCGTCCACCAACAAGGTCCATATACTTTGTCCTGGTTACGAACTCCATTCTCGATTCAGGTTCAAAGGTGGAGTCTGCCTTTACGCTAAGGCTAACCTTTCATGCCAGCGTGAAGAGAGTTTGGAACCGAAAGACTTTGATGTGATGTGGTTCAAGCTATCTGATACCAAACTGACTAAGTTTTTCTGCTGCCTTCACCTATCACCTAATGAACCTTCATATAACGACCTCTTTGAGTTTTTATCACTCAAACTGGACTACATTCAGGAGAACCATCCAACAGCTGAAACCATAATCATGGGAGACTTTAATGTACATAACGCTGCCTGGCTCAAATTCTCTAACAAAACAGATGATGCGGGTCGTCAAGCCGAGGCCTTCGCCATCACTCATGGTCTAGAACAACTGGTCGAGCTACCAACCCGCATCCCTGATGTCAACAACCAGTCTGCCAATACACTAGATCTTTTCCTCACCACCAATCCTGACCCGTATAGAATAGAAGTTTGTGCCCCACTTGGAAACTCTGATCACACCCTCATATCCACAACATGCTCTTTTCATTCACCATCGAGCTGCACAATACCACCCCGTCTCATGTGGCATTACAATTCGGCCGACTGGGAAGGTCTTCGTATGTTTTTCTCAGCGTTTCCATGGAAAACAGTTTGTTTCTCTTCAGTAGATCCAACACGATGTGCTGAGACAATTTCTGAAATCATCATGTTGGGGATGCAAACTTACATACCGAATACCGAAAGAAGAACATCATCCGATAAGACCTGGTATAACAGAAACTGATCTAGAGCTGTGGCTTCCAAACAGGCAGCATACCATCGATGGCTAAAAAATCCGGGCCCTGAGACCAGAGCAGCATATGTCGAGGCTGGAGGCATATGCAAAGAGACAATAGAATGCTCAAAAGATGCCCACAATGCCAAAATAAGATCAAAACTTCCTGAATGTCCTAACGGATCCCGTTTATTTTGGTCTTTCGCCAAAGCTGTGGGAAGAAACTTCACTTCCAGCTCATTTCCTCCTCTAACCAAAGAAGATGGAACACTAGCAACGACTGCCCAGGAAAAAGCCAATATCTTTGCGCACCTATTTGCTGGAAATTCCACTCTGGATTCATCGGGAAAACAACCCCGAACATTACACCTATTGACAGTCACATGCCCGAGATCACCTTTCGCCAACGTACTATCAGAAAGATTTTGCTGGGTGTCAACACCAACAAAGCCTGTGGATCTGACGGAATCCCGCCGATTGTTCTCAAGAAATGTGCCCCCGAACTAACACCTGTTCTTTGCAAGTTGTTCAACCACTCTTACAATTTGGGGGTATTTCCGTCCAATTGGAAAATTGCAAGAGTACAGCCAGTCCCTAAAAAAGGCAGAAAGGCCCTACCTAGCAACTACAGACCTATCGCACTGCTAGCTATTATTTCAAAGGTCATGGAAAAAGCCATCAACATCGAGCTCATGAAATATCTGGAAGACTCAGGAATTGTCAACGATAGGCAATATGGCTTCCGCCATCAGAGATCAATTGGTGACCTGCTCGCTTACGTCTCACATATATGGCAGCTATCTATTGAAAAGTATGGAGAAACTTTAGCTGTGGCATTAGATATCTCCAAGGCGTTCGATCGAGTTTGGCACCAGGGACTCCTCGCCAAGCTTCCGTCTTATGGCTTGCTCCCTCAGCTGTGTTCTCTGCTCGCTAGTTTTCTCTCAAACAGGTCTCTCCATGTAGTGGTCGATGGAGTTTCATCTGACACTCTACTCATAAATGCTGGTGTTCCGCAAGGATCTATTCTCGCACCAACACTATTTCTACTTCACATCAACGACCTGTTGAAAGCAACTTCATGTCCAGTACACAGCTTTGCCGGTGATAGTACCCTCCATACCGCTTTCTCTTCCAGGGCCCCTATATCAGCCCGTGAAACCAGAAATGAACGAGGAAGAAATGATAATGATATAAATATGGACTTAGCAACAATTCTCGAGTGGGGATCTGATAACTTGGTAGAATTCAATGCAAACGAAATACAAGCATGTCTTTTCTCTAGAAAAGCCGATCTCACTGTGCCTAACATAACTTTGTCAGGAGTAACCATACCACTGAAGTCATCCATATCGATGCTTGGTATTACTATCAGCAATAACCTTTCCTGGGAAAATCACGTGAGGTCCATTGCCAAAAGTGCATCCCAAAAACTTGGTTTTTTGTTTCGTGCCAAGAGCTATTTCACCCCCACTCAGCTGCTTATGATCTATAAGGCACAGATCCGACCTGTCCTGGAATACTGTTCCCATATTTGGAGCGCGGCACCTAAACATATCCTGAGGCTATTGGATTCTGTCCAAAAGAGGGCAATTCGTCTCTTCGGTGATGCCTCGCTTACAAACTTGCTCACTTGTCTGGAACACCGTAGAAAAGTTGGCGATTTGTCTCTATTTTATAGATATTTCCATGGGCGATGCTCTTCTGAAATATCAACAATCGTTCCTGCTTTGGCAGTCTCTTCGAGACTAACCCGTCAAGTTCAGTCATCACACCCCTCCGTGGTCACTTTGGAGACCTGCAGAACATCACTTTCCAAAGACTCGTTCATCCAACGAACAGCGAGGCCTTGGAACTCATTGTCTAGGGAGGTGTTTCCCGAGGCATACAACCTCCAGAAATTTAAGAAGAACACCAACTCCTACCTTCTTTCCCTTGGTTCCCACGATGTTCTCTGAACATTACAGGATATCCCTTTCCGTGGGAACCAGATCATGAAAAAAAAAACTATTTCATTGCACTTTCACGAATTTTTCAAATGGTCATTCACATATCAGATATGCAATGTTTGAAATGAACTGCCACTGAAAAATTTGATATATACATCGTGTGAAGAATAGAGTGTAGGTAAGTTATGCAATAAGGTTTTTAAAAATAATCATCAATAATGGAAAATATGGTGATCAGTTATTTTCTTATGCCTTGGTATACTTTACTATTATTTTTTATTTCGTTATTGGTATCTGTATTTTCTCCTTCTGGTTTTTTGTAACCCGCCCTGGAGGTTGAGTAGAAAGAATCTGTGGTGTTTTCCAGTGTAGATTTGAAATTCGCCTTTTGGTTCATCCCATTTACTCATGTATGATCCTCTACATTATTATAATAATTGAAAAGTTTTCCAAATACCCAGGGGATTTACGAAGTCTTCAAATTTTCAAGGTATGTTTTTCAGGAAATAGATCATATCGGCACTGACTTCATATTTGAAACCATTCATTGCGTCTGCGATTGCAGAAAAAAAGATAAAATAAATGAATGTATATTCGTTAAAAAAATTCACTGTCGAAAATAGTTCACGAAGATTTTGTAGAAAGAGTTGATTGAGTGTACGTCACATTAGGCGCCCATTCCGAACTCACAAATAGCTAAATTTATCATATAATGATAATTTGGGTAAACCCTATAGAATTTCCAAAGAATCTTCATTTTTGTGACTTTTTCTTCAGTTATCATATTGGATACATTATTGTTCCATACTTTCATTTCCAGTACAATGGAATTATGATCCTCGATAATTTTGGAAACTAACTCGTGACAAAAAATATTACCTAGTTCACTGACTGAATTCAAGTTCATTGGGCTCATTGGATTACCAGACTTGGTACTATGAGAAAAATCCCTATTCGACATATAGCGCCATTTGATAAGTAACAGTTGGATCTTGGTGTGCTTAGAGAATCTCTTTGAAGTAACTATTCGCTAAATTATTTCGACAATACCCGAAAATATTGATGCAGATTTCCATCAAGGAAACAAATAATCCCGATGACACGAAATATGGTTGGTTTCGTTATACTTTGTTCGTCACCAAAACGACATGAATACATTAACCTCATCATTTGGCAATGTACGAAATAAATAGAAAACAACACCAATGTGATATAGATTGCGATAACGTAATTCTGGAATACTCATGACCTGTGGTAGCTTATTTCAGAAGCAGTATATTGCACTGGCCCGTCACATAACATGCTCCATGGTATGTTAAGGCTATTAAAGGAGTGAATGAATTCATGAGAGGCAATTCGATTATATTTCCACGATAACCCAAATGAGAGCACTCTTCGTTAAAATCATGAGGAGATACAAGTTACATTTTCGTGAGTTGGGATATCAAGTGAGTTTACTTGGAGACGATTTTTTCTGCAATCAGTGAGCCACGAGATTATGAATATATTCTGAACATTTCAGATAATTTGCTGAACTCTGACACTAGTAAGTATATACAGGATGGAACTATTGTTCAAATGGCCTGATCGAAGTTGGAACGTTAGAGAAAAAGTCTACCCGAATATTTTTGAACAATAAAACTTATTGACATTCTTTTATCGATTATAAGACCTTGGGTGGTGTTAGTATTTTTTGGATGCTGTTATCATTTTTTGGTGTGGTTATTATTTTTTCCGAAAACTGTATATATTGAGATATTCTGAGGAAAGAAGTGAACATTTCGGGAAACTCGGCGAAACCATAAATATTATTCGACATTATCCAGTACGTTTTCTCCACCAAAAGAAGTAGGAGAAGAAATTAAATAAATATCTGAATATCTTCTTTTTTTGGGAGAAATGCGCTATATATGGCTTCAAATCTAACATAGCGCGATATATTATATATATATATATATATATATATATAATGAGTCCCCTCCCCCCCTCTTATTTTTGCAACGATCATACATAAACAAGTGAAATTTGGAAACTGAATATGAAAGGTTGTAAACTTCCCTACTAGTGGTTATAGATGACGAAATAGTCAAAGATAATAATTTCAAATGGAACCCTACGGCAAGCGACACCTCTTTTAAAAGGAATCGAAAAAACCTATTCAATGATACCAATTTTGTTTGTTTTTATGGCAGTGTTAATGGCTCATTAGTAAACATTAAAATTTAAATTCCATTCAGTATGACATTAATTACAGATTTAAGAATCAGTATCTATTTGAAGAAATTGCTCGCAGTGACCTCCATTCACTTCCTGACAGTGAAATATCCTATTTTTGAACTCTTCCCGTACTTTTGCAAATGTGTCTGCGAAAACAGCCTCATATTCTGCAACAATACGTTGTTTTGAAACGTCAATATTCTCAGGTTCAGTGGCGTAAACCTTTGATTCAAAATACCCCCACAGAAAAAAATCAAAGGTGTGAGGTCCGGTGATCGAGCTGGCCATTCCGTTGAACCTCGTCGTCCAATCCATCTACCACGATACTCCTCATCCAAATACCGTCTAAATGCACCGTAATGGTGTGGAGGAGCACCATCCTGTTGGAATGTTATTTCCAAATTACCGAATTCATCTGGATTATCTTTCAAAATTCCAAGGATTAATGGTTCTATTGCGTTTTGCAACAGCTCCAGATGAACCTCACCAATTGAATTAGTATTTAAAACAAGAGGCCCAACGATGTGGTCTCCCAGGATATCTGCCCAAACATTCACCTTCTGGGGAAATTGGGTATGTGTTTCGCGAAACAGGTAGGGATTGGCGTCACTCCAATACCTCACATTCTGTGTATTTACATTTCTATTTAGATAAAAAGTACTTTCGTCACTAAAACAAATTGTTTTGACATAGTCTGGCTGTTGGTTAATTTTAGTTTCCATATTTTCACAAAATTCTAGTCTTCGGTCTGGGTCGTCGTCTGAGAGTTGATGAACCATTTTCAATTTGTATGGATGAAATTTTTTTTTTTCAACACCCTGTGTACTGTACTTCGACTGAATTCACAGGTAGATGCAACGTGAGTTGTTGAAGATGTAGGATTAACTATTACTTCTGCTAGTATATCAATTTTTTTCTCATCAGAAATTTGTGGTCTGCCAGATCGTTTCGCATCATTAATACTATCCGTTGTTTCAAACTTACGAAGAAGCTTGAAACGGGGCGATCGGGAAACCTCTCATTGAAGATGCGTTATGCTGCATGAATATTTTGTCCAGTTTCACCAAGAATTAGGATCGCTGCTACTTTATTACCTAAAGCACGTACCATTTCGCTTCTGGAAGCACTTAAACGTTCGGCTCACCACAGTTTAACAAATTATCAGAATGTACAAAAATATCAAAAGTACCAAAAGCTGCTAAAACAGTTGAACGTTCGATCAACAATACACAAATCATTAAATGTACAAAAATTTGGACAATTACAAAAACGTCGAATTAGGGAGACTAACAGAAACGTCAGCTTATTCGACAACTTTCCAGAGGCGGAGCATGAATTTGGAATTTTAGTATTAACTGAGTCTGAATTATTTTATTAGGTTGACCTGAGTGACATACACTGCGCGCCAGAAGCCATGCATATACCGGATTTTGCGAAAAATTATATTAGGGGGCAAGATAGGCTCAAATCCTTACGGATTGGTGATCAGGTCATCAACTTCAGTACCAGTCCATATTTTCGCAGAAAAAATTTCTGTTCTGAAAAATGCGAATTTGTCTCACTTTCCTTGGAAACGCCTCCGTAACTTCTGCAATGATTGAAGTAGAATTCTTTTATTTCCACGATCGTTGAATATACCGAATATGAGTCCAAATCATATTTTCAGTTCTGAAAAATCCGAATTTGTCTCACTTCTCATGGAAACGCCCCCGTAGCTTCCGTACTAATCGAAGTAGAATTCTGTAATTTCACGATCGGTAAATATATCGAGGATGAGTCTTAAACTCTTCTGAGATTGATCTGAGTGACATATACTAAGCGCCAGGGGCGATGGATATGTTGATTTTTGTGAAAAATAGTATAAGGGAGCAAGATAGGCTCAAATTCTCTCGGGTTCCTGATCAGGACATCGAATTCAGTACCAAACCACATGCTCGTTGAAAAAACTCCAGTTATGAAAAATCCGAATTTGTCTCACTTCCCACAGAAACGCCCCCGTAATTTCCGTAATGATTGTAGTACAATTTTTGTGATTCTCACGATCGTATGAATTAACGAAGATGAGTCCAAATCTCTTCTGGGATTAACCTGAGTGACATACACTGTGCGCCAGGGGCGATGGATAGAACGATTTTTGCAGAGTTTATAATTGTAGAACGTGATATCGAGTAATAAGTATCACTGATAATACAGTATTAATGATAAATATCTCTACATTGGGTTTCTCTAGCCGTTGTTCCTTCAATGAATAATAATTAACAGAAAAAAAAATATTTTTTTGAGATATGCTTCAATCACATATTCTGTTTTGTTTTGAACACTTTGAGGTTTTTGGGAATAAAGTTCAATTCTTCCTTTAGAAAATCCATGTTTTTGGTTTCCCCCATGGAAGCTCAGCAAATTCGACTCCATATATCATTGAGACTCATCCCCATATCTACGTATCGTGGAAATTTCAGAGCTCTACTCTACTAATATAAAGATGCGGAGGTGTTTCTATGAGAAGTGGGAACATTAAAATTTTTCTGAAGTGAAATATTATTCAGCAAGGATGCCAATCGGTTATAAATCTGATTTCTCCCTCACGAATCAGTGAAATCCCGCTTAGCTCACCCCTAGTATTATTTTTCTCAAAAATTAGTATTTCAATCGCCCCTGGCGCGCATTATATATGACTCAACGTCAACCCCAGAAAATATTCAGTATAATCTTCGGTATACCTATTGATCGTGGAAATTTTAGGATTCTAGTGCAACAATTACGGAATATACGGGAAGTGAGACAAATTCCGATTTTTCAGAACTGAAAATTTCTCAGTTAAAATATGGATTGGTGAGCATATCTTGCCCTCTTATATTATTTTTCGCAGAAATCAATATATCTATCGCCCCTGGCGCGCAGTGTATGTCAATCAGATTAGTTTCGAAGAAGATTTTGACTTATTTTTGGTTTATTCAACGATCGTGAAAATAACAGAATTCTACTACGTTAATTACGGAAGATACGGGGGCGTTTCCATGGAAAGTGAGACAATTTCGGATATTTCAGAACTGAAAATTTTTTCAGCGAAAATCAGTACCAATCCATGTACTGAAGTTGATGTCCTGATCACGAATCCATAGGGATTTCGAGCCTATCCTGCCCCCTGATATAATTTTTCGCAAAAATCGGTATATCCATCGCTTCTGGCGCGCAGTGTATGTCACTCAGGTCAACTCGATGAGATAATTCAGACTCATCATCAGTTTATCTAGCGATCGCGGAAAAAACAGAATTCTACTCCATCAATTACGGAAGATACGGGGGTGCTACTATGGGAAGTGAGATAAATAGATAGCTGATCAGTTCTTCTCCAACATTGCTACAAAAAAGGCAAGTAAAATGAAATATTTTGGCCAAAATGCATTTGGAAGGAGCCCATGATGATGAGAGACTTACGCCTCCAAAGTGGATAGGAGAATTTCGTAAGAACGACTGCAAGTTATTTTGAATCTTTACTTCTGGACAGCGTGTATGTACGGAGGGCTACTGTGCATGCGCATGCCCTGGAGACATTTGGCAACCTGTTTCCATTATCCGTGGCACAATTTGCGGCACATATTGTGTCCCACAGTCGCCTGGCACATTTTTGTCGTTGGCACTTGTGCCTCAACATAACGTAGACTATTTCCATTTCGACAAATTTTGGGCACATGGTCCAGCACATGTGACGGCACATGTCGCGGGAAAAATTTGTAGTAATAGAAACGAGGCTTAGCGAATACTGAAGATATCAATATTATATCTACTCCAAAGAACAATATATCGACAGGTCCGAATAAAATCCCAGTTTACCATATAAAAAATTTCCATATTTTTTTACTGAACCATTGCTTTTTGAACTTTATCCTTATAAGTGAATTATTCCATTTACGTTTCAAGGAATCAACCACAACTCCAATATTTAAATGACGACAGAAAAAAACTAACGATTACAGATCAATAATAGTTATAAAAACAAACCAACTATGATTAAAAGAATACTTCGTTACAACAAATACAAACTGCATGGTATAACATTCTAATCCATACAAATTAAGTACTTCTATAGTACTGAATACATATTCCAAAAATATAATCAAATCTGAATAATAATTGTTTTACAATTGACAGTAAGTTGCATCAATTTCTGAAGCCCCTGTACATAGGAACTAAGATTTTAAGAATCTAACAATTTCAAAATGACTTTAGGATGAACAACAATTTATCCATATGAAATGATGTGTTTAAACCAATTACAAAATAAATTCAGCTTTTTCCAACCACACGTACATAATATAAAATATTTTATTAATTAATAATCTAAAAAAAATAAGGACACTATGGTGAATAAACAACTATCATTCCCAAATCAATTGTAGAAAAGTTTTACAATTTATTACTTCAAATGCTTACAAATACCCTTGAGCAAGAAATCTGAACTCTACTAATTGAGAGAATAAAACAATATAAAAAAATTAACATTGTTAGAATGAGCACGTATTATTCACCCAATATGGATGGAAACTTCCTGAAATTTGGTGATTCCTCACACATAATGGATATAGAATCAATTTGATTGAAAATTAAAAGTGGGAAGTGATTCTAGGTATAGATTTACATTACAACAATAACTTAAAATGTTGCGGAATCTACTTCACCGTGATAGAAGTCTAGATTTTTTTCATGATGCAGATAACTGTAGATTATATAGAGTAGTCCAAAGGGTCAAGGCAAAATTGATTTATGTGATTAAAATTAAATCTAAAACATTTTCACTTTGGGTAGACATTTCGTAGAAAATCGAAATATGCCATTCAATTCAATAATAGTTGGAGGCGATTTGACAGGCAAAATTAACACAAAAACACGAAATACAGTTGACCATTTTTTTCTCTGTTACAGTTGCTGATTCACGCCAACAATTTTAATCGGATTCTAAATTATGATTATTAGTTTCTCTACTGTTTTCGGTTTTATTTTTAGTTATCAAATACCGACTTTTTTCAACGTGCACTTTATTCTTTATAAAACATTTTCTCGTTGCGATAATTATCTGATATTCTCAAGTGTACATTTCAATTATTTATTTCTATGTTAACTGAATTTCAATCTGACTACATACTCAATTGACAGACTGACGTAGGTGACTGAGTTTCGATGCGTGAATGAGAGCAAACTAATAAATTCTAGTTGATGATGTTTACCGCGTCCTGTCTAATTTTGTCTGCCACGAAGAATGAAAGGATGACAGTTCTTTATGTCTTCAATGCGTGGCCATCAGCGAGTACTGATGAAATATTTGATATCCCCAACTTATACTGTTAGACTCTTCAATTTATTACGTCCTACGATATGTTTATAAGCTATATAAATATATGGGGTAAGAACACACATGACAATCATTATTTGTTATTCACCCGAGGTGTACAGGGAGCATTATGTAATTATTGATACATTAAAACGCGTTTTTTCTCACTCATTGGCGGGAGACTTCCTATTTTTGGTTTTTCAATGGCTATAATGAATCTGGGATATTTATATCTGTATTATCTGAGAAAATGACTTTCACACGCAAGCAATTTTCTCAAGTATTGACCGTTCAACTTCCTGAATATATTTTTTTTCCTTGGCTGCCATTTCTATCACATGATGTGATTTCGAACTCCATATGGGAGTAATTAATTTAGATACATTTTCTCAACCTTCTCAGGATGAATCAATCGTTGAAATAACTCTTCAAATTTTGAGGTGGCTATTTCGTTCCATATAAATTCGTTATGTCTATATATGTATATTCTCGGGGCATATCAGATCCATTTTTGTAATGAAAATAATGGCTTACGATCAACCAAATTTCCGGACCCTTCATATCCATACAGTCGTCTGTGGAGGTTTCACTAACTGCCAATGTCCCACTGTAAACAAGCACAGTCGATTAAATATTTATTGTTAGTGGATGATAGACCAATTTCTGCCCTGGAATGGACATATCACATACACTTCAAAAAGATTGCGTAAACTGATTCACAAATTTTACCAGATCAGGAATATCTTGAATGAAATGACTCATGTTGATCTACAGTGCTCTATCAGAATCCATCATTTGTTATTATATTGTCAAGTAGGGCAGGACGCTCAAAACCACACTGTGGGATTCGGAGACCGTCCAAAACATCTTACTGGAAATTATTTTGAAGGAAAAGAAAAAGTATTATACCACAAAGCTGTTCGAAGGAGCAAATGTGTTCACTGTGAGAAAACTCTATACCTACCAATGTCTCCTGTGGGTCATCTGTAAACCATTAAATGTCAGAACGTACAAAATACACAACGTAACGCAAATTAGGATATTGAAGTTCCGATCGCTAGGCTCCGTCATAATCAGAGGTTTGTCACCTCTATTGGACCCAAATTCTTTTATCAATTAACAGACTATTACAACTAGTATCCAAACAATGAAATTTAATGAAGGGGAAAGCCTTATGAAGGGTGAGAAAATAAGAAATAAAATGCATAACGCACACAAAGTCGTCTTCACAAAAGGTTCAATATAAATCGAAACACAATTGGTAGACCGACAGGCGAAAAATAACTACTTTCCTAGCAAATACCACGCAGAACGTTGAATGAGATTCACCTGACAATTCATGTGAACTTCCATATAAATGGATATTGTTCGCAAATGTTTCTTTCTGATAAGCTCGATTATGTTTAAATTCATGTCGTGTCCACCTAATAATCCGCATACCGGTTTCAGGCTTTTGGCCCTCATCAGTACGGAGTAGTCACCAGCCAGAGATCCGGAGAACTCTGGCCGAAGCGAAACACAACATAAATAAAACCATCATCGAGCTTGAAACATCTTTAGGTGCGTCGGAAAAGATAACTTTTAACCGGCTGCACCTAGTGACAGAAAGAAACACTCCATACATAGGATTCTAAATGAGAGATTCCTCCTCAGTGGAAGTAGCTCAATTGCTCGACTGGCATATTTAATGAAAGAAAAAGCCTTATGAAGGGAGAGGAAATAAGAAATGAAATGCATAAAGCACACAAAGTCGTCTTCACAAAAGGTTCAATATAAATTGAAACCCAATTGGTAGACCGACAGGCAAAGAACAACTACTTTCCTAGCAAATACAACGCAGAACGTTTCATGATATTCACCTGACAATCCATGCGAACTTCCATATAAATGGATATTGTTCGCGAATGTTTCTTTCTGATAAGCTCGATTATGTTTAAATTCATGTCGTGTCCGCCTAACAATCCGCATACCAGTTCAAGGCTTTCGGCCCTCATCAGTACGAAGTAGTCACCAGCCAGAGATCTGGAGAACTCTGGCCGAAGCGAGACATAACATAAATAAAATCATCATCGAGCTTAAAACATTTTTAGGTGCGTCGAAAAAGATAACTTCTAACCGGTGGCACCTAGTGACAGAAAGAAATACTCCATACATTCCTCCTACCTCGATAGGATTCTATATAAGAGATTCCTTCTCAGTGGGAGTGGCTCAATTGCCCGACTGGCATATTCAATGAAAGAAAAAGCCTTATGAAGGGAGAGGAAATAAGAAATGAAATGTATAAAGCACACAAAGTCGTCTTCATAAAATGTTCAAGATAAATTGAAACACAATTGGTGGATCGACAGGCGAAAAACAACTACTTTCCTAGCAAATACCACGCAGAACGTTGAATGATATTCACCTGACAATTCATGCGAACTTCCATATGAATAGATATTGTTCGCAAATGTTTCTTTCTGAAATTTAAATCAAAAAACTTTGTGTTGAACAACTTTGACTGCTTGAAAGCGACAGTAAAAAACTTTTATATATATATATATATATATATATATAATGAGAACGGTAATGCTACGACACAAACTTGCTTAGGTGGCGTCTCCTTTTCCTAAAATGTATACTCAACTTATCTCTCGAATATGTATCCAGTATCAAATAATATAACCAGTATCAAAACAAAGAAACTGAAATTGAGAAACTTAGTGATAAACAACTTTGACTGCCTGAAAGATACAATAAAAAACTTTTTTTATATATAATCATTTTTTTTATATATAATGAGAACGGTAGTGCCTTGACACAAACTTGGTTAGGTGGCATCTCCTTCCCCAAAAATGTGTACTCAACTCATCTCTCTCGAATATGTATCTACTCCTATATCCTCATGATATATTTGGGCTCATTTCGGCTTTTATAATTTTGTCCATAAGCGATTTTATGTCTATAATGAATGATGTTCACCAATGAATATTTATCAGCGTCCTGAACCATATTATAACTGAAATAAATTACTGAACTATTCAGAGGAGGATATCGCTCCTTTCTTTGTCTTTTGATTCATGATGGACCAGGTTCGGCCGTTCCGTTCCTTTGCCTTTTTCGAATGCGATCATATTTAATTTTTTGCAAATCTCTGTCAAATCTTCTCCAATCCAGCAGGACATTGGGCACTTCCAGGAAATCTGCTCTTGGTGCAGATCCTCGAAAGCACATTCCTGTCACTTTCAATAGTTATCGTCTTTTGTACCTTCAGTTTTTCCTTTTGATATCAGGATACGGTATGAAGAGGAGAACTTTGAATGATTTCAATACTGCTTGGGTATTTCGTTGTGCTTTGGTAACGATTGGATGGAAGAACAAGAAACGATAAGATTTCCTAGATCTCTTGTTCGTCCATTGAATCCAGCCTCCTGCTAGGGGTTGTATTTATTGATTTCCATATCAATAAAATCCATTATTATTCTACTTATAATAATTATAATAACAATAATAATTATTATTATTCTTACATCTGTTGTAAATGGACGAGGAAATATTTCTATGATTTATTTATTCATTTATTTATTTGATATAATACATCCCAACAGATTATAAATCCACTAGCTGGAGTGTATAACGGTATTTTGTGATACAATTTTGGTTTATTGTACATCCATATGGTTTGGTTTATGGTACATATGGTAACAATAGTTGGTTAATTCGAGATATGCTGAAATAGGATAATTCTAAACTGGGTTAGTGAAGTGGAAAATATATCTACAATATCTAACCTATAAAATTGTCTGCACATGTGAATGAAACGACTGTGGAAATGGTGGTAAGAGTTAGTTACAACGGTGTGGATAGAGTTGTTGGTTCTCGAAGTAATTCGCGGAATATTGAAATTAACAAGGGCAAGTGATTCTGGCGAGACCGTGTATGACTTTGCAAAGGAATGTAAGGTTGGAGATTTCTCTATGCTTTTCAAAATACAGAAATTTGAAAAACTTATGCTAAATTTCATCTATAGAATCGTTTTTCTTTTTATGTTTCCCAAACAGTATTGCAGTATTTCAGCTATCAACGTACTAGAGAAAAATATACGGCTTTCATTGCTCTGACAGAAACAAATTCTTTGCTATTGCGAATAACGGAACATAATAATTTGGCAGATTTAGAAGTAATGTTTTTTATATGAGATACAGTACCCCCAGAACCTTACATTCGTTCACGCGGTCGATTATAATATCATTCAATGTATAATCGTGTTCCATTGCCGATAAAATTCTTGCATAGGTCATAACTCTGCGTTTTCTATGCATTTTCAAATGGTGGTTTTCCATATTAATTATACTTATGAGCTCCTATACCAAAATGGTTTTTTTTTTATTTATTTTTTCGCTAAAGAATACACTCTGAAATTATCGATTGAATGATATCGTTGATAGTACTACATATTGAGTTCACATCACCATATTCTTCTAGGATGTCCCAATTGGTGTTGGTTATCATTCGCGAAAATTTCTGTTGAAGTAAAAAAAAGTTTTTTTATTCTTTTTACAATTTATTATTATGTCAATGGCGAGAGTAGGGTGATGTTGATCCTCTTGAACTAGTGACTCTGATTTCGTAGAATCATGGGCATTCCGTTCCTGTACCCGATAGATAGATTGGTTTCTCCACTATTAAGGCGTAGGTCGAGTTCACGATTAAGATTTCTGTAGTAATCGCGTTGTCGCCTCTGATTGATATTTCTTTGAATTTTTCTTCTGATCGAAGTATTTTCTTGCCTTTGAGTAGGGGAATAACATCATTGCAGTTGGGTAAGACCATTTTCACTGGACGGGGTTTATACCCCAGATTCTTCCCTAAACGTGAAATCTGTAGATTATTCGTGTTAAAGTTGGGGATAATTGTTTTAACGACTTCGACGCATAATGACTTCGTGTCAGTGTCCTCATCTAGCCTTCCGTCGGGCGCGGCCGATCAGATTGATACAACGCGAATGTTTTGTGCTGGTATTTTCGACTCGTAAACAGTCGGCAGTTACCGTCACTAGTAGCTTCCTACCTCCCACCCATCTACGCAATGAGACCGGTTAGTTCTAAATGATCTTTGGTACGAGGAAGGTATCTGAATATTGTTCAGATTGATACACCGCGCCTATACCCGTTACAAAATAAATTTTGGGAATTTGTTACTTTGTCAATTATTTTGGTAAGTGCTATCGATTTATACTACTACTGTTTACATTTTATTATTCACGTATTATATTTTTCACATACGTACTCTATAAATACCAAATTACTACACTGCGCCCATTGAAGATTTTTTTTATGTTAACATGATTATATGTGTTTCAGGTTGGAAATACGTTGATCATGGAAAGCTGTAGTGAAAAATATGATCTAGCGGATCCTGAAGATGTTGAAGAGCTACAAAGAATGATGTTTGAAGATGACGAAGCCGACTAACAGGACGATTATGATGATGAAGAGGATACAGATGGTGAATATGCTGTCGAATCTCGTGAAGGCGATTCAGATGCGGAGCAGGAGGCTAGTGACGATGATGACTATGATGAGAATGGATCTAACTTAGATGATAACAATTTTTTTTTGGAAGAGAAATAAATAAACGAAAGATGATTATAGAAAAAACAAAATGGAATAAAAATGTCCCATTACAAAGAGTTCGTTCAAAATCACATAATCTCATTCGCAAGTTACCAGGTGTAATAGGTACCGCAAGAATGGCAAAAACTCCTTTAGAATGTTGGAGCTGCATTATGAAAGACGAAATATTGAGAATAATTTTACAACAAACGAATCAATATATTGAAAGTATTGAAGTATTATTCAAACGCGATAGAGATGCCAAACCTATAGACATTATTGAGCTGAAGGCATTTATGGGTCTTTCATATTTAGCTGGTGTTTACAGAGGTAATAGACAAAGTTTGGAAGACCTTTGGGGATCCGACGGGGACGGCATTGAAAAATTTTGACTTGTCATGAACATCAAAAGATTTAGATTTATTATGCGTTGTAAGCGATTTGACGATCGGACCACGAGAGATGAAAGAAGAAAAACCGATAAAATCGCAGCAATTAGAGAAATCTCTACAATGCTGGTACAAAATTCAGAGAAGTCCTATAGTCTGGGACAAAATGTAACGATTGATGAAAAACTAGAAGGATTCCGGGGAAGATGCGGTTTTGTACAATACATCCCGAATGAGCCCAATGAATATGGAATTAAGATAAACGCACTGGTTGATTCTCAAGTTTACTATCTATATAATTCAGAAAAATATATACAGGATTACAACCTGAAGGCCCATTCCGATTGAGCAATTCACCATCGGATGTTGTTCTACGACTTTGCCAACCTATATATCAGACCGGACGAAATGTAACTGCAGATAACTGGTTTTCCAGTATTCCATTGATAGATGAAATGCGAAGTAAAAACCTCTCTTACGTTGGAACAGTAAAAAAAAGGTCGCAATTCCACCTGAGTTTCTGCCAAATAACAAGAGAGCTGTTAATAGTAGCTCGTTTGGTTTCAAGAAAGAGTGTACTTTGGTATCTCATGTTCCTAAAAAAGGAAAATGTGTTATTTTGGCTTCAAGTTTAGATGAAGATAACTCTATCGATCTTGATACCGGAGATAAAGAGAAAACATCCGTAATTACCTTTTACAATAGTACTAAAGGTGGAGTTGACACGACAGACAGATTGTGTGCCTCATTCAATGTGGCTAGAAATACTCGCCGTTGGCCCATGGTAGTATTTTTTGCTATGTTGAATATTAGCGGAATCAATGCTCAGGTACTATATCTTGGCAATGGTCAAGATGTTATTCGAAGAAAAAAATTTTTGAAAGCTTCATCACACACAATAGTTTCACCTCATATGGCTCGACGAAGTTTACAGACATCAGGGATTCATACCAGCCTGCACCAACGCCTAAAAAGAATTACGCCAGTAGATCAAGAAAAAGAAAATGAAAATGTAGGAAAACGCAAAAGATGTCATATTTGCATAAGACAAAGGCGATTAACAAAATATAATTGCATAAAATGCAAAAACCCCATTTGTCTCATGCACATAGAGAGCTTTTGCAATGTTTGCAGTCAAACATTGACAGAAATACCACAAGATATCATAGATGACGAAATGGTGTAGTGATTTAGAGGTTTATGTATTTTTTATATTACAGTTAAGTCATATATATAGGTAGTTTATTTTAAATATTTAAATTTTGTTTTAAATTAGAAAAATCTTGTTTTGAATATTTTATACAGGTAGAATGTACTTACGAAATATATATATATACGTATATAATATACCTAAAATTAAAATGTATTGTAGTTATTTACAAAGTATTAGAGTCTAACAGGCGCGTGATCATTTTGATACACCGCGCCCGTTTTTGTTGAGTTTAGGACCGCGCCTGCCGGAAGGCTAGACCAAACAGCAGAAAATTTTTTCCCAACGTTTTATTTCGTTCATCTCGGTTATAAGTTCAAAAGACTTTGGGAATTCCCCGTGAAATCGACCACTTTTTTATCGAGTTCATTGACCTTATCGTGCAGAACTGCTATCTCTTGCTCATATTTATTTTCTGTGGTTTCAATGCTTTTTTGCAGGTGGTCCAGTTTTTTGTCGAACTGCTCCAATCTGGCGTTCAGACCGGCCAGAACACCTGTCGATACCTTATCGATGATATTTTTGAGGAAAGTGTCCTCTTGCCAGATTTGTTACAATGAGGTTTCGGCTACGCTTCGAACTTCGACGATTTGATCGTGTTGATGGCATTTTCAAACTAGCCGATAATTATACACTTCTTGAAAGATGAAACTGGGTTCATAGGATGTACCACAAATTACACCACTTTCGGAATCAGAAATAATTTGAATTAGAATTTGAATAATCACCATGAACTTGCACTTTAACGGAGCTATTTTGAACTTGTGTTGTGTATCTCAAGCGTATAGAAGATGTTGAATGTCCGATTCGACACTGCTCTCGAATGAAATTATACAGAAATTTCCACACTTCTATTTTGTATCCAGTCAAATTGAATTGTTTCAAAACGTCACAATGGAAAGGAAAATATTTCCTGGAAGTGATGGAGTACCGAGTGGCGTACCCGTACAAATCTCAGAGTTATCTGCCATAGCTGTGTTTCATCGGATCTATTCTTTATTATTGCTATTGTAGTTTTGTTGACGGATTCTAAATTTCGAAGCATTATCAAATTCACAAGGTGCTTGTAGACTCAACATATCAAGTCTAACAATTGTTTGAACAAAAATGTTAAACGAGCATGGCCTTCCATTTTTATTCCCGTGACCATGATAGTCTGATCAACAAGTTCGAAATGATGTTACTTATTGATAAAGCTCCTAAAAATATGAGTGATAGCTCATTGGATACGGAATGACGTGTTGAAAAATGTATCTCGACGATTTTACAGCACATAAAGAATTTCAGTTGTCATTAACAAATTGAGAGGGAAAAAAGGCATTTAGTTTGCCGCCAATAATTCAAAAACTATTGATTATTGGGAAATTTTGAAAAATGATTCTTAAAGAAGAGGAAATTTCCAATAAAAAAGTCTGGATTCTCGGAACTCTATCTCTATTATTCATAATTTCAATTTGAAATTAGGCTCCACGTGGCAGTTACGGCATGGGCGCACCGCCGCTGAAAACAGTATATCACATGAAATAATTTTTTTTTTATAGAATTTATTGTCGATTTAAACATTGGAAAAAATTATGCTGTCATCTCAACACTTGCAAGAATGAAGTTTCGTTGGAAAAAAATTGTTGATTTCTCAAAAAGTTATACAATTGTTAACTCCGACCTACATTTTCACAAATTGCGACATTACAGTGTGTTTCACTTCTCATGGAAACACCCACGTAGCTTCCGTAATTTTCGACGTAAAACCATTAAATTCTCAGGATCGATAGATACACCAGAACTGAACTCACTGCAAGGAGTCATCCTATGTGATAAACACTGCACGCCAGCAGCGATGGAACCACCCATTTTTCCGGAAAGTTATATTAGGGGGCAAAAAGGGCCAGAAATTCCTTCGGATTCGTGTTCAGGATCCCCAAATTACTACTGATACACCAGTCGCCTGAAAAATTTTCGATCCTGAAAAATTCGAATTTGTTTCATTTCTCATGGAAATACCCCCGTATCTTCCGTAATTTTCGACATAGAACCATGAAATTTCCAGGATCGATATATACACTAAAAATGAACTCACTGCACAAAAAGGGTCATCCTACGTGATATACACTGCACGCCAGCAGCGATGGAATCACCTACTTTTCCGGAAAGTTATATTAGGGGGCAAAAATGGCCCGAAATTCATTCGGATTCGTGTTCAGGATCCCCAAATTATTACTGATACACCAGTTTCCTGAGAAATTTTCAGTCCTGAAAAATTCTAATTTGTTTCACTTCTTATGGAAACGGTATCGATGGAAATTTTCAAAATATACCTATAGATTTTGTCAAACTAAGGAACGAAAGCAGCTCCCAATTAGTCTCATAATGATACCCATACAAGAAAATTACTCGATGACTCTTTTGTGTAGCTAATAATGAGTTATGAATTAGTGGCAATTTTGAATGCATAAGTATAACTCAGTTATTTTTCTCGTGTTTTCCGTGATCAACAAGAATAACAGTTTCATTGTATCATTGAATGTTTCACCGCGAATTGGAATTCTATTTTTTTAAAACTTTGGACTTTCACTGTAGAAAAATTGCATTTCAAATTAAATACGAATGGTTCGTGAATAAAATAATTTTTACTTTACCAGAACAATAATTGAATTTCAAATAATATAATATTCACACATTCTCAAATTATAGTTCCTTCTATCAATCTCCCCTCTGATAAAATACATTTTTCCAGTCTCTTTCTGATATTTCTCCCAACTTTCTTCAGTTCCTCTCGTGTAACCTCTTGGCATGCTTCAGTAATCCTCGCACGGAGATCATCACGAGTGAGCGGCCTATTCTTATAAACCTTGTTTTTCAATGTTCCCCATAAATAAAAATCCATCGAAGTCAAATCAGGCGACCACGGAGGCCATTCTACAAGGGGCTATCGGGTCCGATCCATCTCATAGGTAAATTCCTATTGAGCCACTCCCTCGTTATCCTATAATTGTGCATCGGTGAACCATCCAATTGAAAAATCACGTTATTTCTTATAACCACAGAAAGTTCCCGCAATGCCTCTGAAAATTCATTCTCCAGGAAATTGACAAATAGTTCTCCATTCAGATTTCGATCGGAAAAATAGGGTCCTAAGATTCAATATCCCACACCATACATTGACTTTATGAGATACTTGATTTTACAATTTAAAACCCAATGTGGATTTTCTTCAGCCTAAAATCTCATATTCTGGGAAGATACCACTCCATTGGTGGTAAAAGTCGCTCCATCGCTATATAAAATGTTCTTTAGGAAATTACCGTTATTTAGGTAGTTTCCTTGTTCCCATAAACAAAACTCCATCCGTCTGTTTTCGTCTCCTGGAGGTAGGGTGTGGAGAAATTTGGGTTTGAAAGCATGCATTTTATGTCTCTTTAAACACCTCCAAATTTTAATGTGGCTTATATTGAGCTAAAGTGATACATTTCTCAAACTTATATGAGGATCAGCTCGATAAGCCGCCAAAATGACATCATCTTCAATATGGTGCCTAACTAGTTTTCTATCCTTCGTTACTCGGCCGGTGCTTTTGAATAGGTTAAATATTTTGAAAACTGTTCCTGGGCCGATTGAAGGTTCGTGCGGATGTCTTCTGTTGAATTCAGAGGCTGCTTCATGGTAAGACCTCGTACCTTCACCAATCAACAACACGATTTCAACTTTCTCTTCAACAGATCTACGAATCATCTTCATAAACGAAAAAAGCGGGAACAACGCAGAAACAACAGGAACAACAGTAATAATTAGAAATAATTCGTGGAAACTAGACTGGTGGTAATATTAAATTCAACGTCAAGTACAAGTTGTCAGTAAACATCAATAGGGAATTGTTTTCCATGGCAATGTCAAGGCACACTCTGCTTTTGATTGACTTCAATCCTTTCAATTCGATGAAAAAATGATTTTTTCGTTCATTTATATGTAGATAACGATGGAAAAATAATATGAGATTTCGTATTTTGCGGTGAATTGTAAAGATCAAATAACATTTCATGAAGTAAAAGTATGATGTGCGATCAAAATCTAAACAAAGAAATAGTTCATTCCTATGAAAATTAATTTTCCGATGCGTTTGAAGAGTTTCTATGAATGTGGTAAAAAATATGATTTCGTGGATGGTTCTGATTGATTCACATTGAAGAAGAAAGTATACAAGAACAACCCGAAACATATCAAGATAATACATGGGGAAACTGAGAAGAGAAATATCAGGAGGAGACTAAAACTGTATAATATTAGAGGGTGGATTGGAGAAAATTTTGTCATTCAAAATGCAATAATTCAACCAATCCTTCCTGTTGCATGTGCCACAAAAAATGAATTCATTATCATCTCATGCATTACTGAAAATAGACATTTTTCACGAACCATCCGTAATTTATTTGAAATTGGATATTGCTGGAATCCAAGTTCAAAGTTATAAAAACATATTCTGGTCCGCGCAGAAAAATTGAATGATACATTAAAATTATTGTTATTGATATTCATGGAAAACTATTGTCAAATTCTCAATATTATAAACAGTGAGTGCGGAGTACGGAGGTATAGCACAACTCACCTTCTGTGAGGAGAGACATGTGATAAGAAAATTAAGTTGATGAATACCAAATCCATATCAAATCCAGTGTACATTTGAAATGAGATGCATTTGGTGCAAATACTAATTTCAATAGCAGTTTGTTACTCCGTTTGTTCCATTCGATCGGAAGTGCATTGTATGGTGTTTGGAAAAATGGGTAGTTCCGTCGCAACTAAGGGGTATATCAATTAGCACAAGGCCACTCATTTGAAAGGTGCACTTTCAGCATATCTATCAATCTAGAGAGTTTTATAATTTTCGAAAAGAAAGATACGGGGGCGTTTCCATGAGAAGTGAAACAAATTAGAATTTTTCAGGAATGAAAATTTTCCAGGAGACTGCTGTATTAGTAGTAATTTGGGGATCCTGAACACGAATCCGAAGGAATTTCGGGCCATTTTTGGCCCCTTATATAACTTTCCGGAAAAATGGGTGGTTCCATCGCTGCTGGCGTGCAGTGTATATCACATAGGATGACCCCTTTTGTGCAGTGAGTTCATTCCTAGTGTATCTATCGATCCTGAAAATTTCATGGTTCTACGTCGAACATTACGGAAGACACGGGGGTGTTTCCATGAGAAGTGAAACAAATTAGAATTTTTCAGGACTGAAAATTTTTCAGGAGACTGGTGTATTAGTAGTTATTTGGGGATCCTGAGCACGAATCCAAAGGAATTTCGGGCCAATTTCGCCCCCTAATTTAATTTTCCGGAAAAATGGGTGGTTCCATCGCTGCTGGCGTGCAGTGTATATCACGTAGGATGACTCCTTTTGCGCAGTGAGTTCAGTTCTAGTGTATCTATCGATCCTGAGAATTTTATGGTTCTACGTCGCAAATTACGGAAGATACGGGGGTGTTCCCATGAGAAGTGAAACACACTGTATATTTATAATAATTACATTCTATGAAAGGATGGAATTATATACAAAGTGATGAAATCAACTAACCAGAACTTTCAAAAATAATTTATATTATATAACAATGAATAGTTAAAGTAGATAAACATATTATTTAACAGTCAATAGTTGAAAAAAGCTAGTTAAGTAAGTATTTTGGAAGTGATCAAAAATTAAGTAGGTGGTAATTAGTAGATTTCAGCCAACACACCACGCATATCTTTCCATAGAGTAGTCCGATTTCGATTAATATTTTTTTTTCTACGGTTAGGGTATACTTCAAAGTTGGTCCCATCTCAAATTGAAAAAAAAATGCTACCCCTAAGGGTAGCAAAATGGAGGATATCGATCGTTCACCCTCTGAATTTTGGCCCATTAACGATCGTTCACCCTCTGAATTTTGGTCCATTAATCGTTTCTATCAGGCATAACTTTGTACTGGGTTATCCGATTTGGATGATTCGTTTTTAGCCACATAAAATTGAAAAATAATAATTTTTTAACAAAAAATTAAACCGACGAAATACGGAACTGAAAAATTAAAAATAAAATAAACCTTCTTAGTCTCAATAACTAAGCTTCTTAATTAATGTAAGTAACTAACTTTGAGTCGGCGCCAAACAAACAAAAGATTTAGGCGTAAAATGATGGCATCGAGTTGCGCGGTGACATTCTGATAATTTTTTTGAAGTAATTTAATGATCTTCGTTGATTGTTCGTTCGGCGCCGACTCAAAATTAGTTACTTACATTAGTTTAGGAGCTTAGTGATTGAGACTAAGAAGGTTTATTTTAATTTTTACTTTTCAGTTCCGTATTTCGTCGGTTAATTCTTCGTTAAAGAGTTATTATTTACGTCTTTTAATGATAAATTATTTATCAACAAATACAAGCCTGTTCTCACTTAGAAATGTGCTGAATTTGAAATTTCTATGCTTTATTATCAATATTGTGTTTAACTTGTTTCTGTATATTTCATTACATATTCCAAATGAGGAATAATAAAATTATGTCACTTGGCTTTGCTAGACTTTGAATTTCGAAAAAGAATGTTTCTGTGAATATCGTATATTTTTCAAAGAAACTCATTTTTGTTCGATTCTAACTAAACCAGGATTCAATTAATCATCATGTTTTTCAAATCAGGATATAAAATAGCTTTTTCGTTGGAACTCTAGGTAATATATTCATTGAAATCAATATATCTCCAATTGATGCACTTTCCTATAATTTCCGACAAGAAAATCTTCTGACAGCTGTATTTTCCTGGATAATTACTGGAGAAAATATATTCTTTCCAAATGATAATTTTCTTACTTTCACAATTAAAACTGTCCATCATTATCCACAATACTACATTTTTTGGTAATCTATTTGAACACTTTCCATGTCTTGATGGAACTCTCAGGAATTTTCAGCTCCCTTGAGAATCCGGAGCGCAGAAAAGTTTCATCTATCCCTCTGAAATATGATATTTCAATACGTTTTTTTTTTGAATTCCAAAGTTGCTCAGGGTATTTCTATTGAGAGATGGCCTGGAAATATTCTACATTGAAATGGAAATGTAGGCGAGACGGTTCTTAATGAGTTTGGAAACTTTACGCTGAATATAATTCAAAAGTAGAAAGACCACATTTGGTCGCCTGGGTTTTATAGCAGTTGATATTTGTTAGTTGACTTTCGATGTGGAAGAATGCATTGAAAGAACTCATATGCCATATTTGCGTTGGTATCATTGGATGTTTGATTTTGTATTGTGGCGTTTTATTTCGAGATGTTGAGTTGGTCGAGCGGGAACGTGGTCTTTCAGGTTGCTGCTGTAGTGAAATCAAACTCAAGAATCCTTGAAGTTGGTATATTGGATTCAAACACAAACAATACAGGTTAGATGTTGAATAGACAATTACTGGTAACAGACTGACTTGAGTTCATCGTGGAAGGAAGATCTTTCAAATGAACAATATCACGTGAAAAATGTCATTTGATCGACGCGCCAAAAGGCAGCTTATGATTGGTTGATGATCATTCTCTAAAAATAATGCGATGGAAAGTGTGGTCATCATTTTTATATAGGATAAAAAGAAATACATACTCAGCTTTTGATATGCAATTATACAATAGGAGCATTTCATTATGTTTAAAAGAACAAAAATAATAAAATATATGAAAGGAAATTACAGGAAAATATTAGGTGAACGAAATTTATATACTATATTACACTATCCTCTCTTCACAATTATAAAATACATAAGGTTCTCAATTTTTTTTTAATTTATCTGTGATTTCATGTGAAAAAAATAGAATCATAAATTTATCAAAATAAAAAACAAATGAAGTCGTATCAATTGACTTCGAAAATTATATCAAGCAGAAAGGTAGAATAATTCAAATAAGTCCATTTTTCTGACAAATGATATAACCTTCAAGCAGAGATTCACGGCTTGACTCGATATTCAAGCTACTTGACTTGACTTGAAATCAAGTCAAGTTCAAGTCAAGTAGTATATTTTGATGTCAAATCAAGTCAAGTATTCATTTATCAAGTACTTGAAAAATCAAGTGGTTCTATCAAGCTACTTGATTTTTATCAGTTTTATAAATGATGAAAATAATGAGAATGAACGTTGCGAAAAACACTTCTATTCATGAAACTTATTGTATGAAAGAACCAAAAATATAAACTATTTCAAAATGGAAACACAAATTGGATCGCTATGAAACATAACGAAATACGAAATATTGAAAAAAAAATGTTTCTTAATATTGAGAAACCTCTAGGAACTGTTTGATTTCATCATTTTCCATCCAGTATTCAAGGCACATGAGGCATCTCATGGATTTGTCGCCCAATCTATTGCGGGTTTCTGTAACAATCAGAGCAGCTCTGGAGAACTGTCTTTCAACAGGAGCTGAAGATGCTGGCGTTGATAAAAAATCTTTGGCCATTTCGGCCAAGTTTGAAAAAAAAATTTTCGTGCCTCTTCCACCATTCTAAAATATCTTCAGAACTGTTAGCACGTGATTCAGACAGGAATTCGTCTATTTCATAACGCCAAGCTATTCCATTTGCTCGATTCACAGGAGATTTCTTGAATAAACTTAGGAGATCGATGTCAAACTCACTGTATTTATCCTTTGAAGATGAAGATGATGCTGTTGTGCTCTGTAGACCTGGCTGAAAATATTTTGTTTTAAAAATTTCTTCAAAGTGTTTGACTGCTTCCTTTTCCAAGTCTTTTTCCCAACTTGTATTGGAGAATGTTTCCACTTCATGCCGGGGATCTAGGATTAATACAACACAGTATATCCAGTTGGTTCATTGGTAATGTTTGATGATTTTATTTTTAGCCGCTTGTAAAATGAATTTTTCATCAGTCTCATTTCTACTTGGATTATTATCGAGTTCAATAGCCCATTGTTCTAGCTTATCCAGGAGCATTTTTATACCGATTATCACCATCGAAAGTGTGCAATATACTTCACCCTCTAATTTTTTGGAAATTGTCTTGAAACTGTTCAGATATTTACAAACTCGATCTATCATCGACCACTCCGTGTCTGTAGGCTTTGAAGTTTTCATATTTTCTGTGTTATCACAAAAAATGTTTAAGTTGAATTCCATCCTGTTATGACATCTAATTTTGGCATAGCCATTGTTAAATTCAGAGTGGTGCAAAATTTTTCGAAATCGTTGCGCAGATTTTCAGAATTTTTTAACTTCTTTCCAAGACAATGATTTTTTTTTATTGGAGATAGCGTATTTAGATCTCCAGTTATCTCATCACTGTCCGATAGGGTGGCATCTGTCTCTGTCTCTTGAAACTCAGAATTCGAATCAAGTATCTTCATAAAATCTCTTGCCCGCAAATTTTAAATATGCGCAAAATATACGAAGTGACTATTTTTAGGGTCAATGTCGGAAATAAAGCCTGTAAGCTCGATAATAAATGTGAAATTGCTGTTTGTATTGTCGGTTGTAATTCCTTGCACAGAATTTGTTCAATCGTGTGATTCCAATGTATCATCAAAAAGCTTTGCTATCCATCTGCCAGTATGTTGTCCATGCGCCGAAACAAAATACAAAAGGATGGTTTGCAGTTTCCAATTATTATCAATGAAATGAGCAGTAATTCCATAGTATCCTCTCATACTAAAAGAAGACCAACCATCATCTATTGTGCATGATATTTTTGATTTACATTTCTTCAGTAAACTTTTGAGGGTATTATGTGCTGACCTGAACATTTCCATTGCCAAAGAATTCATTTTACTCCTACCAGGCAAAATTGCGTTAGGATTTGAGTACTTATAAACTTGTAAACTTATTTCGTCCTCGAAAAAATTGAACGGTAGGTACTTCTTCACCATAAACTCCACAAGTAGCTTTTGAAACATATCTTGCTGGAAATCCTGAAAATGTAGGAAAAATCAAATTAATATATAAATATATTGATGTATTTACGAATTATAATTTTTAAGAAGTAGTAATAAGTAGTTTTTGCACTCCTTGGTTGTTAATAAACTACCAAATTTCACACGTGCGCAGAAATGTTTCCACACATGTGGTGAAAAAACCATGTTCGCACATGTGTGGAAAGTAATGTTGACATCAAAATATTTTCCACACACCTGTGGTAAATATATTCCACACACGTGCAGAAAATAAAGAGTAATAATTACAAAATTCAATACAAATTTCGAAGAAAATTTATTGTGTTCGTAGGAAAAATAGTGTACACAACTAGCAAGAAAGTGACTTTCTTACACTCGTGAGATCTTCTCACTCGGCTATCGCCACGTTCAACAACATTCTCACTCGTGTGAAATGTATCACCTTCTACACTAGTTTTCTAATATACTATTATATGAAACCCTATTTCAGCGTTCAGCGATAACCTGGCTGAAGGCTGATTATTGAGGGATTTGCATTGTTTGGTTGCGAATTCCGCTACACAGTGGGGGGCATATAAGTACCAGCGCAGTCTATGCAATCTTAATGGATTCAATATTTTCTATACCTGCTTTTGAAGCTAATAGATACCAGAAAATAACTAACCCTTTCATTTGTAGTACTGCCACTACCACTTGGCCAACTTAAAATTGTACTTTCCTTATTGGTATTGGTGCTAGTAGAGGAACTTGAACGGGAAGTCAAATGTTCTAATTTCCCAAAAGTTTGTTCATAGATTTCAGTATGTTTGGATTGCAAATGCCTTTTTAATGCAGATGTTCCACAATTTTTCATTTTTAGTACGGTGGGTTTCGTTGTGCAAAGCGTGCATTTCCCTTGCTTATCAGTCTTTTTCGTACTCTTCGGATCTTGTTCAACGGTGTAATAATCCGTGACTTTTTCCTTTCCATTAGTCTTAGTTCATATGTGTGCCAGCTCTTGCACAAGTTCACGATCTTCGGATTGAGAAGTATTTTCCTCTAACACATATTCTGACTCGCTGGTCTCTGATTCCATTATTTCCGATAAATTACTAATTTTTTTTCTGCAGGGCACAGGTTTAAACACTTATGTAATTTTGTGATGTGACATGTCACACACTTGGACAAAACTACCATTCTCCTAGGGCGTGTATGTAATGGATGCATGATAAGCAAGACTGCTCGGGCAACCCCCCTATTTTGTCTAAGCGCGAGTGAGCTTGCGTATCAAGATCAAGTGCGTATCAAGATAAAGTAATATCAAGTAGCTTGATTTCAAGTCAAGTAATAAATATCTCAAATCAAGTCAGATCAAGTATGTAAATTGTCACGAGCTTGATTTTCAAGTCAACTCAAGTAGTTTGTTGAAATATCAAGCTACTTGACTTGATGAATCTCTGCCTTCAAGTGCTGATAACTCTGGAATCATATTACAGTTTGTAGAAACTTCGCTCTATACCAGCAGATATCCTCCGCAATTCATCACATTCATGTAACTAACACACACACAGAACTCCAATAGATCAGAAGGTATTTTCAAAGTGGAAATCAACTCGAAATGTATCAGATAAATATGAATGGATTCCTGGAACTATCATGAAAAATAGTCAAGTAAATATTCGCCTCATCATAACCTCAAATTATCCATTCAATATTCACCTGATTATTATATCACGGTAATATGGTAAAGTCAAATATGTACTCTCTACAACATATTTGCATAAAAGTCAAAAAGAGTCCATGTTCATTGATATGAACCGTTTTTCACATCGATTAGAAATATAAAATTGGAAAACATTGGCAATTAATTTTTCTGAAATCGCTCAAGAATGCCTATTTTCTCGGAGCAACATCAGACCCCGAAATAACTGATCTAGTATTTGAGTCCGTTGTTAAGCAACAAAATTCCTTGAAAACGATCCGCGAAAATTTCTGCCGGCCTAGGTTTTTTATATACATTTTTGGATAGTAAATAAATACACGCAAACAACCAACTAACATTGAGAACATTTATTGAATATATTTCCACACATATGGAACGTTTATCATAACTTTTTTTGTATATTTATAGTTATATTGCAGTTTGTACAATTATTAAACATAGGCTGAACTCTATCCGAAATGACAATAATACTTATAGTATCAGAAGATTTCTCTTTGTCACTTTCCCCTCTGAATATTTTATCTGCTATGTCTACTTTATTTGTAAAATATTTCTCTATATAACCTTTGGCAACGGTTGGGTATTTCCATTCCCAATGCCTCTTTAAAGCAATTAAGCCCCATCATTAACCAAAATTGTCGGAGGACCGACGGAAACAATGTCCTGTATATTCATGTGCAGAATGGCAAATTCGAAAGAATTCCTTCAGTTTGAGGCATTTTGCCAAACTGAGGTATTTCCACAACTTTCAGAATTTTCTGGATGACATGCAACATATTTTCTATACAATGGCATAAAAGTTTTGTTTATCACGAATGATTTCGGTTTGTTCTTCTATTATCGGGTATTTCAATCAAAAGCTTACATCCAAAATCTTCTATGTCATTCAAATTTAATTGAGATTGTTCATCACGGCGACATGCACCGGCATCACCAAATATTGAGGAAACCTAAAAAGTGAACACTACCTAAATATCTAGATAATTTAAAAATTCTTACATTCTAAACGTACCTTACTCATTAAGTATATATAATCTGGTGGTTGAGTAATAAACGTTTCAATTTGTTCATCTGACAAAACTTTCGACCTCTTTGGTTTATAATTGTCACTTTGACGTTTCAGGAAAGCACGTAATTTTCAATATTTTGTAATATCCATATCATTTTTTGTACTAAGTGTACCTCTCAGCATGGAGTAATTCGACCATAATGTAGATGTCTTCAACTTTGTAGATAAATCGGAAACGTATGCAATCATGACATTTTCAGATCGGGAGGTTGTCTCATTTTTTTGGCAATAACGTTTTGAAGCGTATTCATATTTTTTCTTGGATTCATTTGGCAATGAATTTAAGATGACATTTTCAGCAGCATTTACTAACTCTGGTGGTGTCCCTCACACCTGGACATCATCATCACTGTCAATTTTAAATATTTTTAAATATTTTTGAATATTTTTTAGCAATAAGTAGGTATTAAACCAAAATGAGTAGTGAATCTCTGACTTTTGTCACAATAGCAACAATAAACAAACAGAGATTGTCAAGAAAACGATTTCATAGGTAGAAAGATGGTTATAAAAAATAGTTATGCATTTATAAAAATTCTTTAATTTATAATAATGTTGATTGCGATTTCAGAAAGAATAGTATGTGTACCTAGTAGTGAAATAACATTCATAGACTTCAATGCTTGTTGACCTCGGCTTAACAATTTACTATTGTGGAAGG
Source organism: Gonioctena quinquepunctata (assembly GCA_018342105.1). NCBI lineage: Eukaryota > Metazoa > Arthropoda > Insecta > Coleoptera > Chrysomelidae > Gonioctena > Gonioctena quinquepunctata. The sequence continues at coordinate 970,700 of JAFIRS010000125.1, forward strand.
CTATGCAGGAAAGTCGTCAGAAATATAAAATCCAATCTGATTTTGGTTGGCCCACCTGTTGTAGGCCAATAACAATCCGCATTATTGCATGATAAGTTGAATAACGACTCCACTGTGTGTTGAGGCTGGTAGTTTTGAGTGTCATAACCCCATTATTAAATGAAAACATCCACAGATCATTAAATATCAGATCAAGATTAACGTTTGACTTATGCCTTCCTTTCTACTAAGCTCCTCTCATTCGGTTCACTATATTTCCCTAAAGTGATGATATGTAAAAATCACTCTACCAATGAAACAATTCAATCCACTCATGCCTTCAGAATAATGGACAGAATGTCTTGGTTCCCTAATTCCTGGCTTCTAGATCACTTAGAAGGTTTTTCCATATTGGTGAATCTGGAGAAAATAAGACGATAAATTCACCTATGCCAAATTGAAAGCCAACCTATTTGATTGTCGAAGTTACGTGAGTTTACCTATCACATTTGTTGGAGTATACCTATGTCTTACTTTATTTCACATCAGAAAGTTTTGATGGTAGCTGAACATTAAGGCATATCAGTTTTCCATAGAGTTGCTCTCTTCAGTCAGGCTCATATTTGAGAGACGCAGGAAATTGAAACTGAATACAGGGTAGTTCCTAACTACGGTACGAAACTTCAGGGGGTGTTTCGTTAGGTCATTTGCACAAAAAAAAGTTCCTATGAACATATGTCCGGAGTTGCTTCGTTTCTGAGATACAAAGCGTTGAAGTATAAAAAAAATGTATTTATAAAATATCCTGAATATCCTGAAATCGATGTGGTTGGAATGTGGTACAGCTATTTGAAGTAATAAGGCAATTATTTGGCCCTAAGTAGATCCAGTGGCGTCTCAGTGGGCACCACAGCCAACAATACTGAAAAAAAAGTTATTTTCTCCTTCTCAGTGCATTTGAATATAAGCATGGGTTCTAAAAAGTTTTTTATAAGCGTGGTAAAAATACAAATTTTTGGCCTCCTGTGTTTTTTCATATTTAGCTTAGTTTTCGAGAACAAAAAAAAATGAAGGCACTCTACAATCATGATTACCTGCTATGGAGACCAGCTGACACTGATAGTATTGTCATATCAGTAAAAGTCAGAGTTGTCAATTAGCAGTGATTCCATCATGAATACTTTTACTAACGCTGAAATGGCTGACATGCACTTTATTTATGGATTAGCAAATGGAAATGCGGAAGAAGCACGGAGAATCTACCAGGATAGATATCTTCACAGAGTAATTCCATGTGCTAAAAGATTTAGAACGCTACATGCAAGATTATGTGAAAGTGGAAGTTTTAATGAAAATGTAAGTGGTGGAAGACCAGTAACTGTAACAACGCCTGAACTAGAAGAAACTATACTTGATGCGATAGAAGAAGATCCTTCAAATAGTACCAGGAAGATTGCACTGCAGCTTGAAGTGAGCCCGAAAACCGTTTGGAAAGTTATAAAGAGAAACCTCCTATACCCATATCACATACAGCGGGTCCGAACTCTACTGCCTAGGGATTTTCACCCAAGGATAATGTTTCGCAGGTGGTTGATTCATACGATGGCACACAATAATAATTTTTTGCCAAATATTTTATTTACGGATGAGGCAAATTTTTCACGAGATTCTATTATGAACTTTCACGATAACCATTTCTGGGCCGACGAAAATCCCCACATTATTAGAGAAAGTCCTTTTCAGCAACGATTTTCGCTGGACGTTCGGGTAGGAATTATTGGTGAGTACCTAATTGGACCCTTTTTTTCACCAGCAAGATTATCAGATCCATCCTACACGGCTTTTTTGCGAAATCATCTACCCATTTTGTTGGAAGAAGTACCCGTACTTGTAAGAGGCAACATGTGGTTTATGCGCGACGGAGCTCCAGCTCATTTTAGTGTTCTTGCTCGTCAGCATCTCGACATCACCTACCCTAATCGCTGGATTGGACGTGCAGGACATTGGCTCGCTCGCAGTCCTGATATGAATCCTCTGGATTTCTATTTATGGGGTCATCTGAAGGCTCTCGTTTATAAAACCCCTATACTAGAAGTGAATGGCTTGAGGAATCAAATAAGTGACAATTGCAATGTCATAAGGAATACTCCAGGTATTTTTGAAAGTGTCAGACAATCAATGACACATCGATTGCAGTCGTGTATTTTATCAGACGGTGGACATTTTGCTCATTTACTTTAAGGTCGAAATTGTTCATATTTTACTTTAGGTTTGTATTTTATGTTGTCCATGGATAATTTGTAGAATAAGTTAAAGTATTTTTTTCTTGAAAACGAAGCTTGATATGAATAAAACACAAGGGACCAAAGAGTTGTATTTTCAGTTGTTAAATCTGGAAAAAACTACCAAAAAAAAGTACTTTTTTTTTCTCAGTATTGTTGGCTGTGGTGCCCACTGAGACGCCCCTGGACCTACTTGGGGCCAAATAATTGCCTTATTACTTCAAATAGCTCTACCACATTTCAACCACATCGGTTTCAGGATATTCAGGATATTTTATAAATACCTTTTTATTTAATACTTCAACGCCCTGTATCTCAGAAACGAAGCAACTCCGGACATATGTTCATAGGAACTTTTTTTTGTCAAAAGACCTAACGAATCACCCCCTGAAGTTTCGTACCGTAGTTAGGAAACACCCTGTATATATTTTTTTCGAAATATTTGGTATTATTTCAAACTTTTCCTCTAATTTTCAACAGATCTTCTATTGAGAAATAGAGCATCGCCACTACGTATAAAATCAGTTGATCAGAAAAAACTTCATACTAATCTAGAAAGGATATGGATCGACGTACAGAATTCATGACGAGAAAGTTCGTAACAATTTTTTTCAACAATAATCTGTCGGAAGATTGTGTGTGGTATATTTTCGTTATCCATAAACAAGAAAGGTTTCCGAAATCAATGCAATTTTCTATTCATAAGGAAATCTGCAACTGCAGCTAAACTGTCGTTATTTTATTTTTTCTTGGAGAAAGTTTTCTATAATTTGATTGATTCCATACAATTATACTGAGTTGATATTTTTGTTGAGCTAACCTATTTCCTTTTCGATGAGTATGCTATGAAAATGTGAAAAACAACTCGACTACAGTGGCTCATTAATAAAAAAGTCGTTATAAAATTGTTCTCAAAAATGATATACATCTTGAATTTATAAGGAAGTTGACAATATTTGTTATAGCAAAAGTAAAGTGTTGTTTCAAGGGAAAATTTCCATCTCATCAAAATGAACCAAAGGTTCTGGGTTGATTTGGAATAATAAAATCTCTTGGAAAAAGCTCTTCAGGTGATTATGATGGATCATTGCGGAACTGTCATTATTATTATGTTTCTGGAAGGGTCGTGAAATTGAATTTCCTGAATTTTCGAAATTAGAATGTTTCCATCAAATTCAATTCCAATACTTTTCCTTCCATTTTTAATGAAATGTCTTCCCTTTTCCACCTTAGAATGGAATAAAAATGAGCGACAGTTGGAGAAACCCAGGGCCCGTCACTCAAAACTGTGAAAATATACTTCGTTCTTTATTTTAATGAGATTTCAGTGAACCTCCATCACTTGAGTTTCTGTCATATTCCGAAAGGAGTTTTTAATTGACTCGAACTTTTATTCAAGTTCGCAAACTCCAACCCTGAGCTCAACAACTTCCAACTTTCATCATTCCACCACATATTCATGAATTTTCGTTCGACTACAAGATACTTTCCCGATAATTTTCTCCTAAAACAAATTTTGGGGTTATATAATTTTCGTTCGCAATCAGTCAAGTGAGCAGTTTTAAAGGTGATGTGAAAATGGTAATCCATTTGTCAATTACTTTTTCATACATCAAAAATATCCAAGTAGAAACCATAGATATGATAGAATGGAAATAATGGGTTATAAGAGACACTATTCTGCTACCTTATGGAAATTTGGTTCATTTCACCACATTACGATAGCCGATAAGGAGAGTGAAAGAAGACTTATAAATATAAATATTTTTTCTTTCCCAATAACTGATAAATATGCACATTGCTTTTGATCAACTATACCGTGAATGTTAGCATTAAGATGCCTGAAAACCCTGGTGTATTCACTGATTAGATTTTGTTAATAATTTTTGGGGGACAACAAATGAAAAACGTTAAATTTTGCTTAGAACTCCATTAGTAGATGGCGCGGTTAAGGAATGTTAGTTGTTTGTGACACGCAAAATATCAAACTTCAAACCTATGAAATTTTCTTTTTTTGTCAACATAACTTCATGCAAAAAATTGTGAATTGATCGTTTACAAAGATTATAGTTCTACGAACAAGATCCCGCTCAGAACAGTTGGCGCGAAAATGAGATGAAATCCTCGAAACTTACTACAATGTTTACATCTGTCTGTCGAAAATAAGATTTTCCTTGAAGTCTACCTGGTGATTTTTTCGAAGTGATTCCTTCTCAAATGGCCTTTTCGGGATCATGGAAACTTCCACGAAGGAATGAGAAAAGGTAGGAGAGTGGACTGATGTCTCTAGATGATGAATTAACTTGAAAATTGAGGAGATTGAAAAATGTCCCCGATGACATTGTTCCATCAAACTTTCCGATACAAACTATTACCAAGCCATTCACTGCCCATCTCTGCCGGACTATTACCTCCCTAACAACCTTCTGATATGAACGAAATCAGAGAGTTCATTGTATATATCATAAAAGCTGTTGACGAAGTTGGGAAATCGATGAATCCTGGTGTGCGACAGTCTAGCTGCTTCCAGCTATCTTAGAATGACTTCTCAGGAAAACATGAGCCCTACTAACAGAGGTGAGGGGAGAAAACAATTATCTAAATGCTTCTCTTTTATTTTTCAATAACACCCGCATGAGATCGGAGAAGGAGGGCGATCTAAACCAAGGAAGAACAAGGCCCCCTCCCAAGATCGATAAGGCTAATGACTATGATTAGGATAATCATCACTTTTTTATAAACACATGAATTTCACAAGTAAGCGTGGGCTTTCCATTCTATGAAGATTCCTTGATTTTGGCTAGTGAATTCCGAACCGTCACAGAGGGTCCCATGGCTCTTTGGAAGAAAATATCCACTATATTTAGAATTTTGCAATACTTTTAGTCAGAGAAGATTCAAATTGATTCATACATATACGAGTCATTTCACTAGTAGTGGAGTACTATTAGATTTCAGCTTCAGAAAGTTAGGGGACTGAGGGAACTTTTTACTGTACATTAGTGATGATGAAGGAACAACATATAAAAAATTACCAACCGTAAAGTGTGTGCTTAATTTATTATTTAACAAATAAGTTGCGAAATTACATTGTTCATTGGATATCTTGAAAAATAAATGAATAAAAAAAAAACTATACTGATAGGAATAGTCTTGGGAATAGTACATATATGAAGTTACGTCAAAGTAGAATTTTCTATAAAATCAATTAAAGATCTGCCATTCTTTAAATTTTCAGGATAAATATCTGAAATTTGTACAGTTTAGTCCCAACATGACATTCGAAAAGGTGTGCAAATGAAGGAGAATCATAAAAAAAATTTAAAAAAAATACTGTCGTCAAAATATTGAATAATTTCAAAAAATGAATGAATGCATTTTTAGGACATGCTTCAAAAACCAAAACCTCTAGTTCAAAATTGATATCAAGATTTTTCAATAGTACTCTCTGAAGCTTGTGATCTGTACCTCAAGAGGGTTTGATTGGTTTTATTAAAAAAATTGAAAAATTGAAAATAATAATAAAATGTCGACAAAAATTAACAAATGTTGCTTCAAAATCCGGGAAATTTTTTGTTAAATAAAATTTAATAACGTTTATATAAAAAAAAAAATAAGTTCACCTATTCAACCTATATTCATATTACGACCTCAAACAAGAGATAAGCAGCGTATTGTTTTTTCTTTTTCAATATAAGTGTGAATTGTATCAAATACGAAAATATTAGTTTTTTTAGTAAATTGACGAATTGTTCATTTTTATAAATGAGTTCCTGCTTAAAATTTTTGTTTAGAATAGAAATATAAATTTATCCTTCGATGTACTTTATATTGGATCGAAAATATCATATTTGAATGTTAGAGAGATATTGAACATCAGAGAACACTTGATCGGTTAGTTTAGTGCTCACCTGACGCTCTACGTATGAAATCTACCTTTACGATTAGCCGCCATCATTTTTTCAATGTCATATTCTTGTTCAGCGACTTCAAAAACCCCCATAGCATCAATTTAGGTGGAATTTGCCTAACAAAATTGTTTTTCATTGTTTAAACAATTAATAAACGAGCAGCGCACAAATATAAGTTCATAACTTTTTTCTGCAAGCAATTTCTAAGTAATATCAGAAGGTTTTACGAAAATCCATGAAGTCCTCCAGTATTCCAAAATAATATTTTACTCCGCTATATGAAGGTAATTTGAGTTCTTGCGATAAGATAGTCGTGTTGTCTGCCAAAATAGTGAACACCTCTTAATTTTTCCAAAAGCTGTGAGGTTCTTTCACTCAGATAGGATTTGAGCCAATTGAAGCTTCGTCCTCTGAAGATGTAGAGATGGAGCTTATGTAACAGTCAAAAGCTTTAGATATGTCGCAAAACACTTCCTCCAGACTAGAATATAGATTTTTCAGAATGCTTTGGTTTGAAAGCTAAATCAAGTAATTGTATGTAATTTACAGCACTTCATAAAATCATCATCTGCTCCATCATAAGATTTTCATCATTAGCAAACAGGGACAAAAATACATAAGTACCAACTCGGTGGTGGAGCCGTATCAATAGAAAATTAACCATACAAAATAAATTGGTACGGTTCATAATTAGAATTATTTCGTAGCACCTCTCAAAAATTATATATAACACTGACATAAGTACATGGAATAGTTTTTTCTAAAATATGTTACATCGACCGATCAACCTCAAAATATATCACAACGAATTGACATAACCTTAAAGGCGACAAAAGCACAATCACAGAACGTATCAGAGACACAAATAACAAAAACACCCTGTGTGGTCTGTAATTGCAGTTTACTGAATTATGACAAGAAAAGACATCGGCGCCATCTGAAACTCTAGATAACTTCCTTTATCAAGTGGGCTGGTGTCCCCCAGTTTGTCCCAATATTTGACAGGTATAAGTGAATACACCATGGTTTTAAGACATCTTAGTTAGCATTCACAATTCTATACTTTGACTGTTACTGTCAGATTATTTTCGAACTTTCTTAATACAACGTCGTTTCAAAATGGCAACATTTGGTCAATAATCTTTAGAAAATATCGAAAAAACTGTACAGTATGTTATTGCGAGAAGTACAGTAAATAACCAAAAGTCAATATAGAAACAGTTTGAAATATTTCTAAAAGAGAAATATTATGGAATTATAGAAACTATTTTAAATCAAGAGTCATGAGTCATGAAAGATTGGGCTTTCAATATGAAGAGCGCTGATGGTAAAGATTGTAGAGAATGGGTTATAAAGACTATGTGGAATGTTACTGCGAAAAATAGAAAAATACCATAAACAGTACGCCAAACATTAAATTCATTTGCAAACATTGAATTCAAAGAAGCAAGGGATGCGAAAACTGCGGAACGAAAGCAGCTTCAGTCTATTCTCAACAAGAAAAAGCAAAGTTCAACTGCTCTAAGTGAGGAAGAAATATATGAAATAATGAATTATCATATAATGGCACGCGAACTAGCCTGGAGAGGGGGAGAAGCAGCAAGATGCAAAGTGCACTTTTTCGAAGAGAAAAAGTAATCGAATGGTTACCCAACTGGAAGAATTGAATACAACCCGATTTTTTCCAAAACATACCAGGGTGGAGCTTGAAAATTATCAGACAGTAAGTGGTTAGTGCCTAATCACAATAATCGTCATGTGTGCCCGGTGAGGTTATTTAAAAAACTTATGTCTTAACGCACTACTAGAATTACGTCAGACCGTCTATTTCTCACTATGAATCCTAACCGAACTAAAACCAATTCTGGATGGTACAAAAATATACCTATTGGGATGAATGAGATTGGAAAATGGACCAAACAATCTGCGAAAAGAATAGGGCTTGATACTGTTACAAACAAGATCACAAATCACTCAAATCGATCAAGTGCTGTATCAAATCTAGCTAAGTCAGGTGTCCCGGAAAAACAGCTCATCAAAATGACTGGACATGCGAATGCTAAGTCATAAGGCCCCTATTTACAGTTAGACGGGGAACATCATGCTAATTTAATCAACAACCTGGGACATAAACCTTCTGGGATCCAAACTACAAGAGATATAAACATAATACAAGAAAATTCTACTACGGAAAAAAATCATAATATCCAACAGAAATTTGGACATAATATAACATATAACTATTGCTCTTTCAATGTTCATAATATGTATGTTACTGAAGATCAGTCAAACTCTAAATAATTTGTGAATATTTTAATATGTTTTCTATTCATTAGAAATGTTTATTGGTGATTCGAAATTTTCACTTCTCAATTGAATTTTCTATATGTACGTTACTGAAGATCAGTCAAACTCTGAATAATCCGTGTATATTTCAATATGTTTTCCATTCATTCGAAATGTTTATTGGTAATTTGAAATTCTCCCTTTCAATTAATTTTCTATTTCAAACTGAATTGTCCTTATAATGTAGTTGTGTATCAATCTCCCTAAAATATTTTCGATAATTCTTTTTATAGATGAATATATTTCAAATCGTATTCAGATTTCAATGACATTTGGCAAATAATCTCGAATCAAGGGAAGTAGAAAAAATCATTCGAGCAAGCTCTCGCGATCTCTTACGTATTTACCCCCGAAGAAACTACTAGTAGATTCGATATTGCTTCTCGATAAAACCACACTATGCCCTGTAAGTATATGTCAATGCATGCAATTCATATATCAGGTATATATAATTCAATTCCTATAAGGAAACAGGATATGCGAAATTGATTAAATAGGGATTTTGACTTCACTACATAAAGAGATTTTATTGGAATTCAAATATATCCATTTTTCAGATTGTAGAATGAGCCAAGTAAGGCTGTGAATCATATAACTCCCATATTCTCACACAATCAATATTTGTTGTGGAGTAGTGTGTAGGCAACCAACCCAGAAAACATATCGCAAGTTAGATCTATTCCAAGGAGAACGATGATATTATTAAAAAAACAATTTCACAGTCGCAAAATAGGCAAGTATGAATTCATATGCCATGAACAACCATTCATTTTGAAGCATCTAGAGGTGCTGGCGTATAATGCTAGCCCACAGTACGAGAGGTCCGGTGTTCAAATTAATACGACGGCAAACATTTATTTTTATTTTGAGATATTTGCATTAACAACAGAAATGCAATGAATGAATAAAAAATCGATATTAGATCAACAGGGAATTTTCTTTTATCAATTATCACAATATCATCTTCCTAAACCTGGTTTTTTGAGTTTTTCATTTCCCCGGAAATACAAATAAATATCAATAGCCAAAGTTAACTGTAAACATTTTATTGAATAAACATCTTTCGATTGATTGATTGATTGATTGATTGAGACTGTCACGCGATGTCAAGCCACGTCGGGCGCGGATCGTACTTGGATGGGTGACCGCTTGGGAACACCATGTGTCGTCGCATCAATTTTGCCATTTTTTTCTTTAATGATCATAGATACATTATTTATCCATTTAGTTTTTCGATAATTAATGATAACTACTTTTACACATACATTTTTTTTCAGACTGTCACGCGAAATGCTTGGATTCGATTCCTAGCAGTGGATCTTTTTTTTTTATAAGAAACGGTTCCAGCTACATAATATTTAATTTCATAGTGAAAAAATCATATATACTTAAAGTTTTTGAGTGAGTTCAAGAGCGGTGGATAATCAGTATGAATGAATCTCTAAACCGATTCCTTCGATTTCAGATCGGGAAGAATTGATGTAAATTTCCACGTTGAAAATTCGAATATAACATGAATTCAGGTAGATTCAGTTTTGAATGTGATTCATGAAATATACCCATCAAATATATATATAAATTGGAGGATTTTAGTGCAAACATTTTAAAATTTTCCCACAAGCATGTTTTCTCTAGGAAATTTAACTGGTGCAATTTGCGGCCTTATCATCAAAGATTCAACCTCTCAATTTTCGCTTTCCTGGTTCAATCAGATAATGAGACCACAAATCGCACTCAGTAAAATTCCCAGGCAAAATTCTTTCTCTAAAATTTCAAAAATTTTTGAATGAAAGAACCGCTAGCACTCATGATATTTCCTTCGACAAATCTGAGGAAAATACGACGATGAATTCACCTTCTTCAAATTAGGAGCCAAGCAATTCGATCGTTGAAGTTGCGTGAATTTTACCTATACCATTTTCTGGAGCATACTCATCTTCTACTTCATTCCGCAACAATAAGTTGTAATGACAGCTGATACATTAATGCATATCCGTTTTCCAAGAGCTCCATCAATGCTTTTCCATAGAGTTGCACGCTCCAATGAAGCTTCAGTAGAATGAAACTTCAAACTGATTCTCTGTTGAAAAATAGAGAATCGTCACTACGTAAGAACTCAGTTTATCAGGAATAACATTTTCATCTAGAAAGCATTCGAGAGTACATTTCATCGGGAATTCTAAATTGAAAAAAAAATGATTGACGTACATAATTGAATTTATTTGAAACAGCCTTTCTGAAGAATCGTTTGTCGGAAGATTGAGTGAAGGATGTATGTCTTTGTTATTCCTAAAACAGAAAGGTTTTCGGAACCAATGTAATTTTTCATTCATCACGAAAACTGCAGCAAATCAGTTGAATAGGTCTTGCCTGTAGGATATTGTTTCTTCTTTTTTCGCCGATTTTTTTCCTCTTCGTCAGGTATTTTCTCAGATGTTGAAAGCTTGTGATACTTCAATTTAGTTTTGGTTTTATCAAACCGTTTTATCCCAACTTCGTCTTCAGTCATTTGTATTCCAGTCGGGGTTTCATCTTCATTGACAGATTCAATTAAGTTAGTACATTCGTCTCCGGAATTCATTTCATTATTGTCACTAGCGATGAAGTTGAAATATTCTTTTAACAGGTTAGGAGTTTCTACATTATCGACTTCGTCAGGCTTGTTCTCTACGAGGTTCGAAAGTTCATTCTGTAACTTTTTCACCTCTTTCAGATTTATATATGAGAAGAGTACACTCGTTTTCTTTGGAAAGAGTGTCAATACTAGTCAGCAAGTGCAAGTATGTCTTTTTCGAACGTTGCTTGATTCTGACTACAAAAAAAATCATCAGACAAATACTGAAAGCATTTCAAGCTTCAGGTTGTCTAATGAGTTTGACAGTGCATTTTCTCCAATCCCACATCGACAACTTTCCTGGAAATTCGGGAGCTGTGAGTGAAGAACAAGGTTAACGATTCCACCAGGACATCGAAGAGAAGGAAAAGAGACATGATATTGATATACAGAGAATGTCAGAAGTACGCTGTAAATGCTAGTATGCTATACGCTATTCGTTATTTGTTAAGACGACACCCATTGGGACCTATTTCAGGAAATTGGAAATGTTGCTAAGGAAAGAACCAGCTGATCAAAACCACATCCAATTCATCATCAGTGAAGGAGCGGAAAATTAGATTTTAGCATTTCCTCCATCTGCCTCAGTGCGAGAATTAGAAATTGAATGTGGGATCAGCAGGGAAAGTGCCAGAAAAGTATTGAAAAAACATATCATAAATACAGTTTGCATCAGCATCTATATGAAAATGACCCAGAACGGAGACTAACTTATTGTAATTGTTGCGTCATCATGATTTCATTAATGGTATTGTCTCGAAGATACTGTTTACAGACGAGACTAGGTTTACGAATAATGGTATGTTCAATAGGAATAATACAAGGTATTGGGCTCAAGAAAATCCTAGCTTGATGGAAGAAGGTAATTTTCGAGAAAAAAATTATATTGAACGTGTGGGTAGGACTCATAGGGACAAGAATCATTGGACCAATTCTTTTCGACGGGCTTTTGACGGGCCAAAGATATCTACAATTCTTATAGAACGATATTCAAAATAATATCAATGATTTTCCTGAGAACATCAGGAATGATATGTTTTTTTCAGCAGGATGTTGCAGGACCACATAATGCTAATATTGTTCTGCAATATCTTAGTGATACGTATGGACAGATATGGCCAGATAGATCGCCAGATTTTACCCCCATTGATTTTTATTTATGAGGTCATATAAAATCCAGAGTATACTCGAGGAGACCAACTTCTTTGGAGGACTTGAGAGATAGAGTTGAGCGCACATTTCAGGAAATTCCTGCTCACGAACTGATAAATGTGATGGGGTGTACAATGGATAGAACTAGTCTATGTGTTAGGGAAAACAGGCTACACTTCGATCATATCATTGGTCAATAATAAATTAAATGATTTATTGATGGTTGTGAAACTCTCTTATTGAAAACAGGATAATGGTATTGTGAGTAATAATTTGTACGTTGAATGTTTCATTGTTTCAGTCGTTAGATTTATTCAAACAGTTATATCAAAATTATTCTTCCTGAAATGGGTTCAAGATGATTACATATTGTCAAGTCGATTATTTTTGATAATTCAATAATTCCATCCTGAAGTAAAGTTAGAAAAAATGAACAGATGTCATGTTACCTACCAATTTTATCAAATTGATTTCATTTTGTTGGATGGCTCTCTATGTTTTGAACAACAAGAATGTGGTATATAATGTATATCGTTGAATTGGTGATTAAATTATCTATCGAATGGCAAGATGGCCCTCGGTAGGTACCATTTGAAAAAAACGATTTTTTCATAAAAAATGCATTCAGAAAATTTCAATTCCTGATGTAGGATTTGTTATCGATCTAATCGATGAAATGACTCCTACTATGAGTTACTGATGTAAATTAGTATAGATTTCGACCTGATCAAGGCCTCCTAGACTAAAAAAAAATTGATAATTTTTTTTTCAATTGTAAAATAAAAATTTGGCAACACTGTCGAATGTAGTTTGAGCCGTAGAATCCGGAAAAAACATAAAACATACAGGGTGTTCTATTTGACAAATCAAAGTTGGTGGCTATTCTGGCGAAACCGGTCTCATATCTATGTACAAAAGTTTATTCAAATCGGTTGATAAGTGAAGGAAATAGGCATGGTCCTAGTCCCATTGTCACCTGGTATACATAGCATGCTAAAATCATAACCCTTCTTTTGGTTTCGGCCGTAATCGGGTAATGAGAGACACTTATGGAAACAAAGGCCCAGTCACTGAAAACTGGAAAAATATACTTCGTTCCTTATTTTTATGAGATTTCTGTAAACTTCCATCATTTGCGTTTTTGTCATATTTCGAAAGGAGTTTTCAATTGACTCGAACTCCGTTTATTCGAATTCGCAAACCTGAGCTCAACCACCTCCAACTTTCATCACTTCACCACATATTCATGAATTTACGTTTGACTATACGGAAGTTCCTGGATATTTTTTTTCTGAGAACAATTTCTGGGTGATATAATATTTATTCAAAATCAGTCAAGAAAGCAGTTCAAAAGATGAGGAGCTTCAATAGTGTCATTACTATATGTAAAAATGCTATTTCAGTTGTCATAGAAAATATTACCTAGAAAAGTTAGAATCGGAAAAATGTGTTATGAAGAGCCTACCATTCTGCTACCTACTGGAAATTTGATTCATTTTCACCGTACTAGAATACCACGACGTTGGTGATATGAAGCCGATAAGAAAAGTAGAAGAAGGCTTATTGATCCGAATCAATTTTTAGAATGATATAACAAAAAAATTTACTCAAGATTATATTATATGCTTCATACGGGGCCAGTGGCTCAGTGATTAGCGGAATCGACTCCTGCAGCCGGCGAAATTATTTTCAAGGCTCCAATAGACAGCACTTCGCCCGTTCTGAATTTTAGAAAAGGACCCAATATAACCATCCCCACAAGGGAAGAATGGAAAGACAATGCGCCTGACATTTCCCCAAACCATGGATCAACCTGGTACACAGATGGATCAAGATTTGGGGGGAAATCCGGCGCAGGGGTCTACGAAGAAGGAACACATAGAGAAATCTCAGTTTCTTCAGGTAAATATGCCTCAGTATTCCAGGCTGAAGTATATGCTATACTCACCTGTGTCCAGGAAAATTTCGACAATAATAGTCGATGGCCTACAGCCATCTACTCGGACAGCAAAGCTGCTATTATGGCGTTAGGCGGAAATAGGATTGTATCCAAACTGGTGTCCGAGTGTAGAAACGCCATGGAAAGTTTAACGAAAACAAGCAAAGTAAGCCTCATATGGGTCCCGGGACACTCAGGTGTCCCTGGGAACGGGGTTGCAGACAGATTAGCCAAGATAGAAAAGACCCCAGTGGGACCTGAACCAATCTTGGGAATACCCAGCAGCCTGGCAATCTCAAATAAAAAGGAACCGCTACAAAAGCAGTTCCTTGAAACATGGCAAGACGCATCAGGCATGAGGCAATCAAAGCTCCACATGAAGGAGCCAAGGAAAAAAATTTCTAAAGAGATCCTGTCACTAACATCAAGACTGTGGTCCTAACGGGACATAATCACCTGAACAGGCACATGGAGCTCATCGAGATCACAGATGATCCCCCATGTAGATGGTGCCTGGAATACCAAATACATCGGTGTACTGAAATTGAGGTTCGATCAAGTGTTGTTGAAGTTTTTATTTTTCATCGCCTAAAATGTTATCATCGTGAGAAGTATCAAAATTTGAACCATTCAGTTCCATACAGAAGTAAAAGCGATTTTCGAAATGTCTTCGCACATTGCTCAACATTTCTGGAGTCACTGCACGACACTCCACAACAATTCCCTTGCGTAGATCATCAAGAGAAGTTGGCTGCATCTTGTTCAAGTAGCCTATCATCGTCTTCAAGTAACTGGGTGATTCTGGGGTTCACAGTTGTATCAAGAAGTTCAAGATACGTTTGTCCGTTGAGGTTACCGTCAAAAAAATATGGACCTACAATATGGTCTCCCAGAATACCAGCCCAAAAATTCAATTTCTGGGAAGTTTGTGAATGAGTTTTCCTGTACCAAAGGGGATTTACGTCACTTCAGTATCTGCAGTTGTGCCTGTTCACATGTCTATTTAAATAAAAAGAAGATTCGTCAGGAAAGCACACATTGTAGAGGTAATTATTATCACCAATCAATAATTGACTCATGATTTCACAAAACTCTGTACGTCTGTCAGGATCATCTTCATTTAATTCTTGTACATCCTGCATTTTATAAGCATGGAATTTTTATTTTTCCAGAATTCGATGTACGCTGCTTTTCAAAACTCCAGAAATAGTCTCAAGTTGTCTTAAAGATTGAATGTTGTCCATCACTACATGTCCTACAACTGCAACAGCGACCCTTTCATTTCTCATAGGCTTCTCTCGTTCATGTTTTTTATTCAGCACAGATCCCGACTCCATGAACTTATTCATCAATCGAAGTACGTACTGATATGATGTGGTTTTTTCTGGATGAATTTCCTTGAAAATTCGAGCCGAAGCTCTAGCACATCGTCCATTTTCAAAATACGCAGCTACAATGGATATTATCTCTTGTATAGTATGAACCATTTTCGAAAGTTTTCAAATTGTTGAATGAAGTGACTCGAATACATCAATTTACCTAGGCGAAAACAAAGATATGCGTATAAAAACATCTGTCTCACCTTCTAAACTATTATTTCTGACAGCATATTATTTTTCAATATAGTGGCGTACCCACAGTAAATCATTCTTATGATGATAACATTTTAGATGATGAAAAATAAAAATATCTTGAAACATAGTTTTCATTAAAACTTCAACAACACTTGACCGATCCTCAATTTAAGTACACCGATGTATTTGGGATTAAATTCCCTTCAAAATGATGTATCACAAGTATAGTAGTCCCATTGAAAATTCTGAAGTAGGGGATGCTGGGGCTGAGGGGGTTTACAACACAATGATGATGTATTTGGTGAAAGTGTTTCCCCTTGAAATAAAAATGGACAGGTCTGAGCGATTTTAAATTTTTTTCACGAGTTCGGAGATAAGGGGGGTGACAAGTTTCAGCTGGGACACACGGTATATATATATATATATATATATAAATAAATATATATATATATATATATATATATATATATATATATATATATCTTCATATATATAATTCTACTGTATGTGTGTTGTCACTGAACTCCTCCTAAACGGCTGGACCGATTTGAATAAATTTTTGTATATGCGTTTGGAGGGCGCCTTGGATGGTTTTGATTCACAAATCATCCCCCTAAATGTTAAGGGTGATCCACCCCTTGATTTATTTTTTATTTTTCGGACAAAATTTTCTGTTTGTTTTTTTTTTTTTGATACAGCATCCAAATATACCAAAATTTTCACTCTTCTATGATCAACCCCTATTTTTTTTGGCAAGATTTTTGACTTAGAATTAAAAAAATCATATAACTCTTAATTTTCACCCTTATACGATCAACCCCTATTTTTTTTTTATAACAGGAAAACGGGATAACGGGATAACATGGATAACAGGAAAACGAAAAAACGGGAAAACGGGATGACAGGATGAGGGAATAACGCGAAAACGGAATAACGAAATAAATAAAAAACGGGATAACAGGAAAACGGGAATAACTAAAGAAAAAACGGGATAACGGGATAACGGGATGACAGGATAAGGGGATAAGGGGAAAACGGGATAAAGAAAAAATGGGATAACGGGATAACGAAAAAACGGGATAACGGGATGACAGGATAAGGGGATAGCAGGGTAAAGGCAAAAAGGGGTAATAGGAAAATGGGATAATTGGATAACGGGAAAATTTTCGGGAAAAACATTTTAGGGAACATAGAAATTTGGACAGGATAACGTCTGTCGGGTCCGCTAGTATAAATATATATATATATATATATATATATATATATATATATATATATATATATGCAACAATACAATTTTAAAAATCCTATATTGAAAAATTCGTAATATCCGACCCCGAAAATCCCCAAATACCAATTTTTAATCAAATCGGACCATAATTGCAAATCTCGTCCGTCATTTTGTTTTTTTTTCTAACAATAATTCGATAATGCATTGTCACAGGAATAATGTAGTCCTGCCTACTTTCAAATTGGACGACTAAAAGTCGGTCAAAATTCACAAGATTTGACCCTTACAGCCTAACGAACGAACGAAGTGAAACTAAATAAAATCTTGTAATAATATATATATATATATATATATATATATATATATATATATATATATATATATATATATATATATATATAATATTTGTGCAGAGCAAAACATTTAAGAAATACTATATTTTGGAGGTAAAATTATATAAAATTATCGAACAATGAATGTACAATTTCAATTACAAACGTATAAATTTATTAAAATACATTCACTATGTTAAAGTTTTGTTAATATACATTCACTATAGTTTTGTTGATGGTAACTGAGACATATGCATCACAACGAGACAAATATATATTATTATCAATGCTATGACTAATGTTTCAATACTTTGATGTTACATGAATCTGTACCTTTATTTTCAAATCACTATCCCTATTCTGACTGGTTTACATATTGTTGATTCTTGACTAAGCCCTGGGGACTAAAACTTCTCCAAACTTTCCTGTTTTTTTTTATCATTTCTCCTCTTAAACACTGGAGAAAATTTCGTATGAAAAAATGTTAAAAAAATTATATCTTCCCCATTTTTCGTTTAATTTATCAATATTTCGTCTGCTAACTTGCTTTCTCCTCACAAGCTTTCCGCTGAAGATCTTGCCTAGAGTAGATCGATGTGTCAAAATTTTCCGTAAATAAAAACCTGGTAAAAACGTTCGACTGACAGGTGGGCATGCTGCAGGTATCCGGTGACGAGCAGCGACGTCTCTGCGCCGACCAGAAGTACGCCGAGACGCAGAGCATCGGTCTCGCCATTTCCCTGACGACCTACGGCAGCGTGGCCTATCAGCTCAAGGATGCCAACCTTGAGGCAAGCGGCACGTGCGATTTCATCTGCAGGGCCTTAAGCATCGTTAATAAGACTGGTAAGTTAGAAATATTGAGAGAAATATAATGAGTTTTGCGGATCGTCATTCAATTATACAAAAAGTGAAGTTTTTACAATGGAGATTGGCTGTCAAATTATTCAGCTCGTTTCTGAATATTCGAATGAATGGATTCAGGGCATTCGAACACACTGAGCCATGATGTGAATCTATTCATTCGATACAATTATAATACGCAAGGATTGAAATAGAGAGAGAGAGAGCATTTAATGTTTGTGATGTTAGCGGAAAGTTTAAGATTTCTATCATATGAAAACTTGGAATAGTTATATGGGTTGTTCCGTATATGGGTGACGAACATGTCACTTTTATTCTGAATTTGGTAGCAAATTATTCAGACTGGGTGTCTCAGGGGTGCGTGTAACCTCCATATCTTCCTTGTATCCTTATATACAAGCTATCGACTGGGTTTTTTAAACAACAATGTCCGACAATGAAGAACATTCTGAAAATATTTCAATTCATAGACAGGACGTCTCAGAATGATACATTTTCAATACATTCTGCGATTCGTCACCAAATTGTCGATATAACGCAGGCGGGTATATTGGAATTATCTGCCATAATTGTTGACCTATATCAATGTATGTATCGGAATATAGCGTCGTGTATGGACCCACAGAAAAATTCATAACTTCAGTACCATTCCTCATAACTCAACCAACTTTTTTCCGGTCGATTCCTCGGGCTGTAGCGTATCTTTTGAGATGAAGGCGAACCGGTGGTCTATTTAAGATCGCTTTTCCAAGCACAACACTCTTCATTCTGTTGCATCATTGCATGACATTTTTCAAGAGTTCTTTGCAAAATAAGAAATGTTCATGATTTTTTTTCCTACTTTATTTAACGTCGGCCTATTTCTGCTACCAAGGCTAAACACCGTCGCCGGTGAGCACACTCCTCCCAACCGAAAATTTTGCCGAATCCTCTGTTGTTTCAGAGGTATGGTTCTTTAACGAGCTCAACATCCATGAACTCGGAATCGACATCTTAACGTCCCCTCCGAAGGACGGCATATCTATCGTCTTATCTCATGCTCATTGATAAGACGCCTGCAGCTGCGAATATTCTACTACGCTACAGTTGTTAGGACATTCAACGTGGAACTTCCTTGTCCGGTGGTCACCCATTCAAGTACTTACCACGCCCGGTTCATGATATTGTAGAAATAATTGAGGAATCGATTAGTCCGCTGTCGTAAAAATTGACATCCTTGAAATTCTGAAAAAAATATGTTTCAACAAAGTGGAAACTGTAATAGAAACACTAGTACATCACAAAGGAAATAATTCTAGTTATCCAATAGGGTGCAATAATGTGATTTCCAATCATTCCTCCCCAAACATCAGGCGACCATCGCTGTTGGTGATCAAGAGTCCTCAACCAATGAGGATTCTTGATTGTATAATAATGCATACCATGTCTGTTGATCGACCCGTTGTCCTTAATCGTCAATCATGCCATTCGTTTGGATACAAAACGCAACTACATTTGCAAAGTGAGGATGTTCTAATAGCATGAATAAATCTTCAACTCATTTTTCCCATTGATACGACCATCAATAATTTCGTTTTTGGTAAAAGCCATGCTACATAGAGTTCAAACCGATTTCAACCTTTCGGCACTCCCGCGCGGACTCAGACTCCGAAGCGCCCGAGAATTCCAGATTATTTGGAATTCCCCCACTACCTGACCATCTCCGTCTCAGTAATCCTCGAACAGCATTTTACGAACATCAGTGTGTCGCCGGGTGCGCAAAGGTGTGTTGAGTTATGAATAATTATAGGCTTTTGCGGAGTGACAGTCCCGCGGCAGTAACGCATTCTAATTTCAACATTCAGTTTTTTAGTTGAATTTTTGAGTAGAAGAAAGGTATTCCACAGTTTTTTCTTGTAGTTCTTGAAGTTTATCGAAATTCAACAGATGGGTAGCTACGAGAAGGAATTAGAAAGGTTGAACAAACTCATGATGAAGTGTTCAGAAAAGGAATCAGAAGAAGAGGAAGTAGAGGATTCGGACGATGATTTGGAAGAAGATAGCATAGAAGTACAGGAAGAAAACTCAGACACAGAACAGGAAATATCCGATACTGAAATAGAACCAACGGCTAATCTTCCATACTTCCTTGGAAAAAATAAAAAAACCAAATGGTCAAAATGAGCCCTTGCTTCGTCCGGAACACGTGCAGAGAATTTGATAATTCATATCCCGAAACCAAAAATGGCTTGACTTGAAGTCTGCTATAAATATATGGAACTTTTCCTTTGATTTGGAAATTATGGAACGAATTGTCCGCTATACAAACCAACATATCGACAAGCAAAAACCCAAATTTGGCGACAGATTGTTGCGAGAGCCAGGCACAAATATTTCTGAGATGCATTGTTTTATTGGACTGCTATATATAGCTGGCGTGTTGAAGTCTGGTCGGGTCAACATTGATGAGTTATGGAATAACGATGGAACTGGACTAGGAATTTTTCGGATAGGTATGTCAAAATTTCGTTTTTTTTCCTACTTCCGAATTTGCGATTCGACGATATGGATACCAGAAACGAAAGACCAGAAGTTGATAAATTGGCCTTGATTAGATCTGTATTTGATTTGTTCGTTGAGAAATGCAAATCTGCGTACACACCTTTTGAGAATGTCACTATAGATGAAAAGTTGGAAGGCATTTCGCGGAAGATGTGGCTTTCGCCAATACATTCCGAATAAGCCTAACAAGTATGGCCTGAAAGTATATGCACTGGTGGATTCTAAAACATTCTACGCTCGTAATTTGGGAGTATATGTAGGATCCCAACCCCCAGGCCCATTTGTTCAGGATAATTCTGCTTAAGCCGTTGTTGAAGGACTTGAAAAACGTACTGCCAGTTTCAAGGCTGCACCACCACGACCGAATTGATGAAGCCAGGGAAAAACCCGAGATGATCATCGACTACAACAGCACCAAGGATGGCGTAGACACACTAGATAAGATGTGTGCAGCTTACGACTGCGCCAGGAATACCAGACGTTTTGCAAAATCCAGGCAAAAACATGCGACGTCGTAAATTTTCACATATGCTCGCTTCGGAGCTAGTAGAAGGTTATATCCGTAATCGCGAATTACAGGTCAATATTCCAAGAAGCATAAGACTTAGAATTTCAGAAATGTTTGGAACACCCGAGGGATTACCACAACCTCCAGCTGCCGATCCGGTGAATGTGAGAGTAAGATGCGAATACTGTGACAGAAGAAAGAACAGGCCGACACGATTCTCATGTAAAACATGTGGAAAACTTATCTGTTTGGAACATGTTACTTGCGTCTGTGCAGATTGCTATTTACATTAAAATTACACATTAATGAAATAGGTAGGTATTTTTAAATTCGTTTCACAAGATTTATGTATTCTATAACAAGTTTTCGGCATTATTTCTTTCTTTTGTTTTGTGTTCAAAGATTTTATGTGTTTCGTGTTCAACAAATCTTCTCAATTATTCAAAATAATAATGTTCAGTACTTCTTGTGTTTTTGATGAAAACAACTAACTTACAGCCAAATTTTGACAAAACAAAATTTTTTAGGCCCATTTTGGAGTGCGGACTCTCAGTCCGGCGGCAGTAATCGGTAACAAAATCGTTACCGCAGTGCCGAAAGGTTAACTTTGAAAATGAAGACACCCGTGGAGTTCCTGCTTCTGAGAATTTTTTATGGTAGATTCTACCTGCTAATGAAGGATTTATGTTAGCATCGCCAATACAGTAGAACATATTCACTGATTCTCCACCGGTGAAATTCATTTTCAACAATTGGACGTGTCCATTCGTTGAAAGTACACATATGTATCAAAGTTCACAACAGCGGCCTAATCGATTCCTTTTTTTTCGCAAAAATTATAAAAAAAATTTATTTTGCAACAAATCTCGCAAACTCCACAGAAAAGACCTCACGAACTCTGTATCGACCTGCCATGAAATAGTGCAAACAATATAGGGTGTTGGGCTTGAAAAAGTCGAGTTATTGCCATTTTTTATTTGTCATTTTCAAAAAATCGACTGGAAAGAAGTTCGTTGAGTTATCTTGAATGGTTCTGAAGATATGAATTTTCTTGTGGGTCTATGCACGACGCTATTTTGTCACATAAATCGACGTGAGTCAAAAACGATTGCAGATGAGTCTAAGAATCCTGGGTGCGTTATATCGACAATTCAGTGGCAAATCCAAAAACGCCAAAAAAAATGGAGAGTTGCCGTTTGAAAAAACAGAACTCAGTTGTGTATCTTCTATTGGGATATCCTTTATACGAATGGAATTATTTTCAGAATGTACCTTATTGTCGTACCTATCGTTGAAAAAAACTATTCGATAGTTCGGATAGAGAAAAAGTAATAATAATAATAATCATTCATTTTCCATAAGATAATTCACAAAATTATATAGGAATAGTCAAGTTGATGAAGACAAAAGTATCAAGAGAAAAATTCTCCCACACTATAAAAACATTTTTCTTGTAAAAAGGGTCTAAGTCTACTTTTAAACACAGGAATATTATTACTGTTTTTGATCAAATCTGGTAAATGATTGAACATTTTGGGGCCAAGATAGTTTGGGGAGTCGGAAGTTATTTTGAATCTTGCGTATGGAACATGTAAGAATTCTCGGTTCCTTGTGTTCAAATCATGAATATTGGCATTCAGTAAAAAAAATTTTTTGTTTTGGAATACATATACATATATTTCATATATGAGAATACAAGGCAATGGCAGAATATGGTATTGGATAAATATTGCTCTACATGAGAGCGTGTTTGTCACCCTAGCTATACTTCGAACAATACCTTTCTGTGCAATAAACACATTTTTAGACATTGAAGAGAGGCCCTAGAGACTCACGCCGTACCTCACTCCAGAGTCCACTTGAGCATGGTACAAACTTAGCAATTGATCTATTTCCAGTACACAACGTAGATTCACAAAGAGGTATATCAAGGAGTTAAATTTTGTAATTAGTTGTTGACAGTGAGCTTTTCAGTCCAGAAACTGATCGAAATGAACACCAAAAATTTTTGAAGGATCATGTCTGTTCTCGAAGGTGTAATCTTCAAAATCAAACTGTAGTCGAGGAATGACGTACTGGCGATGGTGAAATTGAATAATTTGGGTTTCATTGGCATTGAAAAATAGATCATTGTTTTGAAATATTCGGATGCTAAGGCAATTGAATTGGGATGGAGTTTACATGCAACCATTCCGTTAGGTTTAGAAAAAATCCAATTGAATACATCACAGAAAAATATAAGTTTAGAAACTCAAACTTGACTACTGAAAAATCACGCTCCCAAAAGCATGAAACAAGAAAATATTCTCATCTGAAATTGTATGTACAAACTATTCAATATGTATCGTCTATTACATGAGCAAGTTATGAAATTTCAATGTATTCAATACATATTCATAGTGATGTTCAGAGGATAGCCGGGGTCATATGCATCCTACCCTAACAGAACAACACATTCTGACAGTAGTAAGCGATCACAAGCTTTAGGGCAAAGTGGCATATGACCACGGGTATCCGCTGAACATCACTATGAATATGTATTGAATACAATAAAATATATTACGTGTAAGTTGTTTATTTAGTAGACCATGAATATTGAATAATTTGTACATAACAATTTCAGATGAGAATATTTTCCTGTTTTATACTTTTTAGAGCGTGATTTTTCGGTAGTCGGGTTTAATTTTTTTAACTTATTTTTGTTTCTTACTTCAATCGGATTTGAACTTGCTTTTTATTTTTATTTTTTTGTTGTTATGATTTTGTAATAAAGTTTCTGCAGAGCCGCTTTAATTTTTTGTTTGTTTGGTGTTTATTGTTTTATATGTAGGTACCTGGGTAATATACCGCGTGGAGTAGAAGTACCTCCACTTTAATGCCATTATTATTACACACATTTTGTTTTTCTTAAATAATTTCAATATGTGTACCATAGTCCATAATGAAATACGTATTTATTATTATATATGTATTTTGGGTAGGTTTGGAGAGAAAATATGTTTGGCTCACATCTGAGGCGTGATTTTACAATTTATTTCCAATTATCGGGTGCATGCAAGCAAAGCCGCAATTTGATGTGACTTCATATAGCCTTTAATCAGCGGACGATCAAGACGCTTCCAGAAATATCACATTTGTCGAATTATGATGAGTAGAATATGATAAAAAATATAATTCTCATAATCAAATATAAAATATATGCGTATATCAGGGTTTATCAAAAACTTCGTGGAACTGAATGCTGTGAAGTTTCAAAAAAAAAATGGTTTAAAAATAATATTCAAAATGGAATTTTGTGCCTCTACAACCGAGAATGACCTGATTTGGCGAATTTGAAAGTTCTCATGAATACTGCAGTGAATACAGTAACGATTTATAATTCTGCATTTTGAAATTCATCAGAACATTTACTAGTCACTGTTTCATAATCATAATTCAAAAATGCCTTTCAAAATTTTTCACCATCCACCAACGAATTACCAGACATTTCATAGCTATACAAAGTGTGAGTACATTAATGTTCGCAACGATTGCTCTATTGGGAAACCCCGTAAAGTATACAAAATGGAACGAGAGACAAAATGAGGAAGAACAAGCTGGAATATGTATGTGATATATCAAAACTTTCGAAGTTATGAAGCGTCGCTCGAGTTGAGCATATAGGAAAATGCAGATTGATAGCCTGTTGCCTGTTTTATTGTCTTGATACGTGACGATGTTCAAAAGGACACTTTGGAATGGAGAATGCAATACTCCTATAGCGAAGAAGGCAGATCATAAATTATTCAGTCGGGTCATGTATTTAGAAACCAACATGGATATATTTCAGTATTATTTGCAAAGGGAACTTTGGATGATATCTCATCGCTTATGGTATATTGATTCAGTCAAATTTAATGATACTAATTTTAATAATAATGAGTTTTAATGTCGCATTCTAGTATGGATATAAGGCAGAAACAATTTGTGTATATATATATATATATATATATATATATATATATATATATATAACATATAATGGGCAGCTTAATTGTACGTTTCGCCTCCCAGCTTTCATCAGATCACAGTTACAATAAATATAGTGTTAAGTTACATATATTAACATGTTGTTGGTATTTACTTTCCAAAACAAGTTCAAAGGGAAGATAGATATTATTTCCATTTTGTTTCATCCATCATTTTTGTTCGTATGGCGAAATGATATTGTTGAAACAGATATTTCGGGTTTTCTATCAGATTCAGGAAATGTGTGATGTTTTCTTCACAGGGTTTTTTCGGTGGCGTTAGTTGTCTGGTTTACGTTCGACAATTGGCGTGACCTAGAAGTTTGCTTTAGTGTCTTCGTTTGTGTTTAGTGTGGGTGAATGAGTTCTATTGTTTTGTTTCGAATGCTTTGTTTTTGTTTTCCAATGGTGATAAAATACATCGACCAAAAAAAAAAAAATCTCCTTGCTTCGGTGCAGACACCAATGTATTTAGCCCAAATTTCTCTATTTCAATATTAATCATCTCCTACTCATAGATCTTAACCTCCAAAACAAGCTCAAACGGGTAATGAAAAAAAATTGAACATAAAATTCTCAATATACCAATAACTGATATCCAAAATCTATAAACAAATTGAAGAAAAGTATCGACATGAAACAAAATGAATTGAAAAACGAACCTTGTTAGAAAACAACAAAACAAACAAGGGAATCCAAAACCCTAGTGAGCAATGTCAAACAAAAAGGAAAATTCACTTTCAAAGTAGAATGGTTAGAAAACAAAACCAGCATCGAAATACCGGGGGAGCTTTGGGCCCTAATTACGCAATAAAAAAGCCGAAAGAAAAAACTCCTTATCATAGCGACTATTGAAACGAACACTCCCCACCTACAAGAACAGGAATAAAATAACTAATAATATTTTTTAAAGACAAGCTTTCATTTTAGCATGTACTAAAACGTATAAAATAAATTTAAGTCATCGCTGACAATGATTTAATTATTAGCAGGTACCAACTGATTACTTTCGTTTCGGTGTCCATCGTCTCAATGGATTCAGAAGGTTTTCACGACGTTTCAAATGCTTGTATCTGCAATCCTCTTCAAGTATTCACGTGTAGACGATTGCAGATACAAGCATTCGAAAAGTCGTGAAAACCATCAAATCCATCAAGACGATGGACGTCCGAAACGAGAGTATTGAAGTTGCCATATCGTCAACAACCTTGACTTGATTGGGCACTGTTAAGTTTGTCGAAGTATTAATTTTATTACAATTCGCACGATAAGCTTTTTGAAAACAAATAATTCAAGAAAAAATAATTAAATCATTGTCAGCGATGACTTAAATTCATTTTATACATTTGAGTTCACAGCTTGAATAGAAGCTTGTCTTCAAAAAGTTATTTTCAAAGTTTTTTAATTTTTTGCTTTTAAAGTTCGCCTTAATCTGCTCATTTCTAATAGAGTATCGTTATTACAAGTTATCTTCTCTGTAAGTTTTGTGCTGAAAGAAAACATTATCTCTGACCCCAAAAACACCTTCACACCAATTCTGAATAGAATCTGACCATGAGCACAAAATTCGTCCGTCATCCTGAAGTCGCCATCTTGAATTGATTAATTTTGACAAAAAATTAATTATCTTCGAACCTAAAAACCCCCACATACCAATTTTGAATGAAATATGACCATAATCAGAAATATCGTCCTTTATCTTGGGACCGCCATCTTGAATTCATGAATTTTGACAGAAAAATCATAATCTCCGTCCCCGAAAACCCTCCACATACCAATTTTGAATCGAATTGGACCATTATCACAAAACTCGTTCCCCATTTCGGGGCCGCCATCCTGAATTTATGAATTTTGTCAGAAATTTCATAATCTCCGTCCCCGAAAACCTCCACATACCAATTTTGAATCGACTTGGACCATAATAAAAAAAATCGTCCGCCATCTTGAAGCCGCCATTTCGAATTTATGAATTTTGACAATAAATTCATAATCTCCGACCTTGTAAACCCCCACATACCAATTTTTGAAGCAAATCGGACCATAACTAGAAATCTCTTCAGCCATCTTGGAGCCAACATTCTGTTTATTCCTCTACCAAACACTCTATAATGCATTGTCATCGGAATAATGAACATCTGCCAAATTTCAAATCAATCGGACGACTAGAAGTTTGTCAAAATTCACTTGCAAGATTTGACCCTAACGAACGAACGAACTAACAACTGAAACTTAATAAAAGCTTGTAAAAAAAATATAATTCAGATCAAACCAATTCATTCACCAGATTCAAAAACAGCAACACCAGACAAACCCCAAAACAAAAATCGCGATAAAGAAAATAACAAAACTCAACACTTCATCAAAATCAACAATATGAAAGTACTGAGGCAAGACAACACCAATGAAACTCTTTTAATTCACTCAAATAAATACGATGAGAAGATGAACTTCCTATTATCTGACTGAAACACACCCAAAGATTTTCCAACAAAAAATAATAACTTGATAAAACGCTGGAAAGAACAAGGAATCACAACAAAATTATTAGCCACACCCCGAAAATACAAAACGCCTTACCACCAGAAATATACGGCTTACCTGAATTGTACAAAAAAGACTTGCCCCTAAGCTTATAGTTTCATGCATCCAGACCCAATTCGGAAAACTATCAAAATTTCTCGCCGAAATTTCAGGAAATTGCAATGAAAAAAATCGATACTACATCAGAGACTCAATAGACTTCGTAAATCGAATAAATAACTTGAATATTCCAGAAAATCACCACCTCATCTCCCTTGACGTTGAATCTCCATATACAAATATACCCTTGAAATCAGTACAAGATGTTGTTGAAAAACCGGAACGACATTAAACAATACAACACCATTCCACTTGATGAATTCCTAATAGCACTAGAGTACACTTTGATTCATTTCCAATATAATGATGGACACTACAAAAAATTGAAGGCTGCGCCATGGAAGCCTCTATCTCAAATGTCATAGCTCAGAAGACTTGATGATACTATCATACCAAAATTAAATTTCAACATCTCATAACATAAAAGATACGTAGATATTTGTATACAAGTAATCCTAGGGAACAAATCAGAATACACACACACGATGTTCATTTCTTAGTATAATAGATTGAAATTCACAATTCCTAGACCAAACCGTCCACAGGAACAACAAAATGAAAACTGAATGAAACACAAAGGACACATGGTCTGGTAGGTATCTGCATTTCAATTTTGAACACCCATTATCCCAGAAAAAATCAGTAATTATTTGACTTGCTGACAGGGCTATCACACTGTCCAGCCCTGAATATATAGACCGACAGCTATGGAAGAAGCCAAAAAAACATTATTAGAAAATTGATAACCCAAAAGTTCAATTAACTGTATTTTCAAGCAGGGAATCAATTCTTTTCGTAACACAACAAACAAGTCAACAAAAAGTGACACCACAAAAAGACACATCGGGGACCCTCAGAAAAAATTGCAAACCCACTAAAACCGTACAATCTAAGCCTAGACCATAGAGGTCTCTAAAGAAAAATTCTAGCCACAGAAAAAAAACAGTTCCTAGAAATGATTTATATAAAGAAGCAATCATGCTATAACCGATAAAAACAAATGAGCATATTTTTATATCCTCTAACAATAGCCCTGAACATGCCAAAAACTCCTGGGTTGCTTCTGCTGAAAGGAAGAAAAACATCAATGCCTACATTTTTGTAACCTATGGAAATCCAACAATTTTTATCACCACCGGAAAACAAAAACAATCCAATAGAACCCATTCACCCACACTAAATACAAACGAACACATCAAAGCGAACTTCTAGGTCACGCCAATTGTCAAACTAGGCAACTAGCGCCACCAAACAATCCCTGCGAAGAAAACATCAAACATTTCCTTAATCTAATAGGAAACTAGAAATATCTGTTTCGGTAATATCTTTCCACCATAACGATAAAAGTATCGAAAATGATGGATAAAATAAAATGGAAGCCCTTTGTACTTGTTTTGGGAGATAAATACAAAAAACATGTAAATATATGTAAGTTCACACTATATTTATTGTAGTTCGCCGCGAATATAGAATAGGTCTTCTTGCGTTGCAAGATTTTGAATCTGTTACAGAATAATCTAGGTCAAACAAAGAAATATTTTTTTTCCTTTTTTGTATAAAAGCTTGTCTTATTTTTTCATAATTTTTATTTAATTCTCTTCAGTAATTCATGAAATCCGTCATCCTATCGAATTCTGACAAAAATTGATAATCTACGATCCCAAAAAACCCACATACCGGTTTAGAATGGAATCGGGCCATAATAACAAAACACATCGTGAATTTGATTGTAATGGTGGACTGTATGATGTAGGAATTATTGAGCACTGATTTTTCACTGGTTTATTTGAAATGCAAGAAATAACAATGAATAGAAAAGTCTGGTTACTGTATAGAGGGTACTTAATACATATGTGAACGTGATCAACTCTCGACTTGAAGTGTAGTGCTTAGCGTCTCGGTCTACCCTCGCACCCTCCGTGTGTGGTAGATAAGTAGGCCCTCAGAACGCAGGGGCAGCGGGAACATCCTCCCCACCTTGAAAGGACCCTCTTCCAAAATTTCAAGGGCAGGGGGCAGATTTTCTGGAACCCTCGCTTGACGATCCCAGTAGAAGTCTTTATGGTGGCTACTCTGCAGATGCCGTCGAGGCCTGGTTGTAGATGCATGATCCGTCCTAGCTGCCACTGAATAGGCAGGGTATGGTCGTCCTTGAGAAGAACCAAGGCATTTTCAAACAATGTGCCTTGGGTTTTTCCACCTTCTGACGGAGTTTTAGCTCGGAAATGTTCTCTGTCTTCCAGCGTCGCCAAAAGTGCTAGGACATCTGCTGGATCAATTGAAAGCAATCTAGTCGATTCATTTTGACATCCGTGACCTCCTCGTCTGAGGCAGTAATCAGAGGCTCACCAATCAGGAAGTGAGCGGGAGTTGGAGGAGTGAGGTCATTTGGATCTGGAGGGGAGATAGTGAACGGGAATTCAAAATTGCCTCCACTTGGCATGGCAAAGTGCATAATTCCTCGAAAGTGAGAGGCGTTTTTAACATAACTGTTCTGAGATGGTGTTTGGAACTTCTGACTCCAGCTTTCCAGAGTCCACCGAAATGAGGCGAATAGGGCAGTATGAATTGCCAATCGATGGATTCTATAGAGGAAAACCTCGTAACATTGCAATGTTCTCTACGGATTTAAGAAAATTTTTCAAATCTTTCTGAGCACCAACGAAATCAGTGCCGTTGTCAGAATAAATTTCACTCGGTTTACCTCGTCGAGAGATAAAACGTCTTGATGCCTGGATAAAGGCTTCTAAAGAAAGGCTTGACATCAGTTCTAGATGAACTGCCTTTGTGGAAAAACATACAAAAAGTCCCAAATAACACTTAGTTATTTTGCAGTCGAGACCCATTCGGTCTTTATTCAGAAAAGGACCAGCGTAATCAATTCCAGCAACTGAGAAGGGGCTAGAAGGCATCAATCTGGCGTTGGGTAAATCGCTCATTATTGGTTGAGTGGTACTGGCGCGAAATCTAAAGCAGCGCACGCACTTTCGCACGGTATCACGAGCTAGATTACGACCGGATATAGGCCAGTAGGTATCTCCTATAGTACTGAGCAGCAATATCAAATTTGTAAGCTGATGTTTCCAAGGTAGAAGTATGGGGTGTCTTTTATCGAAGTCATAGTCCGAGTATTCGAGTCTACCTCCTACGCGTTAAATGCCCTCGATGTCTAGGAATGGGGTTAAACCTAAAAATTCATTCGACGATCGCAATCCATTACCCTCCTTTAGATCTTCAATATCGCTCGCAAAACATTGGTACTGGCACGTTTCGATTAGCGTTTTAGTAGCGCGATTCAGTTCGTGGGGTGTGAGATCACATTTACGTCTGTCAGTGCCTGTTTTGAGGCGATTTTCTTCAAAGCGTAATATATAAGCGATAACATTGCGCAACTCATTGAAACTCGAGAATTTGGCGAATGGAAAGTCTAGAGTGATTTCGAATTGGCCTGCCAAATACGCTTGCGACTTCAACTATGGCATGCTACCGGCTCCGGGTTTTTCGTCTGGCCATTTTGATTGATCGCCTGAAATCCAATATGGACCTTTCCACCACTGGTCGCAATGGAGAATTTCGTATGATAACAAACCTCTGGAGACTATGTCAGCCGGATTTTCTTTGGTCGGAACATATTTCCATTGACAATTTTGTGTCAATGTTTGGATTTCAGAAACACGGCTTCCTGTAAATGTTTTTAGTGAGTTCGGGCTGGTTCTGATCCAAGCTGAGGTGATAGTTGAGTCGGACCAAATGAAGCATTGCTCAAATTCCCAATTAGATAGATCTTCGAATCCACCAAGTTTTCCGAAGGGAAACCGTAACAAGTTCAACTGATTATTTCAACAAGATTGTTAAATTATAAGGCATTACCATTCAGGCTGAGAGAAGAGAACTGTGTAATCAATGCTCACCGATCTGATCTGATCTGATCAGGACTTGTCAACATCTCTTTGGGCTGGTACCACATAGTGATTGTTCTTGCAACTATTGCCCTCGGCTCTTGAATTTCGTAACTCTTTTGTTCAAGATTGTGCCCAATTTGAAATTATATGCCTGATCTTTCGTCAGAATTACTGATATGAACGCAGGTTTTTTCCGGAGTTCAATTTTTTCATCCTTGGTCATCTGATGTGCCAGAGAAAAAAATTGATACTGCCCTGTATGTTCCATGAAGGATTGGTCAGTCCTATTTTGTTCTGTAGTGAATCAACTCAAACCCTCCGCATAAGTTCTTGGATGGTAATGGGTGGAACTGTGAGCTTGCGAGGTTGTTGAACCTGGTGTGACATTGGAGACTGGTGAATTTCCATTAGGTTCTACCACTGGATATGTTCAGGAAAGATAAACATGTCGCTGTCAGGGTCATCAATTTCATTATTACCTGAAATTGGGCCAAAACGATTGACTGAAATATATGTCTGAATACTTTATGAGGTGATTTTTGAGATCATTCAGAAACGGAAAATAATCGTCAGTTGTTTGGAAGAGGGCGGGTTAACGAGAGTCACGTGTCTCAACTATGTCAGAAATATTGAATATGCAGTGATTTCATACCACATGAAATTTTTACAGTCGAATTTTTATACTTTTTAAATAATGAAAATAATCGTCAGCTACATGTATTGCGGTGGTAAGCGTATCTGAGCATTGTATAGGCACTTTGACAGGAAAACTGACCCCCAAACATTCACTCATCGGCGATTTTTATTGTTGTTAACAATAAAATATATATTTCAATTTAAATGAGTATTATAATAATTCAACATAACTTATGCCAACTTTTTTATGTGAATATTGAAGTTTCCTCAAATTCCGATAAATGTCTCGGAACATATTGATATCCTAGAAACATTTATTGATTGGGAGAAAATTTCCTACAAGTAACGTTTCAATGAATTTTTTATTCATACATTCGTTAGAATAATGGAGCGCACCAAAGTTGAATAACGAAAAAACTGAAAACATCGAAATGTATTGGGTCATTTTCAAAATGAAAAATACTTTTATTGCAGAATAAATTTGGAAAAATCAGCTCTTCCATAGTGGAATAAAAGATTTCTGGACAGAAAAAAAAGTTTAAACCATTTTTTGTTTATTTTGAAATGCATCAAAGAAAATACTCGAAAAATAACTTTAATTGCTTATTACTTTCAAATTATTTATCATACAACGATTATACTTATTATAGTTGGAAGGGAAGAGTAGATACTGAGAATTTGCCATTTATCGAGTCTCAAAAAAATTAACGCAGCAGAAGTTTTGTTTTCTCAAGGTTTCAACGATTGCTATCACCGATGAATAATCGTTGCACGACTTGGTGAGACAATATAATGAACGTTATCAGATAAAATCAACTTCTCAACGTAATGTTGAAACGGTAAACTTCCTTAGTTGAATATTGAATAGAAATATTTTTCTGTGAATTGATAAAAACACGATGAACATGAAGTTATTTTCGTAAATATCTAACAAAAATAATTACTTTCCCGGCTAAAGCCACACTGCACATTGAACTACATCTGATAGATATTGAGAAAGGACCCTAACTAAATGTGAAAGTGAAAATTTGCAATTTCCTTCAGATAGTTATTTGATTTTCTATTCCAGTCTTGATAAAGAAGTTATATAGATGAATGAGGCAAATAAGAATGTTTTCCAAAGGGGGAGTACTCATCAGAAATTATTTGTAATATTGATACAAGAGAAGCATTGGATTCACAAGGTCTTCAAAAATATATTGAAGACCTAGTGAATGCGATGCCTTTCTTCTTTATCTAATTCATCTGAATGAGTTCTCAATTGAAACTGGAATAGAAAATCAAATAACTATTTGAATGAATATGCAAATTCTCACTTTGAGATTTTTTCTTTTGAGTTAGGGTCCTTTCTCAATATATATCAGATGTAGTCCAATACCCAGCATGGATTGAGCCGGGGAAGTAGTGTTGAGAAATAATAAATATAACTCCATATTTATGGTGGACTTGTCAATTCACAGAAAAATCTTATTATCCAATATTCAATCGAGAATATTTCACTTTTCAACATGAATAACCCACAAGAGGTGATCTTTGAAATTCTCAACTTTTCAACTTCTCAACTTCCCAACCTCTCAACTTTTCATATTTTCCTTTACAAAATTTTCACGCTACAATAAAAGTAAAATCAATTATTAATCAATCAATGAATCATTAATGTGAATGAAATATTTTTGATTCTGTTATTGCATGAACTGATTTTTTGTCGATTTTAAATATATTACCACGTGTTATGTTGCCCACACTGCGTTTTGTGTATGGCTAGACTATACACGCTTGGCCACACTCACAGATTGTGCCTTTTTCCTTGCTAACTTGATACTATGGAATTTTCGTAACGGTGAGCACTCTCAGATCCTTATTTCACTTACAACTAAATTAAAATGAATATAACTTCAATAACTATCATCAACGAATGATTTAAATTCACCTTGATTCATGAGATGATGGTTCAGATAGAACACTTGAACGAAATTTTTTTGGTAATGCTGTAAATTGTCTATAATACTCGAAATGGTATTTTTGAAAATCGTTGATTCCCACTGGCGTCTTTCATGGATAAACTATCGTTTTTGTGTATTTTCAAAATATTTTTGAACTTTTCTAGATAACTTGGAATGAATCAAAGAAGCGATTCGTTTTTTCCAAACAAAATACACAAATACGTATTATTTTCGTTGACATTTTAAACACTTTATGTTTCAACAGTACTGCACAACAGAACCTCAATCAACCAGTCGAAATCTATGCAGACGATGTACCATTTTTCTTTTGGATGCATGTGATTGTCTCACTAGAGTAGGTTATACTCACTGGGATCAGTTTACAGTACATGATAATATAATTGAAAACCATAACGAACTTGATTAGTATGAAAAATCTATTTAAAACTCGTCAATCACATCATAAAGTGGCATAACTTGTATTGAATTATTATAATACTTATTGAAATTGAAATATTCAGTTATTTGATTATTATTAACAACAATGAATGTTTGAGGGGTCAGTTTACCTATCAAAGTGGCTATGCAATGCTCAGATATTCGCTAGGTGCCTGACTTGCTTGAGCCGCTGACGATTATTTTCATTATTCAAAAAGTATAAAAACTCAGCTGTTAAAATTCCATGCACACTCATCATTTTTGACATAGTTGGGACGCGTGACTCACGTTAACCCAACCTCTTCCAAATAGCTGACGAATATTTTTAAGTTTTGAATGATCTCAAAAATCACCCCATAAATTTTGAGCGGTATGAAAATACTTGTTGTGCAATTTTTTTTTGCAACTTCCACCCACTGTCACCTGTAGCTCCACCGCTACTAGAGTGGCTGATGGTCAGATCCCCCGTGTGATAGTGGAAAACTATTATCCTGATGATTTTCAGCCGGTATGAAATGACTTCTCCAAATCAACGCTACCACCCGCACTAATAGAAATTGCTTCTTTGCGCAATCATTTGATGTTGAACGAGCCCGATGGGTTCAACTTGTTTGGTAACCAGTGGATCCTTTACAATAATAATATTGTACCCTACATGAATTTTCAGAACCTATTAAATACATATTATCTCATTGAAAATTTATATTGCTCACCGACTATCTTTTTCAATAAACGACATCATCCATACCTGTTTGCCCGTAAAACCTTTACAATTCTGAATAGAGATCTGATCTAGGATACCTTGAAATCATAACCTTCAACTATAACCGTTGACATGTTCCCTGAGAAATTTATGAGATACGACATGGGAATATGATGACTGAAACATATTTACAATATGTAACAAGCCTATGAGCGATTTGTTTCATCCGGCATCTTCTGGATACATCTGATGAAAAGAATAACCCAATGGAATTTCCACCGATAGTCCTACACCGTATGATGTATTCGTCGTAGACATATTTTCATATATAAAACTGAAAATTTTATGTGACGTCAGTCGAAGTGATCCCAAAAGACAATATATTGTTTTTTTCTACGACCGTTTGTTTTTACCCACTTTCCCGCATGCATTTGAGTTTTGAAAGTGTCACTTTCCCGCACTAGTGCGGGAAAAAATAACATTCCCGTACCAGTGCGGGAAAATAAAAATATGTCAATTTTGACGTTGATATGTATTTCATTGATTTAACCTGTAGTTATTACTATTCTTACCAATTCAGGTTTTAATATTCAATCTTACCTAGACTTTTTTCTTGCTTCTCTATTTTTATTCATTGGGATAAAATAAAAACTGGGATACTTTTATATATCTATTCATTCAATCAATCCACATAACAATCAAACTGAGCTGTGTCAATTGGTTCAGTATGGTAACCAAAAATTTGCTATGATAACCGAAATATATCATCAAGACATCAAAGTTTTAAGTCAAAGCGTCGTCAAAGTGACAGATGGTGAGGGCCGGCATAAATCGCTACCAATTTACGCCTACCCAACTCAGAACGTTACACAGGTCACAGTTTCAGACATTCCTCGGCAACGTTTCTACCAGATTCAGGCGAAGGGATAACCAACATAAAACGTCTTGAGGCTGGAAGTCAACTGCTGTTGCTGAAGGTTACTTGCAGGACTTCGGAGAACAGAAGAAAATAATCTCAAATAAAATTCTTCCATGTACTAACAACTTGCAACCGAGGCCGTATCCGTCGTCGTCATCTTCATGCACTCTGCAATCCACCGGTGTTACTCTGAACAGCCAGTTACCACCAACTAACTCCGCTGGACCGGCTATTCTGACTCATTTGCAGATTGCAACAAATTGTGTTTTTAATATTAGTATTCATAATAATCGTAATTTTCCTAACTAGTGCGGAAAGTGATTCTTTTCCACACGTGACGACGTGGAGCGGAGTTCGGGTAAGCAGTCGAGTGCGGGAAAGACACTTTACGCATGAGTTGGGAATTCAAAAAGCATATTAAAAAAAAATATATATATATACATACATATATATATATATATATATATATATATATATTTATCCCGCGTACACTATAACGTCCGTACGTGGGTTTCCGACCATACACTACCGCGTCCTGAATGATACAACGTCCGTATACCGGACGCAGTATTGTTTTCCAACAATAATTCCATTATTTTGAACAAACCTTCGAATTTTATATTCGCAAATTGTACTCCGCATCCAGAGCTCCCATAGAATATGAAAACAGAAAACATTCATTAAAAAACGCGGGAGTTGGGTACACCAGAAAAATATGATTAAGGACGTAGTATTATACGGTCTGTGAAAGTTGCAGTATACATTTAGTTCAAACAATTTCTGTTTGGGGGGCGCTTTAAATCGTGAAACCTAATATATTTGGAATATACTTCTTTCACCTGTAGCATGCTGATGCGTCCTCAGTCTGGCAACCGTGTACACAAACACATTCTGGTCAGTGTGCAGTGTGCAAACACGTGCGAAGTTCTGGTGCCCGTTTATGTCTATTTTGCGAGTGAGTATTATTCTTTGAAATATTTTTACCTGTCTTCTACATGCTTTCACAGGAATTGGAGATTCATGAGAAGAGAAACATATAAAATATGAATGCAATAGTCAGTTACATTGATTTGTCACTATTAAGTCGCCAGAAATAACCTTTTATGAGTTTCAGGGAATTTTAAAATGAGTAATGCTAGTGTTTTTATAAATTTCCAAGAAATTGAGTTTTTCAGAACCTTTACATTTGTTTTAGAATTCACAAATTGTTCTTCAATTTTTCGGTTACAAATTGCAGCATTGTGAGGCGGTAAATCTATATTTTTATGTGGACTGCAGACTTTTCCAAAGTGTTTATACTCAAGGGCGGGCGTGTTCCAAAAGGGAACTGGACAAACGATTCATCTTTTTGCGCAAAGACGATTGCTTTGAATAAGCATTATTGGTTGGAAGCGGGAATCAAATCACATGAAAGTTATTCCATAGAAAACGAATAATTGAAAAATTATCGTCAGGATATAATGAATGATATGAGGTTGCAGTATATTTCACTTGATATTACAATTTTATTAAAATTTCCATACAACTTATCATTTCAGAAGAATTTCATTCAAAGTAGAAATTGGATATTATGGAGAACAAACACAAGAGCAGCCATAAGGAAGTTTTTTCTGCGCATGGCTATAACTATATCTCTTTATATATAATGTTTATATGATACAATAAATGAGTCAAATGTGTAGATTGACAATAATTGGCACAGTTAATAAAATTGTGTATATGTCACCAGTTATTATTAAAATAAAAAATTGAATAAAAGGAAGCTATGAGTACACATTCCCCCATACATGCCTACACATACAATTATTTGTAAATACCTGGTGAACTACAAAGACTCTTCCTCCATACATATCTGAGTTGCGAGTCTAAAGAAGAAGGCACTAGGTATGAGCAATTTGATCCAATTGTATCCTCAAGTGAAAAATTTTATTGCAGAATTTCAAAGGGTAGTTATAAGAGGAAAAAGGGGAAGAGGTGTGCCTGTTTTATTCAGTAAGGATGTGCAAGAACATATCAGTGTACTCTTATCGGTTTGGAATAAACAAGTGGATGATAAAAATCCTTATTTATTTGGTAAGCCAGGACTCGTAACACCCATAACTGGATACAAAGTTTTACAAAGTTATGCACGTGCAAGTGGAGCGAAAAATCCCTCGTCCATAACGTGTACCAAGTTACGTAAGCATTTGGCGACATCCCAGTTGTTTTCTCTGAACGAAACGGAAATTGACCAGTTGGCCACATTTATGGGACACACAATAGGTGTCCATAAGAATTCTTATAGATTGCCTGATGATCTTCACCAAACTGCAAAAATTTCAAAAATTCTTCTTTTGCTTGAGAGTGGAAATCTTGGTGAATACAAGGGAAAAACGCTAGACGAAATTGACATTAATTTGAATGAAGATCTCCTCGATTCGATAAATGAGTGCAGTGATGAAGATGATAACGGAAAAGATGACAGTTTGATTGAACATGATATGTTTCTACATGATGATGAACAAATAGGGAAACACTCCGTAGAAGATGATGAAACCCATAGTGTGACTGAGATTAGAGAAAAGCCTGGAAAAAGAACATTAAAAGAGGAATGAAAAGGACACTGGTGAAGTGGACTGCAGAAAAAAAAAATGGTCACAGAATATTTTGGAAAACATATAAAGAATAGAATTCCCCCAAAGATATATGAATGTGAGGAATTGAAGGTGAAATACTCACAATTATTCGAAAATAAAGACTGGCCAAAAATAAAAGTATTTGTTCAGAATACATATTCTCGAGAAATGAAAAAATATTCTGACACTGACTAATATGAAGATTTTATTTCGAATTCTTCAGATGACTGTTCTGAAACGAGTTCATTCATAAGGAATTGTGATATTTTTTTGTATTTTGAAGATTCTAGAGAATTAATTTTTGTTTTACTCGTTTGAAATGTATTTACTAGCAAAACTTTCAGAAATTAATGATTTATTTATATATACAGCGTATTGTTTCTCTTATCCAAAATCTTATCTGTATTTATTGTCACGAAAAATAAAAGTATGTGTTCAGAATACATATTCTCGAAAATGAAAAAATATTCTGACAATGACTAATATAAAGATTTTAATTCTAATTTTCCAGACGACTGTTCTGAAACGAGTTTATTTATAAAGGAATTGTGATATTTTGTTGTATTCTAAAGAGTCCAGAGAATGTATTTTTGTTTTACCCTTTTTCTAGTTTTTCAGATGACTGTTCTGAAACGAGTGCATTTATAAGGAATTGTGATATTTGGTTTTATTTTGAAAATTCCAGAGAATTTATTTTCGTTTTACTCGTTTGAAATGTATTTACTTACAAAACTTTCAGAAATTAATTATTTATTTATATATACAGCGTATTGTTTCTCTAAGCCAATCAGTTTTTGCCCAAAGTCTTATCTGTATTTATTGTCACGAAAAATAAAAGTATTTGTTCAGAATACATATTCTCGGAAAATGAAAAAATATTCTGACACTGACTAATACGAAGATTTTATTACAAATTCTTCAGATGACTGTTCTGAAACGAGTTTATTTATGAAGGAATTGTGATATTTTGTTGTATTTTGAAGATTCTAGAGAATTTATTTTTGTTTTACCCTTTTTCTAGTTTTTCAGATGACTGTTCTGAAACGAGTTCATTTATAAGGAATTGTGATATTTGGTTTTATTTTGAAAATTCTAGAGAATTTATTTTCGTTTTACTCGTTTGAAATGTATTTACTTACAAAACTTTCAGAAATTAATTATTTATTTATATATACAGCGTATTGTTTCTCTAAGCCAATCAGTTTTTGCCCAAAGTCTTATCTGTATTTATTGTCACGAAAAATAAAAGTATTTGTTCAGAATACATATTCTCGGAAAATGAAAAAATATTCTGACACTGACTAATTACGAAGATTTTATTACAAATTATTCAGATGACTGTTCTGAAACGAGTTTATTTATGAAGGAATTGTGATATTTTGTTGTATTTTGAAGATTCCAGAGAATTTATTTTTGTTTTACCCTTTTTCTAGTTTTTCAGATGACTGTTCTGAACCGAGTTTATTTATAAGGAATTGTGATATTTTGTTGTACTTTGTAGACTCTAGAGAAATTATTTTTGTTGTACTCGTTTAAAATGTATTTACTCACAAATTTTTCAGAAATAAATTATTTATTTATATATACAGTGTATGATTTCTCTAAGCCAATCAGTTTTTTTCCAAAATCTCATGTGTATTTATTGTCAAGAAAACACTACTATCAGAGTTGATTTTCTGGGAAAATGAATAGATCAATTTTTACCAGCAAGGGATTGATTTTCCAAAGAGGAAAACGTGACTTATCAATGCCATATCAATATCTTCGATTCTTTCGACCAGTAAATAGTAACACAACAGGTAAGTGATGGAATAAGGAAAATTTGTGTTTTGGTTATCTACCTGAAAGAGCACAAAATACAAATATTGACAACATATATTCCAAAAAAAGTTTTTTGTAAATTTTATGAAACTTTGGATAATTGTCTCATTTTTTTTTAATATTCAGTAGTTTTTGAGTGGTAAAATTGAAATAATTCAAATAGTGGAATAATATTACATTTCAGCTTCAGAAAGTTACCAACCGTAAAGTGTGTGCTTAATTTTTCATTTAACAAATAAGTTTCCAAATTACATTGTTTAATGAATATCTAGAAAAAAATATTATTTTTTTGAAAAACTGATATCTCCATTCGAAAGAATGGTAGATTTTGGATGGAAAAGGTGAAAAAAAAGTTCTTTCAATGAAAACTGTAAGCTGCGGACTTTTTTTTTATAACGTACGAAAATGTGAGGCGGCGACATTAAAGTGCATCTCTCGAGGAGCACGTAGCCACGAACACGCTTCACTTAATTTGTTATTACTTGTAATTTAATTGATCAAATTGAGCTGTAAAAAATGTATATGAAGGAAGAAAGAAGAAGTGAGGTGTCATGTTTTCAAATGTGGAAAAAAATAGGAATAGTACATATATGAAGTTAGGTCAAAGTAGAATTATCTATAAAATCAATTAAAGATCTGCCATTCTTTAAATTTTCGAAATGAACATCTAAAATTTGTACATTTCACTTCCAAAATGATACTTGAGAAAGTGTGCCAATGGAAAAAAATCTTAAAATTGTATTAAAAAAAATACAGTGGTCAAAATATTAAATAATTTCATAAAATGACAAATTTGAATTTTAGGCCATGCTTCAAAAACCAAAAACTCCAGTTCAAAATGTGATATCAAGATTTTTCAATCGTTCTTTCTGAAGCTTTTTATCTGTACTTTGGGGAGGTTTGATTGGTTTTATTAAAAAAAATTAATAGTAAAATTTTGCCAAAAACAAAAAAATAAAAAAATGTTGCTCCAAAATCCATGAAATTTTTTGTTAAATAAATTTTGATAACGTTTATATGGAAAAAAATAAGCTTACCTAACCAATAAATATTTATATTACGACCTCAAACAAGGTATACGCAGCGTAAAATATTTTTTTCTTTGTTAATATAAGTGTAAATTTCATTAAATACGAAAATATTACGGTTTTTAGTATTTTTTTTATAAATGAGTTCCTGCTTAAAACTCTTATTTAGAATAGAAATATAAGTTTATCTTCTGATTTACTTCATGTTGGATCGAAAATATCATATTTGAATGTTAAGAGAGAGATAGAACACGGGAGAACAGTTGATCGGTAAGTTTAGTGCTCACTTGACGCTCTACGTATACTAGTGGAATAATATTAAATTTTAGCTTCGGGAAATTGGGGGATAGTGGTAACTTTTTACTGTACATTAGTGATGATGTTGGGAACAACATAAAAAAATTTACCAACCAATAAAAACTTTTCAACAAAAAATTAAACCGACGAAATACGGAACTGAAAAGTAAAAAATAAAATAAACCTTCTTAGTCTCAATAACTAAGCTCCTAAACTAATGTAAGTAACTAATTTTGAGTCGGCGCCAAACGAACAATCAACATCATTAAATTACTTCAAAAAATTATCAGAATGTGTCCGCGCATTTTACGCCTTACCTAATTCATTTGCTTGTTTGTTTGGCGCCGACTCAAAATTAGTTATTAACATTAGTTTAGGAGCTTAGTATTGAGACCAAGAAGGTTTATTCATTTACTTTTCAGTTCCGTATTTCGTCGGTTTAATTTGTTGAAAAGTTTTATTTTCAATTTTGTGGCTGAAATCTACTAATTACTGACTGCTTGTTTTTTTATTACTTCAAAATAATATGATTATCTACTTTTACTATTTGTTGTTATATAAATTATTTTTGTTGTTCTGGTAAGTTTATTTCATTACTTTGTATATCATTCCATCCTCTCATAGAATATAATAACTACATAAGTGTGCTAATGTTCACAAGTGAAAAATCAATTATCCCTATTTTTCTACCCGTAAGGTGGATAATTCCATTCGAAATCCAAATTTAATCAACTATGAGGTATATGAAGTTCGCAGTAATTTGCCTGATAGAATCGGTTAACGAACCAGAATTCAGAGGGTGAGTGATCAATATCCTTCATTTTAGGGGTGGATTTTATATTTTAAATTCAAATGGGACCAACTTCGGAGTACGCTTCATCCACTGAAAAAGAATTATAGGAATCGGATGCCTCAGTAAAAAGTTATGCGTGATCATACATAAAAAAAATGATAAAAAAAATATACGCGTTGACTAGAGAACCTCCTTGTTTTTGGTTTCGTCGGTTAAAAGTGTGTGCTTGATTAATTATTCAACAGATAATTTGCCAACTTACATTGAATATTGAAAAAAAATGAATAACTAATGGTACCACTCGCAAAAATGGAAAATTTTACATAAAAAAAGGAAATAAAAAGTTTCTTCAAAATAAAAATTATAAGCTGCAGAATTCTTTTGCTAACGTGCGATTTTGAAGTGCAGCGCTGGAGGAGTACGCAGCCACTAGCGCTTCACACTAAATTTGTTATTACTTTTAATCTAGTTGATCAAATTAAGCTAACAAAAAATCATTTAAAAAAATAAAAATGCAGCTAACGAGAAATCATGTTTTCAAACATGAAAAAAAATATGTATAGGAATAGTACGTATATGATATTACGTCAAAGCAGAATTCTGTCTAAAATCAATTGAAGATCTTAATTGTTTTTTCAAGATAAACATCTGGAATTTTCACATATCACTCTCAAAATGACAAATAAAAAAAAGGCAATTTAAACAAAAACTTACGGAGCTCAAAATATTAAATA
This sequence comes from Gonioctena quinquepunctata, assembly GCA_018342105.1. Lineage (NCBI taxonomy): Eukaryota > Metazoa > Arthropoda > Insecta > Coleoptera > Chrysomelidae > Gonioctena > Gonioctena quinquepunctata. The sequence goes on from JAFIRS010000125.1 coordinate 1,014,449, forward strand.
ATTGGAAAAATTACAAATTTGAATTTTTAGGCCATGCTCCAAAGACCAAAAATGTTAGTTTAAAATGTGATATTGAAACTTGTATATGGAATATAATGAAACTTGTTGAGTGGAGGCCACATTTTCAACCGATTGAAACAAAAGTACGTCTCATCAATACCTCGGCTAATTTCGAAAATGGTCCAGTAATTTCAAAATGGCAGCTGTTGAAAGATTTAGAAAAAATCGCAATATTTCATTTCCATACCAAATATCGGCAAACTATAGGTCGTTTGATAGAGATTCATTAGCTCCACAACTTTTACCCAAAAAGTTTTTCTCCGAGATGTACATATAAATAAAAAATAGCTCTAAATTATCATTCATGAAATCTACCTTTACGACTATTATATTTTTGTTCAGCGACCTCATAAACCCCATAACATCAATTTGGGTCAAATTACTTTGATATCCATTGAGTTATTTGAAATTTGCCTATCAATCAGCGCACAAATATAAGTTTATAACTTTTTTCTGCCAGTCATTTCTGAGTTATATCAGAGGATTTTAGGAAAATCCCCCAGGATTCCGGAATAATGCATAATTTTAAGCTATTTTTACTCCACTGAATCAACTCTAGAAATTTTATGATTGGGGATGGTATATACCTGTTGTATTTGACGTATTTTTGTAACTATCAAGGAATAACATATTTCATTATTACATCATCCATGACCGGTCCCAAAGCAATTACGATTTTTTTTGTGAAGTTATATAAATAATGGAAGTGAAGAAAGACATAACCCCCCATGGGCTGATCATTTGATGACAACAGAACATCCATGATATAGGAAATAAAATAGAAAAAACATGGCAACAGCGCTGGACGCCGTATCGTGTTGAGTATGGAAGATATAATATAAATTGGACGCAGGATCATACTAAATATGAGAACAAATTATTCACCGGACGCAAAAATGATATGATAGTGAAAGGACGCAATATTGTGAAGGTATACTTTTTTTTTATTTTTGAAGTTATTGATGATCTGAAACCAGCTATGGGCAGGATTTTTCGCGTAGAACCAGTATACTTTATCAGAATTGACCTAAATAGCGTATTTCTGGTAGACGCAGTAATGTACGCTTCATGAAAGGACGCAGTATTGTGAGCAGGATGATATATATATATATATATATATATATATATATATATATTATTTCAACATACAAAACTTTAAGTGGAAAATCTACTAATTATTATGAATACTAATATTAAAAACACAACTTGTTGCATTCTGCAACTTAGTAAGAACAGCCGGCCCAGCGGCGTTAGTTGGTGGTAACTGGCTGTTTGTTTTTCGGAGTCCTCCAAGTAACCTTCAGCAGTTTTATGTTGGTTACCACTTCGCCTGAATCCACTAGAAACGTTGCCGAGGAATGTCTGCATCTGTGACTTGTGTAACGTTCTGAGTTAGGTAGGCGTAAATAGGTAGCAATATCTGCCGGCATCTTACTATCTGTCACTTTGACGACGCTTGGACTCAAAACTTTGACGTCTTGATGATATACTCTCGTTATCATACCAAATCTTTGGGTACCATACGAAACAACCTGACACAGCTTAGTTTAATTGTAATGTGGATTGATTGAAAAACATAGTTATATAAAAGTATCCCAATTTTTATTTTATTCCAATAAATAAAAAATAGAGAAGCAAGAAAAAAGTCTAGGTGATATTGAATATTGAAACTTAAATTAGTAAGAATAGTAATAACTACAGGTGAAATCAATTGAATATATATATAATAACGTTGAAATTGACATAACTTTATGTCACTAGTGCGGGAAAGTAACACTTTCAAAACTCAAATGCGTGCGGGAAAGTGGGTGAAAACGCACGGTCGTAGAAAAATAACTATTTTCCGTTCACCAAGCTTTGATTTAGTTTCACTTGTTAGTTCGTTCGTTAGTTGGGGTAAAATTCGCGAGTGAATTTTGACCGACTTTTTGTCGTCCGATTGATTTGAAATTTGGCAGGTATTCATAATTCCGGTGACAATGCATAACGGGATTTTTGTTGGAGAAAAAAAATTCATAATTCAATATGGCGGCCCCAAGATGGAAGACAAGTTTTGTGATTATGGTCCAATTTATAAATTATTTGAAATGGCGGCTTTGAGACGGAGAACGAGTTTTCAGATTATGGTCATATTTTCGGTCGGAGATCATGATTTCTTTTGGCTCAAAACGTACAGGAAAGAGACCTTGTAATAACGATGCTCTATTAGAAATAAACAGATTGAGGTGAACCAACAAAGAGCAAAAAATAAAATGACTAATAAAAAACCTTTTTAAGGACAATATTTTATTCAAGCAGTATACTAAAACGAATAAAATATATTTAAGTAATCGCTGACAATAATTGAATAATTTCTTGTATTTTGTTTTTAAATTAGACCAAGTGCCCGTGTCATTTCAAAAACGTATCATAAGTTCACGCACATTGAATACATGAAATTGTGTTATCGATGTCGACGATGCTACAGGCATGCCCGTCATCAATTTTTTTCTGGGGCGGAGTGATGGTAGGAGGAATGCTGAACAGTTATAATGAAGAAGGTGAAACATTTCGAAAGTTCACGAATAAGGGTACAAAAAAAAGTTTACAATGAATTGAAGCGACACTTTTCAATTGCAGTCGTCTTAATCTTGACGTTCACCTTCTGCAAAGTTCAAAACATGTCAATAGAACGGGCCCGAAAAAAAATTGAGGGTTTACCGCTGACAATTGGAGGGATCTTACTATTAGCCTTCAAACGACAGATATTTTTTCCGCCAGTCTTCTACAATGGGGCCGAAGGGCGCAGCCCCCCAGCCCCCCATCCCCCCCAGTTTTGGAGATGATTTAGCGATTTTTTTATGATGAGTTCACCTTCCAAATTCGGTGAGCCCAGCGCCCTTCCGCCCTATTGAAAATGACTGGCGGACAAAATGTATATTGTTCAAAGGTAAATGGTAAGATTTCTCCAATTGTCAGTAGTTAACTTTCGGGCCCGCTCTATTGCCATATTTTGAACATTCCAGCAGGTAAACATCAAGTTTTAGACGACTGCAATCGGCAAGTGTCGCTACCCCGAGTCGTGAACTTTCAATATTTTTCACATTCTTTTCTATAACAGTTCAGCATCCCTTCTTCCATCATTTCGCCCCAGAGAAAATGTATGGTGGTCATGTCTGTCGCATTGTCGACATCAATAACACAAGTTCCCGTATACAATGTGCGTAAACTTATGATACGTTTTTGAAGTTACACGGGCTCTTGGTCTGAAAATTATTGTCGCGCAAATGCTAATAAAATTGATACTTCGACAAGTTGTTACTTACCAACCAATCATTGTCTAATGAAATTAATTGGTACCTACCCATTTTTATAAATACTTCGCGCGAGTTTTTGAAACCGAATGATTCAACAAAAAATTATTAAATCATTGTCAGCGATGACTTAAACTTATTTTATTCATTTTTGTTCACGGCTTGAATACAAGCTTGTCTTTAAAAACATTTTTTATTTGATATTATTTCCAGATGAATTGATGAAATATTATACCAAACCGTGGCTAGAGTAGAAAACTTCATCATTTCATCAGATCAGATCAGTCGTGAATTCAACACAATGTATTGAACGGTTGACAGACGACGAGACTTTGACAGATGATGCGAGCCCATACTGTTCAACTTGTGGGATGAAAAGGAAATTCAAAAAGATGATTCGTATACAAACATTTCCAAAAATTTTAGTTATACATTTGAAACGTGTTTCCCGGCTGATGGCAGTAAATTGGACAATGTGATTAGTTTCCCATACAAAATTTGAATTTGGAATGACTACTCTTTATAATATATACGCCATATCTAATCAAAGCGGCAGCATTTCCAATGGACACTTTACGGCATATGGCAAACACCCTTGTCCTAATTGTTGCCACCTCTTCGATGACTGCCGTGTATTCTTCAAGACTGATTCTCTCATCTCCCAGGGAGCATGTGTCCTTTTCTATGAGAAAGTTGATGATCTGAATTCTGATGATGTTCTGGGTTTTTCCGGGTTTTCTTCCAACTGAAACAGCAAATGCGCCCTCACTTCGAGTCCCGGGCTTCAATCGGAATCTTCATCTTGATATTATTTTATATTTAAAACTTTGCTTCTGTATTTTTAAATTCATTTTTATATCTATGTATTATTCTCAATAAAATTTTGTATTCAATGAAATGAACCATAAATCTGCAAAAATGGGTAGATTTTACTCAAGAAAGGTTTGTGGAGTTTTTTCTCCAAAATAAAAACTGTAAGCTGCAGATTTTTTTTCTAACGTACGAAAATGTGAGGCAGCTACACTGAAGTGCATCTCCCGAGGAGCACGTAGCCACGAGCGCGCTTCACTTAATTTTTTATAACTTTTGATCTAATTAATCAAATTGAGCTACCAGAAATTTCAATGAGAGAAGAAAAAAGTAGCTAACGAGGAGCCATGTCTTCAAATGCGAAAAAAATATGAATAGGAATAGTACATATATGAAGTTACGTCAAAGGGTAATTTTCTCTAAAGTCAATTAAAAATCTGTCATTCTTCAAATTTTTCAATTAAATATCTGAAATTTATACAGTTCACTAACAAAATGATACTTAAGAGGGTGTGTGACTGGAAAAAAAAAATTCATTTAAAAAATTTACACTGATTAAAATATTGAATAATTTAAAAAAATTACAAATTTGAATTTTTAGGTCATACTTTTAAAAACCAAAATGTTTTTCAATAGTTCTCTCTGAAGCTTGAAATCTGTTCTTCAAGAAGGTTTGATTGGTTCTATTTGAAAATTTTAAATAATAGTGAAATTCCCCCAAAAACTAAAAAATTTTCAATTGTTGTTCCAAAATTCGTGAAACATTTCATTGAATAAACTTTGATAACGTTCAGAAGGAAAGAAAATGAGTTCACCTAACCAAAATATATTCATATTGCGACCTGAAACAAGGTATAGGCAGCGTAAAATATTTTTTTCTTTGTTAATATAAGTGTAAATTGTATCAAATACAAAAATATTACGTTCTTTAGAAAATTGGCGAAATGTCCTTTTTATAAATTAGTTCCTGTTTAAAACTCTTGTTTGGGATAGAAATAAAAGTTTATCTTTTGATGTTCTTTATATTAGATCGAAAATATCATATTTGAATGTTAGAGAAAGATAGGATACCAGAGAACAATTGTTCGGTAAGTTTACTGCTCACCTGATGCTCTACGTATACTAGTAGAATAATATTAGATTTTAGCTTTCAGAAGTTGGGGGATGGTGGTAACTTTTTACTGTACATTAGTGATGATGTTGTGAACAACATATAGAAAGTTATGCAAATTGCAAATTATGTGCTCAATTAATTATTTAACAAATAAGTTACCAAATAACATTGTATATTGAAATGGAAAATTTTACATCAAAAAGGTATATAACATTTTTCTTTGAAATCAAAACTGTAAGCTGCAGAATTTTTTTGCTAACGTGCGAAAGTGCAGCGCTGGATGAGCTGTACAAATTGAGCTAACAAAAATTCAACTGAAGAAAAAATGCAGCTAACGAGAAGTCATATTTTTGAACAAGAAAAAGATATAATATAAAATAAAATAAATAAATTGAAGATCCTCAATTTTTTTATTTCCAAGATAAACATCTTAAATTTCCAGAGATTACTCTCAAATTTACAAATAAAAAAAAGGAAATTTGAAAAAAAACTTGAAAATCCATTTCGAGAAATACAGTGCTCAAAATATTGAATAATTTGAAAAATGACAAATTTTCCTTTTTAGGACATGCTTCAAGGACCAAAAACTCTAGTTCAATATGTGATATTTAAACTTATATATGGGATATAACGAAACTCGTTAAGTTGAAGCCACATTTTCCAACCGAATGAAATCAAAATACTTTCCATCAATAACTCGGCTAATTTCGAAAATGGTCCAGTAGTTTCAAAATGGCATCTGTTGAAAGATAAAAAAATCGCAATAGTTCATTTCCATACCTAATACCGGAAAACTACTGGTCGTTTGATGAAGCTTCATTGGCTCCATAACTTCCACCTGGGAAGTTTTTTTCCTATGTACACATACATAAAAAGTAGCTGTAAATTATCATTCATGAAATCTACCTTTACGACTGGCCACGCTATCGTTTTTTCAATATCATATTCTTGTTCAATGACCCCAGAAACCCCTATATAATCAACTTGGGTGGAATTACTTCGAAATTCATTTAGTTATTTCAAATTTGTCTAACAAAAATGTTTTTCATTGTTTAAAAAATTATTAAACAATCAACGCACAAATATTAGTTTATAACTTTTTTCTGCAAGTCATTCCTGAGGAATATCAGGAAGTTCCACGGAAATCCATGTAGTCCTTCAAGATTCCGAAATAATGCATAATTTTAAGCCATTTTCAACCGACGAAACCAAAAAGGAGGAGGTTCTATAGTCGACGCGTAAATATATATTTTTTATGTATAACCACGCATAACTTTTCACACAAGAGTCCGATTCCGATGATTTTTGTTTCATTTGATAGGGTGTACTTCGAAGTTGGTCCCATTTGAATTTGAAAGGAATCCATCCCCAAGGGTAGCAAAATGGAGGATATTGATCGTTCACCATCTGAATTTTGGTCCGTTAACCGATTCTATCAGGCATAACTTTGTAGTGGGATTTTCGATTTGGATTATTCTTTTTTCTTGGGATATTTGATTATATTTCAATTGAGAATGAAATAACCCATCCCTATGGGTAGAAAAATGAAGGATAATTGATTTTTCACTTGTGAACATTGGCACACATATGTAGTTGACATTGACAGATCCTCCTACATCCGTCACAATAATTACATTCTATGAAAGGAAGGAATTATATACAAAGTGATGGGATCAACCAACCAGAACTTTCAAGAATAATTTATATACAATGAATAGTCTAATTAGATAATCATATTATTCAACAGTTAATAGTTGAAGTAAGCTAGGTAAGTAAGTGAGTATTTTGGAAGTAATAAAAAATTAAGTGGGTACTAATTAGTAGATTTCAACCACTAAAAATTGATAAATGAAAACTTTTCAACAAAAAATTAAACCGACAAAGAAATCAACTGAAAAGCAAAAAATAAAATAAACATTCTTAGTCTTAATGATAATTGAGCTCCTAAACTAATATGAGTAACTACTTTTGAGTCGGCGCCGAGCAAACTAGCAATTGAATTAGGTGAAGCGTAAAATGATGACAGGGAGATGCATAGCAGCGTTTTGATTACTTCTTAGAAGTATTATAATGATCTTCGATAATTGTTGTTAGGCGCCAAATCAAAATTAGTTACTCACATTAGTTGAGGAACTCAATTATCATCAAGTCTAAGAATATTTATTTCATTCTCTGCTTTTCAGTTGATTTTTTTGTCGGTTTAATTTTTTGTTAAAAAGTTTTTATTACTCCACTAATGAGCAAAGTACTGTGGTTTTTGAAAGCAAATTATAATCTTATTCAAATAACTTCTGAATTCAACATAATTTTTCCATTGATATAAAGTGGCATTCATCATCAAAAACAAAACATGAACAAGACACAATGAACAGGATGAATGAACAACATTAATACAGGAGTCACTCATCTTTATCGTCACACTTTTCTGATATCTTCAGTTGAACAAATAGACACCTCAAAAGACAAGATAAATGATTTTTAGAATGAGGAAACCTCATACAGATTGACCACTAATGACACGTAGAGTCCGGAAATACAATGGAACACCCGATATTCGATCTGAAAAAGCAAATGATTGGTTCACCCTGTACACACGGAGCAACTTGTAGGTATACTTCGAAATAACGTATGTGTTATTCCATGAATTACTATTTAAGAAATAATGGAAATATGCAAACTGGATGCGACATTTTGAATCGCAACTTTTCGACGTGTTTCAGGTGACGCGACGCCGTCATCATTGAAATCCCATAAGGCGACGCACACTGGCTAAAACATTGTTGCGAAGTGTTTCGCAATGTTTCAAGGCACAACTCGCGACAAAAGACGACAGACGACAGCCCAGTACCCAATGTATCGTGACAAAATGACCTTTTCCATGAGCCTGCGTGCGGATGGGTACTAGTTAGTATAGTTATTCTAATCCCAATTGTAACGGCAATGAAAATAAGAGCACTACGAGGAGTGTTCATATGCACTTCCTGGCAAATGGGAAATTTATATACTACCAGTGTTTTTACTTCCAAAGCGTTCCTGGTACAATCATAGAAAAGTTCTGTCGTATGTGCCCTAGTTGCTTGATTATTAGTAAAGGCGCTATCAAATATTTTTGAAGAATGAATGCTTGGCTAGCTGGATTGGACGCCTGTTATCTGAAGCCGCATGATTTTCCCAGTTCACAATATTCCTTAATCAGTGCCGTGTGTTGGTGAGGTTAGGAATTATCCATTGGAAATAATATTAACAATATGACTTTCTGGAGACCTATCGAAACAAATAATAAAATTCAGTGGAGATAACATATGTCTACTTTTACATGGGATGATCAATTGCTTTGATTGTACGAATAAGTAACTGAAAAAATACCACTGAAAACCGACGCCTATGTCAAGGCGGCAACTGGAAAGAGAATTCCTTCTCGATTTTTTTTATGTCGGTCCAATTGGGTTTAGAAATACTATACAATACTTGTTGAAATGGGAGTTCCAATTGTTGTTTATTTGATGCGCAAATATACATTTTTCATTTTTGAATTCACTCGAATTTCTGTTGTACTTGGTGAATCGAAGGGGAAAGTAAACAAATGTGGTCTGGTAGAACCTGATAGATTGATAATCTAAACACGCTAATCCTGAAATTCACGATATAACGTAGTGGTTCTGCGTTACAACGTAAATTTCAGGACTAGCGAGGACAAAATCAAACAAATTTGCAGAAGGTGAATACACAAATAAAACAGTTGCCAATCACCCATTGAAGCCACAAATTGAAACATTTTGGTTCGAAGCAAACTGGTTTCCAAACAAATGTTGCATCCAGTCTGCGGCCGACCATATCAAACAACGATTTTTTGCGATAAATGCACGTTATTTTTTCATAGATGATATAAGTTATATATATATATATATTCTTGTGAATCATTCGATTATATGAAAGATCCTCGTATCCTAAATGTCCTTTTTCTTTTTCAGTTATAGTTACAATCGTGTTGGGGTGCTTGTCCATTCTACCTATAATAATGCTTATAATGGGTAAGTAAAATCGCGTGTTCAAGTGTATTCTTTTGGCGTGCGTGTTGCATGCGATATTTCTTCACTTCTTTGATACAGTCGATCCAATAATTTCCGTAGTTTTTATGAAATTTATGGATTTGAATGCTGATGAGTTACTCCTATATATTAAACTGAAAGAAACTCGTAGTGTTTATCGGATAATTTGGATTGAGAGAAACATTTTATCGACAGATATGTGAATTCAAAAAGCATGGAAAATTCTTCTAAAGGTGGTGAGATCCCCTAATAATTTCCTCGGTTTTTTGCCCTAGAAGTAGATAAACAGTCTGAAATTGATGAAATATTCCAAACATAGTAACGTACTCCATTTCAGGATTATAGATTCTAATTTGCACAAAAATCTCCTTAATGAATCACTGAAATATAATTCGAATAATAAATTATTTGGAATATTCCACAGTAAATATTGCTATGATGACTAAGATAACCTGAAGGGATGAAGAGGGGGGTGGAAGTTCATATGGAAGTACCGTTAGTTCTGATGTTAGACTTTGAGTTTTTCTTTACAAATAAAGAAACAAGTATTTCAGCGTTTTCGAGAATCTAGGGGGTTGGAAGTCTTCATAGAAGTAGCGTTAATTTTCAAATTGAAGTAATAAAAATTGGTATTTGAGGTCTTTGTCACAAATAAAAAAATACGTGTTATATATATATATATATATATATATATATTATATATAAATATATATATATATATATATATATATATATATATATATATATATATATATATATACGTTTTGTTAATTTTGTTAAGAAGTGTATGAGAAATCATCATTCAAATTCATTCCTCTGCATTTTCCTCTCTTGGAATTGAAAGTCTGAAAATAATAAGAAAATAGAAGAAAATTCATATAGCGGTGAGTGGGTATACATGTACAAATGGAATGGTAAATAAATTTCAGTAACCACTGGAGGGTCCTTGAAGGTGGTGTGTTGAAATGTTTTCTAAATAGACTTCTAGAGTTAACATAATTTGTTTGATACCATTGGTACTAACATATATATTCTACACATCGGTTACATATGAAGGACTAGAAGATATTTGTTACTTCGGAAAATTTTCGTGGCAATTGTTCCATCCCCTTCTTCATTTTGGAGTTTGATAGATTTTGTAAATTTTTATATTTGACATCAATCAAAATGATGCTGTATAATTCAGTTCGCAGGTGAGTGAAACTATACTGCAGTGTGCTTTTATAGTGTAAAGGCATACAAATACCGGTGGTCAGGCAGGGTTAATTATTTTTTGTCTGGGCCCGCATGAAGCTTTCATATTCTTCCAAGAATCCACTGTGTATGTTCTTCTTTTATCAACACTTGAGAATCTTCGACCAAACTCCTCGGTTTGTCTTTCATTTGGTTGGTCGCTGTAACTCAGCTATATAGTCGACTTCTCAGCGATTCCAATGCTAACTCATTTGCTGAGGAAGTTGGAATCTGGATAAACGGTTCGTACTTATATCACCGACAACTTGATCTGGTGCAGAGATGAGCGGCTTTCCAATAACAAGGAGTTGAGGCACCAAAATCATTTGGGTCGGAGCTCAAAGGGCAGTATTTGGAAGGACCTTTTTCAAATGATGCCTTATATTTTTCACGGCAGCCTCCTACAGACCGCTGAAATGTGGAAAGTAGGGCGGTATAAGACTCGATAGCCTGAGAAGAGGCAAAGACGACAAATTCATTGCATTTTTGCTCGTAAAACTCTTTGAAATCACGTTGTGTCCCGACGAAATTGGTGCCATCATCAGATGATATTTCAGATGACCTTCCACTCCTTGCTACGAAACGATGTGAAGCGTGAATAAACGCTTCAGGAGAAAGGCTTTATATTAGTTCCAGAAGCACCTCCTTTGTGGATAGGCATACAAACAACCTATATAGCACTTGTTTGAACGGCAGCCCCTTCCCGTTTGATCTTCGATAATAAAGGGACCTTCTCAGTCGACCCGGACGATCCTGAATGCGCTAGAGGGAAAAACACTTACTGGCGGTAAATCTGCCATGACAGACTAAAAAAATTGACATCAAAATGAAAAAATTGAGGTGAGTTCCGGAATTTTCGAATGAGTTACTTTGAAGTATCTAAAAGCGATTAAAAAATCAACTTCATTCATTGAAAAAGGAGAATATCCTGAAAATTCTCAATACAGATGTTCCAATAGCAACGGAGAAAACCAAATTCCAATAAAATCCGTTGAAAAAAGTACTCGAGGAGTTACAAATGTATTCTATTAACATACGTTTCCCATTCAAATATATTTTTACTTTCTACAATTGTCTGCTAGAAAAATATTCGTCACCTATGGTTATGCAGAAACGTAATTGAATGATGATCATCCTTATAATCGTTCGGATATTTCCTAATGCAATATTATAATATTATCAGAAATGATCGAATAGGTTTTGAAGAAGTCATATTTCATATGGAATTCCATGTATCTTATAAACACTCATCACCCACTAGTATCAGAGAAACTGTGGAAAGCGTTTACCCTATACAATCAAAAACTCATTATATTTGTCGCTTGTCACGGAACTGTAACAACTGTTTCGAAGTTTCGAAGTTTCTAGTGAACTAAATAGTTTCTTCGGAAGTGCATATGTTGAATGTGATTTAGTTGTGCTGATATAATGTTCCACATAGAAAATCCAAAGAGAGTAATTGAAACTTCAGAATCCCTCATCGATGTGAAATGTATATGTGGTAATCCATATGCTCATGCTTAAGGAAATGGTGATATTTGCCGATCACCTTTTCCCCGTAATGTATATTTCAATTTCCCTCGCGATAAGAATGAAGTCATTGAATTCAGGAATTCGAGTAAATATGACAAGAATTCGATCAAAGAACATGCGCAAATATCCACAAATGATATCAACATGAATTTGCTGAATAAAAGCAGAAAACGTTTTTGGATGTACATTCCTTCCTAGTTCTCGAATGAACTCAAGATGAGTTTATAGCTTTCTTTGAATCAATTGAAAATCAATAACCTCTTTGGAAGGCATTCGACCGATTGTCAGTCAAATGTTCGCTCAGTAATCCTATATGCTCAACATACCTCAGTGTCATCGTACAAGTATCAGAATAATACCAACAATCCTCACGGACATATTGGATATCCACAATTCCGTCATATTGTGGTATTGTGGTATAGATTTTGAAGGCACTCTTGGCTTCCATTGATGTCATAATACATCAACAGTTATTCATAATGGGTCAGAAGGAATCATTCTACTAATTTGCATATCAGCTACTACCCAAGGATCCTATAGGCTGGGAAAAGTTAGCCTACTTCGAAAGAGTACCCATCAACAGGTATATCCACTAGCCACAATAGTATTTATTCTAAACAATATCTGAAATGAATTTAACTGATAATATATGTTCTGAAAAAAATGCGTATTCTGAGCTTTAAAAAAAAACTTAGATGAATTCAAAAACAACAAGTCAACATAACGACAGAAAGATTATCCGAACATATCAAACGGAGTGGTCATAAGAGTTTTTCTATTCCATATACAGTTCAGTTTCAGTTATGTATGGAAATTCCTCCTCAAGGACTCCTAGTTGATTCACAGGCTCAATTTATATATTGAAAATTGAAATGAAATCAACAAACTTAAGACAAATATTCACCCAGACTTGCAGTAGGTTCATAGCCTCAATATATACTGCAAGATTGAAAATAATACCAATAAACTCATTCAGGAAATATTTGACCGATTTGAGAGCAACTATTGATTAGGTTTACATCCAAAATCGCCAATGATTGTTGAGAATGTGCTAGAATGACACATATGAACAACCTACTTCTCAAAACTCCATCAACCAAATTCAACTCCGGAATCAGAAATTGCAATTTATCTTTCCAATATACTACAAGAAGCCAATAACTCCACTATAGCTCTGTTGTTACATTAGTTTGCCATTTGGAACAAGATCTATAAGTACCCTCACAAAATCAATTTTGAAGAAAAATGCGTATACGGATAATTTCGTGAAAAAACTCAATGGTGAGTTTAAATATTTCATCAACACAACCCAGAGAAAACCAATACCACATGCATATCCCGCAACCAATATAACACTGTTACGAATACACTACTCCAATACCCCTGTTCATCGCACGCCAGACGATGTAACGGTTGAGGATTTTCAAGGCATTCATACTGAGTCCATTTGTTCAGTGCAGTGGGTTATGCGATACATTTTGATACTAAACTGCGATTGAGTATTCTATTGTAAGAGTGCATTATTGGTTTTTTCGAAGTGTAATAAACGAACAAAAGTTATTCGCGTATTTTCAATAAAGACGCACCCTGTTTCTTAACAGATGGTGTGAGAAGCGAATATTTCCAGTGACTATTCAATCACAATTAATGGTGAATATGGAAAATACACCCTACGACGAGATGGAGACTACAATGGTGAGAATCAAACCGCAGTCTGCCTAGCAAAAGAGACTACTGATGAGAAAACACAAGGAGTAGGTTTATCGACAAAAAGAAGAAGAACGGTGGCAAGACGACTTCAAGATTATTCTGAAAAAAAAAGGGAGCAACGAGAGCAACTGAAAGCATTTTTCGAGCAGATATTCCAGAGAAACGAGCAGAAAATCACAGATCTGAAGGAAGGAAATGACGCGGTACGAGAAGAAGCAAATGAAGAAGTCTGAGTAGCGCATCAGATAACAATGTGATGAGTGAACTAGAAATTAAAGTTGCATAATTGTAGATTCAAAACCACTGCGACAGGGTTTTGATGGACAGTCATCCTGGTCGCTATATCAGTTTGAAATTGCGGCTATTGAATCGCAAGGAATCCTGAGATTGACACACTGTCAAAAATGTAGTGAAGCATTAGACGTAGAAGCGGCTTTCCATACCTCAAGGCCGAAAGTGAGGGGGGTATTGATTAGAAAGTCACCTCAGGAAGATACACAAAGTCACAAAATGATGCATATGCTAGACAGAAAAATACTAATTGGAACCCAGGAACAACAACCCCAATAAGCAATCGGGGGTAAATTGCTTCAGATGTGGTAGGAGCGGGCATTTCAAGAGGAAATATAGGGTTATAGTATCACTACGCTAGTAATCACCTGCCAGGTCATCACCACGTTCTAACCCACTTGTGAGCACACGATCATCTGAATAGTCATCGGGAAGACACCTGGAAAACTAAGCCAGCCAGATTAGCCACTAGATCAGGGCAAATGCTGGCCTGGTTGGCAGTGGTATTCTAGAACCGGACAGTGAAAGACCACTCACATCCAATTCCATCCTACGAATGTTCACTGGACAAAATGCACAAATACAAGGGAAAGCCGACTTTGACGCTCGGAGGAGTATGAATAAGTTTTTGTGGCATACATATAAAAATTCATTCTTCGGACGGATCTGATAAATTACTGGGATTTTTTTTCTTTCAGACAACCCTGGGATTTTGAAAGAAATCATGTATTTTGATAACACCGTCCGAAAAGGGGCATTCTGCGAAATTGCAGATAACCAAAACTGTCAGAATCCCTGGTTCATCTGAGAAGATCGTTTAGGTTCAACAAGGAGAAGACTCTGAGTACTGCGTTGGTATTATATAGCCATGTGTGAATCCCCTAACAAATCATCACGTACACGAACTCTAATTGGGATAGAATGAGATATCCGTGTAAGAATTGCAAATGTATATCCTGATGGAAAGACAATTCGGAAACTTATCATCATAGTGTGCGAGCAGAGTGTAAGACAGGCGAATATCAGGATCATAGAATAATTTGTCATTGGGAACATACGAAACTGTCATGAGATTCATTGCGGGAAAGAACGACGTATTTCAATTCGCAGGACCACCAACAGGACGAGCAAATCTAGTCCAGCACATGATAGATACCGGTCAAGCCAATCCAGTTCGACCAAGAATATCACCTGTAGCCAAACAATAGGAAGTGAAAAAACTTGTTGAAAAAATGACCAAAGATGGCGTTATCGAGAAATTATCGAGTGCATGGTACTGGTATTAGAAAAGGATGATTCCATTAGATTATGTGTAGACTATAGAAAATCTAATGACGTCATGGAGGAAGACCCATTGCGTCAAATCGACTACATACTGGCCACGTTAGCAGGCTCACAATGGTTTACAATGATGGACCTGAAGAGCGGATACTGACGAGTGGGCATACACAAAGACGATAAGGAAGTGACTGCATCCACCAGTGGGAGCGGACAGAATGAGTTTATCGTTATGCCTCTCGCTATCTGGAATGCCTCGTCGACCTTCGATAGATTCATGGAGCTGATACTGCCTGTTCTCTTTTGGAAAACTTTCCTGGTGTATCTGGGTGATATCATGATTATGGGAAGGAGATTCCAGGAATATCTGGTCAACCCGTGTAAATTTTTTGGGCGTTTAATGTGTGTCAACCTCAGAATCAATTTTCAAAAATCAATCTGAAATACAGGCTATCCTAGACTGGCTGAAACCGAAAAGAAAATACGAGGTGGAAAGCTCCATTGACCTGTGTAAATATCACCGCCATTCCGTGGAGGGATTCATAACTATCACAGCTTCCCTACAAAAGTTCACAGGAGATCGAGTCATCTTCCACTGGTCTATAGAAGATTTTGAAGCCTTCCACAAGTTGAAGGGGGGAGCTCTTCCTTCTAGTCCAATCTCAGCGTACCCACAGCAAAAAGGCCTCTTCATACTGAACACATATTCGAACAATGATGAATTTGGAGCTGTGCTGTCACAGGTGCAAAAGGTTCAGTTTCGTAACAATGCCTCATAACCTCCGATTATCAAAGAAGATCAAATGGATTGGTCATAGGGATTTATGAATTTCAGATTATGGGAGATTAGGATCAATAATCAAAACTGAAAAAAAAATTATTGGAAAATTTCGACTTCACTAAGAAATTACCTTCATGCAATACTGTATGCACGCTGCCACTCTTCTCACCACTATTGACTATTATATTCAGAGTCGTTGCTCTTTGGGGGGTTGTTATCGATTCACTTCATCCATTATCAGTATTCACATATTATATGTATTCTCTACTGAGAGCCTATTCAATCATTCAACCGTCAACATATGATAACTCTGGAAACTGCCATTGAAACTTTTCTAATATGATGTCAACATCAGAGCGATTCATCAGTTGAATACTACAGAATTTGTTGGAATCCACTAGATTAGCTATAATTTCGATAATTTAAAGAAACTTCAGAAAAAAATCCAGATATGACTTTTGTACGAGATTGGCTGAAGAATTGAGGTGGATAAAAATACCCAACCGATTTCTATCAAAATCTCAAATTCGATTTTTTGCAATTATAGTATTCTTTGTGTCGTACAATATTGAGCATTTATATTCATTTTTGATATCGTATAATACACTCATCATTCATTCATATTCAATGACAGGGTGTCTAATAATACATGGTTGAGAGGCATTGAGGTCCAGTAGTAGGAAACCAAATTGAATGTGACCAACGCAAGGAATAATCAGTGGATGATCCCAGCGTCAAACAATTTAATCAACTTCTATAGAGTTGGGTTGGTCAAACTTTCAGAACGATGAAGTTTTGTGATATATTTCGTCCCCCAGGTTTTCATATCAATGGATGGTATATTTGGATACGAACTCCCCAATCTCATATTAGGTTTTCATGAACAGATGATCAATGTGTAACGACTTCTATCGTATCATAAAGTGAGGAGTAATTAAAACAAAATCGCATCAAAGGTTTTTTCAATTGACTTCCAGTTGAAAGTGCGCAGACCATATCTAGGTTATTGGGTGATTTGGATTCCTAGAACGAGATCTTCGATAACAGTAAGGTATGGAATGACGAATTAAATTTTCTACCATATTCCAATGGATCGGTATAGTATTCATATAATGAAAGTTTCACCCCTTCTCGAATCATCTTCAGGCTATTAGAACAGAATTTGGCGTGTTTGATGTACAGCATACAAAACAATCTTTGAAATTTCAGAAAATTTCGATTTCTACATGTTTTCGTTGCATATTTCATTTCTATATCTATTTTGTCAACAGGTATAAAATCATGCCCAATGACTGGGATGACGATACAAATATAGGCCAGAGAAAATATACACCGAAAATTTTTAATTTGAAATGAGATTATATGTTCTCAAATATAGAAAAGGGAAAAATCCTCAATCGAATATTGAATTGAAAACATTTTTCTGTGAATTGAAAACTTCACTATGAAAATGAAGTTATTCTCGTGAGCATCAAACAGATAACAACTACTTTTCCGGCTAAATCTCCGCTGGACTTCGAACTACATCCGCTATATTTTGTGATTTGGGATTGTTATCAACATCCAGAATCCAATTTTGCGAAAATATCTAGAACAAGGTAACAGATTTCAAAATGGGTATTGGAAATTCCATTGCAATTTTGCGATGGAAATTTAATACATTTTGTAAACCCAGATGAATATTCATTACACGATATCAGATTTGCAAAAAAAAAATATCTAAGCAGAGCAGCATTGATTCTCTTGATCCAATGATTTTATTGATGTACAATGAAAAGAAGTGGTAAACGATGGTCCAATGGAAAATTTCAAGAAATCACGAGAAAAATGGTAGAAACTACACTAATACTATACGAAAAGGAGCAAAGGAAGGAGAAATAATTCACAAGGATACGGCTAGAGAATAGAATAAAAGAAATACAATCAAAACATGCAATATACATATAAGTAGAGGTTCAGTGAAGGAAGAACATGTATAAAGGAAAGATAGTAGGAATAAAGAACGAAATCGGAAATATTGCAGGAAAGATTTGAGAATATTGAGGTTTGGGAACTATATATTGAAGATCAATATGAAACAGCTCTAAAACGGAGGTAGATAGATATGCAGCAATTACAGGGGAGCAAAATACTATCCACAAAAATACAGAAATAATCAGTTTACAAGATGAGAAACTTGGAGAGAAATAAAGTTTCGGAAGCAACACAGAAAATCATTGTTATATCTGACTACAGGGTGTTGTTAATGAAAAAGCACTCTTGAGAACCAAAAGTGAAACCCTACATGTGACTAATTATTTGTTATATCCGTGGAATGTTCTAGAATTAAAGACCCCACAACTGTCCATTATATGTAATACCTGGCTAATTACAGGGTGTTTTGAATTAACACCACTCTAGGAATAGAATATAAAATTTCCACACCTGAGAGTCAATAGTCAAATCCATTGTATAACAGTGAAAAGCATACCTTAGAAAAACTGAATATTATGGTGGAGTCCATCCAATATCAATTGCAGAAGCTGTTTTTATAGGGAGCAAATGAAAACTCACTTCGCTAACACGAGCGTATATGTGAAGAAACGGAACGAAAAATAATCTGTACTACTCGTAAACATTTTCCGTCGGCAAACGGTACATCAAAAGAGCCGATAGTCAACGTGGACTCGAGTGAGGGCTGTCAGTTGTACAACCGATTCGTTTGGACCAATCAAGTTGGACATAATGCTGGTAGCTGTGTCTCTACGATGGGGGGTCATAAATCACGCGTTATATTTGTGTTTTAATAGCTCTGAAAGATTAAAAACCAGTAGCGTCTATGGTCTTGGTGTGTGCCGATCGAAAAACGTTTTAAGATTCAATAATAACCTACATCAAACAATAAAAGAAATTATTTTTATTTCTTAATGTATTTGTATAAATAAAAGCTTGTCTTTATTTTATTTTTTTCATTTTTCATTATTTATGAAGTATTTTTAAAATCTTGAAATATCTAAATAAAATTAGTTATCTCCGCCACTGCTGCTCACACGATTTCGCCGCAAGACTTTTTTATGCTTCTGCAACTGATATTGGGAAAACTATATCTTCAGGAACTATTTAATAATTTCTAACTATAAAAATGTCCCTATCTCATTTTGGTTTACTCTGATCAATTGACAGTACAAAGGTGTATTTTCAAAGTCTTCACGGGTTCTATACTGTCGTATAGCGAATAGCCTTACAACTAGGTTTCGATTAGGATCGGTCCACTTGATTAAATCCCTCAATATATGATTTCTGCAGGTACGATTTGACTGTGTACGTCATCATATCTGAGGTTATTCAAAAAGTAATACTAATGGAATATTGGTAAAAATATAATTGAATCAAATTAATAGTCAAGTACAGAATCCATAACTCATGATAGAAATAAATCACATACATATGATTTTTACCAGTAGATATATGCATAATAATAACTATTGTATATCACTTCCATCTAATTATCTAATTAGCAATAGTAGCACATAGTCACTCCAAATTATAAAATTCACATAAACCATTCTTTCTGTATAGGTTATCGTTGTTATTGATTTAATAATATGAAAAGCTATAGTTCACTCAACTAAGAACTGTATCCAAACAATTATCATTTTACTTGAATGGCAAAAATAAACTGTATTATGAAAATTACTCAAACAATCAACACAAGTGAAATATTTTGATATATAATCAAATTGTTACTTTATATATCGAGGAATGTATAGAAGCATGATTTTAAATGTTCGATAATAATACCAATTGTTACAAATAATGATAGATAGAGGAAATGAGGCTTACCCTTTGTAACTCTATGAACTTCGACACACAAAGAAGAGTTTTTGTTTGAGTTCCATTTATTTGATAAGAAAATTTTTTTTTTTATTGATTTTTATATTCACTAGATACATCCCGCGAAAATAATGGTTTTTGATTGAAAATGTTGCCATTGTTGAATTATGTTTCTAGAAGTCGCTTTCCTCAAAGTTCTGCTTTTTTCAATTGACTAGACATCGTGTGCATGATTCGAATCTTTTTTCTGAAGCTACCATTTTACTTTTCATTTTTTATCTATCAATTACTTCACAAATCTAAACTGAAAATTTTGCAGAGAGAGTTATACCATAGTGTACACACTGTATTTAGTCTGGAGACCGTAATTAAACGAAATTATATCTATCACTGACTTTAGTTGACTCTAATGCCCGATGAGAATGGAAATAAATCTCAAAATGCATGAATTTATCTTTCAAAATCATCCACTGAGATGTTGCTCCGCAATCAACTATAATTACTTCTCCCTCATCGAATAATCTTAGTGTTGATTTTAGTTATAGACTATACAGTCATTTCATACGATGATTCGACTGCTTTCCATACAGGGAACTCAAATATTAATATATATATATATATATAATATATATATATATATATATATATATATATATATATATATATATATATATATTATAAGAAGTTGAGGTTTGTCGACTGTCTATATATTCATAATTCCCAGGTAAACCCAGTTCACGACAGGTCATAATTATAAAAAAAAATCTTCGTTCGTTTATTTTAGGAATGTCTTTGTAGGAGTTCATTTCTTCATTCATTCTTGTAATATTATTCCTTATGAGAATTTTCCAATGGCTTCAAAAACTCATTGGATTTCCATACTTTCGCTAGATTTTTAATTATTTATAGGTATTTTCTATCATAGTTTGGTGGTATACTTTTCGAATTCTTATATAAAAAAACTCTGCTATACAGGGTATAACATTATGAGATTAATATTAATAACAATAAAAAATTCAGATGACCAAGTATCGACAACTCTCACTATAGCATTGTAATGGGTGAAAAAAAAAAATGAAATATCAAGATATATGCAAATGGAATAATAAAAACAAGACAAACTGAGAACGAAAATTATGAGAATGGGGAGAATAGTAGATGGCGATAAACGCAACGACAATAGTCGAGAACACATCAAAAAAAGATTCAGATACCCAGGAGTATTCAAATCAAATAATGGGAGCAATGACGAAGAACTGAAGGAAGAAGTAGTGGAAACAAAGAGGGTATTTTAATTAAAAAAACATTGAATAAAAGCAAAATATTGGGACAGAAAAATTAAATGAGAACAATAATCCAACAAACAATGTATGCAGTGAAGACGATAAAAATGAGCCTAAAACAAGAGAAAGAGCTGAGAGTAAGAGGAAAAAAATTATGAAAATCCCACTGAATCCTTCAGAAATAGATTATAACGGATACAGATTCAGATATAACAGAAAAAAACTGAATGAATTGGAAGGGAAAAGCTTGTTAAGAATCTACAAAGACAAATAATCAGATGGGCAGGACATATGTTGAGAGCGGAAGGCAGTACTCCAAATTACAGTATGGTGAATTGGCAACCTGGCTGGAGAAGAGAAAGCGGCAGATTGAGATTTAGTCGTATGCGAGAGGTGGAAGTTGACTCAGAGTGAGCAACTGGTGGGAAAAAGTCAGGGATAGGATGACATGGAAAGAAATAAATTCGAAATAATTTGATCAAATGATGATACGGACTGGTTCATCTCTTACCCACCCACAAATCACATTTCCTTTGTCACGGAACTTCCAGATGACCGCGAAATATTGAGAAACAATAATTGCCTATGTTTTACGAAGAAAAAGTATTGAAAAATAAATCGAATCATTTAGCACATGCGAGGAAATGTTCATTTAATGATTAGAAGTGATATATTGAATTTTCAAACAAATATATCATTGAAAAAAGATTATAAGAATATGACAAAAATTGCATAACAGTCCAGAAACCACGTGCATAAGTAATTTCTGAAAATTATCGCAGAGTGATTGAACCTCATGTTTCCTTCCAATGAATCTGAGTATAGATGAAACCCAAGTAGTAGTAGCTGAGAAGCCAAGGAAGCGGATTTTGCAAATGTATAAACCAGTTTTTTTTAATGATCATGGGTATTCTGTCTAATGAAGATATAAGACCAGCTTGCTCCAATGATTATTCAATTCATAATCATAATGATCGTTTGGAATTACAAGTGACAGTTCACCCCGTTGAAAAAAAAATATCATCAATTCAATTCATATTCCTACACATCTTCCTCTATACCATTCTACCAAGTCAATCTTAAGGAACACTACACCAGCAACGAACAGTCATAAATCTAACATTACTAATGATGCAGGATCATTCGCCGAGTAGTCGAATTTTACCTCGCATCGACATAACTAATAAGTCTACCGATCCCAGGCTATTATAATTTTTTTCTTCCCCTACATGTTTTAAATACACTGCTGAAACGTCAAAAATGAAGTTGTTGAAACATGCAACAGAATATTGGGCTAGCTAGCTTCTTTGGAACGCGCTCTGAAATTATAGTGTTTGTGTGCACAATGGAACTTCCCGTAACTATGACAAATAAGACGCTTTTTTCTCAAGAGGCTTTAATATCAACGCCTGTCGAAAATTGCACTGCCAAAAAATCCACCAGGCCTCCAGAAATCGGTGGTCCAAAACACTACCACTTCACTTAACACACATTCCTACTCGGAACTACCACTCCGACAGACATAATGATAGGTATAGCACTGCTATTCAAGGCGCACTTCAGGACGTCGTCTGGCCTTAACTCAGTTGAGTAAAGTGCGACCAGAAATCTAAGGAGGTCGGTAATCAATATAAGCCGACGATCTTCATTATTACCCATTGTTCGAAATATAGATAAGCAATAGAAGTGTGTGTCCCTTAAAAGATTCCCAGGTCCGGATCAAAATATCTCATAAAATAGTTTGGCATTTAAATAATAGTGGGCTCTCCATTATTTTCGACTTTTGTTGGCAGTTTTGTATTTGAATTTATTTGATAATAAAAAAGGTTGTTTTAGAACCATTGGTAAGAATATATTTGAATGTGTGTAAATAATAAAATTTACTTACCTGGAACGAAACTGTGGAAATCACAAAATTCGTCGGTCATCCTGAAGTAGCCATATTAAATTGATAGATTTTGATAAAAAAATCATAATCTCCGAACCTGAACACCCCCACATACCAATTTTGAATCAAATTTGACAATAATCAGGAAACTCGTCTTCCACCTTGAATTAATAAATTATGACAAAAAATTTATAATTTTCGACCCCGAAAACCCACGCATACCAATTTTGAATCATATTGGACTATAATCACAAAACTCGAATTTGAAAAAGTTAAATTTTGATATTTTACGTAGAATGAAAAAAATAATGTCACATAATGTTTGGGAAGTATTTTTCAATTCATTTTACAATTGAATTAAATGTTCAAAATGCCAACCATTCACTTCTTGACAATAATACTCGTACAACATTTTGTTGATTTCTTCCGTTATCCTAACTTTTGTTTCTGCAATATTGTCTGGTCTATTGAAATAAACTTTCGATTTCAAATAACTCAATATTGAATAATCAGGTATTTATTTATCTGTTTCGCTGAACGTCAGGAAAATGTCGTTCAGGACACCAAAAAATGATTCACAAATCCCACATAAATAATGTAATGCCAATCTAGTAGACTATTGCTTTTTTGATATTCAGAAGTGGCTGACACACGTCAGTGTACTGATGAATATTCGTGTGTATATTTGATTCAACTATGGCGCATTCATCCGAAACTCAGAGAATAGACATTAATTTTAATTAGGATTGGATGTGGTAATAAAACAAGAACTCAAAAGGAAGTTTATGAAATGTTCAATTATAAATTCCCTGGTCGTCACGTCTCACAGTCTACAGTTAGCAAAATAGAAACAACATTTCGTGAAACTGGACATGCTAGAACTATTCGGGAACAAGGTCGAAATGTTGAATTGGGCGAGGAAAAAAGTTAGATGTACTGTTAGCGATTGAGGAAAATCCGCATATGACAAGTAGACAACTTGCCGCCGACAATGATGTAAGTAAATCATCGATATTGAGAGCTTTACATGAAAAAAAATACCATCATTATGAAGATCAGTTGGTTCAGGAGCTAAATGAGGATGATCCTGATAGAAGGCAACAATTCTGTGAACTGATGATGGACAGAATGGAAGCAGATTTGCATTTCATGAACAACATTGTTTTTTCTAGTGAAGCTACTTTTCACTCAAATGGAACGATTAATAGACAAAGCTGTAGATATTAGAGCAGAGAAAATTCTCATTGTATGTGTGAGGCTCACACACAATATCATAAAAAAAATAGAATGTTTGGGGTGGTATCATTAACAACAGAATTATTGGCCCTAATTTTGCCGAAGGCACAGTTAATGGTGAGGTTTATCTAAATTTTTTTATGAACATTTCACAGCCTACATTGAAATTTTTTTTTCGTGATGTTATTGATCCAAATGCAAAAGATAGATCAATTTGGTACCAACAAGACGGAGCTCCACCGCATTACAAACGTATGGTTGGAGGTTATTTGAACGAAGTTTTCCCAATAGGTGGATTGGAAGACGTGGAACGAATGAATGGCCACCTAGATCTCCCGATTTGACTCCTCTCGATAACTTCTTATGGAGTTATTCAAAATCAAAAAAATAATTCGATAGGCCAGACAATATTGCAGATTAAAAGGTTAGGATAACGGAAGAATTTAACAACATTACCCCTGAAGTCTAACAAAATGTTGTGGGAGAATGGTGGTCATTTCAAACATTCAATCCAATTGTGAAATGAATCAAAATTATAATTTCCTACCTCTTGCAAACATAAGAGATATTGGTGAATATTATGATAGACTCAGTGCCAATCAATAACTCCATCCACTTTAGCGTTCCGCAATATCCCACTCGTTGTGGACCATATTCTACACAACAAGGAATAAGACAAATTATTATTTGAACTCTCCCCATCATCATTGTTTCAAGAACTTCAATTTCTCATAAAATTTGATCGACATAGCTTCATTTCATTATTCACTTGTGAATAAATACAAATGGTTATTTTTTTTTCGATCCTCTGTATAGCTTATGCACATGATCTCACGTTTTCTTGAATTATGTATAACATAAATGTATCAGTACCCCACTGAATTCCTTCAGTGGAGGTGCTTCATGGCTCATTTGATAAAAAAGCTACAAATTTTGATAAGATTCACTTTCATAGAAATGTAGTTCTTGACTAGGTAATTCATTGAAGAAGGGTAGTAATCTTGAAAATCATTGGAATTCAAGATAGCGGTGGTACTTCAAAATAGCTTCATACTATGGAACACGAGAAATTATTATTAAATATGCTTTAAAATACATAACGCATGTATAAATGTACCCAGAAAACATTTTGTGAGTCAAATTTCAATTACAGCAGTTTTTATCCCTTTTTTAAAATCAGCATATTTTTGAGCTACTAATATTGGCGCTCTTTGTGACGTGAACGACCGAAAAGGCGTAATCGGATTGATTGTGACAGATCGAATGTTCTGGCATTTATAGCTCAAGAAACTTGTCAACATTGCCGTTTAAATGTTGACAAGTTTCTTGAGCTATAAATGCCAGAACATTCGATCTGTCATGAAACAATATATTGTCGATTTTACAGTGCACATTAACCTTGTTATTCTTTATATTATGAATCATTGTGGTGAATCAAAACGATTTCTGATAAAGAGAAAGCCAATCATTTACTCTTGTTGAGGAGACGCGGCATAAGATTTGAAAATACGGCAACGTTGCAAAATTTATCGAAGCTGTCAACTATGGGATTGGTTGATCGGGTGATTACGTCACAACAGTTTGCAATGGCGCTATAAGGAAGCCATTTGAATTTTGCTGACTTTTTTTTTTCAAGTTTCAGAAAATTCGTAAAAACTAAAAAAAACCACCAACAGACTTCTACAAACTGCAGAATCCATGAAAAATATTTTTAAAATTTCGTGTCGTCACCCATTGTTCATAATATTTCCTCCATCTCACAAAATAGTGTTTGGTATCTATTCATATGTTCTTTAGGCCAACAGTTTCGTTTGTACTGGAATGGATATGTATAAAATCAACATAGTCATTAATGTTGTGAGGTCACATCTATAGAGTAAAATTGAAGAAGGAAGAAAAGAAGATTCTACAAGAATTAACTCTTAGATACATTTGAGTTACATACTTTATGGACTTGAGGTTTTATGCTATCACTAGCGGACCCGACAGACGTTGTCCTGTCTAAATTTCTAAGTTCATGAAATGTTTTTTCCGAAAACTCTCGTCCGCGTAGAATTTCTTTTTTTCTATGTTTTCCTTTATGTTGTTCCATCTAGATTATGCTTTTGAATCCTTCCGCTTCCTGTTGTTCCGTTATCTCGTTTTCCCGGTATCCTGTTATCCCATTTTCCTGTTACTCCCTGTTTTTGTTTATCTTGTTATCCTGTTTTTCCGTTATTCCCTTTCTTTTATCCCGTTTTCCCTTTTTCGTTTCCTTATTCCCTTTTCTTTATCCCATTTTTTTTTATACTCTTATCCCGTTTTCCCCTTATCCTGTCATCCCGTTATCCCGTTTTCCCGTTTTTTCGTTATCCCGTTATTCCCGTTATCCGGTTATCCCGTTTTCCTGTTTCCCCGTTTTTTATTCATTCCGTTATTTCGTTTTCCCATTATTCCCTTATCCTGTCATCCTGTTTTCCCGTTTTTTCGTTATCCCGTTATCCAGTTATTCAATTAATCCCGTTATTCCTGTTATCCCATTTTTTCTTTATCCCGTTATTCTGTTTTTTCCTTATCCCCTTATCCTGTCATCCCGTTTTCCTGTTATCCCGTTATTCCCGTAATCCCGTTTTCCTGTTATCCCGTTTTTTTCAAAAAAATAAAAAATAAACAAATAGGGGTTGATCGTAAAAGGGTGAAAATTAAGAGTAATATGAATTTTTTTATTCTAAGTTATGACAAAATAAAAATAAAAATTTTGACAAAAAAATAGGGGTTGATCGTAGAAGGGAGAAAATTCAGGGTTGTATGTATTTTTAAATGCTGTATCATAAAAAAATAAAAACAAATAATTAAAAAAAAAAAAAAATAAGAGGTGGACAACCCTTAATATTAAGGAGGATGATTTGTGAATCTCAACTATCCAGCGCGCCACCCGAACGCATAAAAAAAAATTCATTCAAATCTGTCCAGCCGTTTATGATACCGACTGCAGCGCCATCTGCCGGGCTGATTTGTGAATCTAAACCATCCAGGGCGCCACTCAAACACATACGAAAAAATCATTCAAATCGGTCCAGCCGTTTGGGAGGAGTTCAGTGCCACACACGTCAGTAAAATTATATACAGTGCTTCTCAAAAGTCCCCTCCTCCCCCTCTTATTTTTGGAACATTATACATAAACAAGTGAAATTTGGAAACTGAATATTAAAGGTTGTAAACTTTCCTACTAGTGATGATAGATGACGAAATCGTCAAAGATGACGTCACAAGGCCATTGTGACCAATAATTTTAAATGGAACCCTACGGCAAGCGACACATCTTTCAAAAAGTATCGAGAAAACCTATTCAATGATACTTATTTTGTTTGTGTTCATGGCAGATTTAATGGCTCATTAGTAAACATTATAATTTAAATTCCATTCAGTATGATATTAATTACAGATTTAAGAATCAGTATCTACTCGAAGGCATTGCTCTTAGTGACCTCCATTAACTTCCTGACAGTGAAATATCCTATTTTTAAACTCTTCTCGTACTTTTGCAAATGTGTCTGCGGAAACAGCCTCACATTCTGCAACAATACGTTGTTTTGAAACGTCAATATTGTGAGGTTCAGTGGCGTCAACCTTAGATTCAAGGTACCCTCACAGAAAAAAAATACAAAGGTGTGAGGTCCGGTGATCGAGCTGGCCATTCCGTTGTTCCTCGTCATCCCAATCCGTCTACCACGATACTCCTCATCCAAATACCGTCTTACTGCACCGTAATAGTGTGGAGGAGCACCATCCTGTTGGGATGTTATTTCCACATTGCCGAATTCATCTCGATTATCTTCCAAAATTTCAAGGATTAACGGTTCTATTGCGTTTTGCAACAGCTCTAGATAAATCCCACTAGTTAAATTATTATTATAAGAAATAGGCCCAACGATGTGGTTTCCCAGAATACCTGCCCAAACATTCACCTTCTGGGGAAATTGGGTATGTATTTCACGAAACAGGTGAGGATTTGCGTCACTCCAATACCTCACATTCTGTGTATTTACATTTCCATTCAGATAGAAAGTACTTTCGTCACTAAAACAAATTGTTTTGACATAGTCTGGCTGTTGGTTAATTTTAGTTTCCATATTTTCACGAAATTCTAGTCTTTGGTCTGGGTCGTCGTCTGAGAGTTGATGAACCATTTTTGATTTGTATGGATGAAATTTGTTTTTTTTTTCAACTCCCTGTGTACTGTACTCCGACTGACTTCACAAGTAGATGCAACGTGAGTTGTTGAAAAAGTAGGATTTACTATTACTTCTGCCAGTATATCAATTTTTTTCTCATCATAAATTTGTGGTCTGTCAGATCGTTTCGCATCATTAATACCACCCGTTGTTTCAAACTTACGAAGGAGCTTCCTTAAATAAGTCCTCGAAACGGGGCGATCAGGAAACCTCTCATCAAAAATGCGTTCTGCTGTATGAATATTCTGTTCATTTTCACCAAGAATTAGGATCGCTGCTACTTTTTCACCTAAAGCACGTACCATTTTGCTTCTTGAAGCACTCAAACATTTGGCTCACAACAGTTTAACAAATTATCAAAATATACAAAAATATTAAAGGTTCCAAAATCTGCCAAAACAGTGAAACGTTCGATCAACAATACACAAATTATTAAATGTACAAAAACTTGGACAATAACAAAAACGTCAGCTTATTTGACAACTATCCAGAGGCGGAGCTTGGATTTGCAATTTCAGTATTAACTGCTTTGCGTTTTTCGAAAGCGAATTGCCAAAACTGCCATAAACACAAACAAAATTAATATCATTGAATAGGTTTTTTCGATACCTTTTAAAAGAGGTGTCACTTGCCGTAGGGCTCCATTCGAAATTATTGGTCACAATGGCCTTGTAACGTCATCTTTGACGATTACGTCATCTATCATGACTAGTAGGGAAGTTTACAACCTTCAATATTCAGTTTTCAAATTTCACTTGTTTATGTAAAATCGTTCCAAAAATAAGAGGGCGGGAGCGGACTTTTGAGAAGCACTGTATATAAAGATAAGTTACACTCGTTTTCTCAGTTGCATAACAAAGTGCAAGATAATCTACCTTTTTCATACCCACACTTATTTTAACAGATTTTGTACATACATTCTAATAATTCTTTATAAGTATCTGTAGTTTCTGGTTAATCTGACCATTTTATTTTCCTTAGTAAATCATCCAACCACCAACCCCATTCATTTCGGGTTGTCCTTATTTCACGCTAGTGTGCTTGTCCCCAAATGTGCTTGAAAAAGCACTCTGTAGAACATGTTGTTGGAGTGCTCCCTTTGTTGGTGGCAGATTTTCAACAGTACAACAATACTACAATTTCTTATAAAATATTAAAAATATTGTCAAGAACGAATTTGTGCGGTTTTGATATGACTAGAAATGCGGTAATAGCTATTTTTAAAAGAATCCATGTCTTACAAGTTGCCTTTTTTACTTTTCCATGAAACCAGAATTGCAGTCACCTCATGTGGAAGCGTGGAATCCAAGTGAAGCATTAGCGCTTTTCCTTCCAATTGATGTAGCTATGGCATGTACCGGAATAACTCTATATTTTTTTTCCGTTTCAAATGCAACACAAAGTGTTATCAGGCTTCAATCTGTGAGTTCAAAGGAGTATGTAATTACTAGCACTAATACATCCGTATCTACAGAGCGGATAACAATATTTTTCAATCCATATCTTTGAGATAAAGTATTGTCATTGAATCCGCTTTCCCATGACCAGGGCATGTCACTTCAATCAAGGAAACTACACTGACTGACTGACATTTCCTTCAACTTTATCTCTTGGAGTAGTAATGAAGGGAGGTATGAGGAAAATTGAAAACAATTTGAATTTCAGTCCCCACCTTGAATTCCAACGACTGTTCGGAATGCCCTTTTCCCTTCTATAATATAATAGTCATGAACTACATTCCCACCATTCCCAAGTAGCATTTTCAGTGGACGGATCGTGGCGGCCAGGATTCTGGAAAACCTCTGCCACGAGATATACACGGATCTATCACGCGGCGGCTACCAAAATGGGGAACACTTTTTTGGTGGACGCTACGTTCCGATCTTAGTTCCTGGATTTCAGATAGCCACATTCCAACTACGTTGTATTCACCTGGTAAAAACATGCATATGTAGTGGCCGACACTAGACACGTTGAAAAACTGACTGCGCTTGTGTTATTTGAACGTAGCTCGATCTCTATCCTGCAACATATTTTTATAATATGTTCCTCATTCTTTCAGTTTCCTTGATTCATTACTCACATTCAATCGAGTATTAGTGAAATAATATATAACATACAAACACCTAGGTAAATATATTGAATTTACATACTTCTGATCGGAATAAAACTGAAACGATTGGAAGTTTATTGTGAAATATGCATGTTGTAGCTCGATTTTGAGTACATTCCATATGACTACTCTTTATTTGAGGAAAACATAATTTTGGAAATAAGTGGCATCTAAAATTATGTACTTCCCTGAAATTTTTTCATGTCAATTTCGATTACTTTTGATCACAATACTAACATAATGAATTACTACGTTTGATGCAGTACTTACGACAAACAAATATTTATTGGATGCTTCGTTTATTTTTCTAATAATGGCGACCCAGCACATTCCTGTAAATAAGGCGGCTCTTGGAGAATATAACTTCAAAATGGTAGAAACTGAAAATATACCACCCTGAAGTTCCTTTCATCGTGAAGTGGCCAGCGGAACTAACTTATCAACTTTTCCACTACTAGAAAGTGGTGCCCACGTCGAAGTCCATGACTCACCACCACCGAAGATATAACCTAAAAATTACAAAAGGTCTCATACCTTTGAAAGTGGCGAACAAGTCGCGGCTATCATAACCTGCCACTTCAAAGTTATAGCTTCGAAATTGCGGGTACATGTCCACTAATTGTTAAAAAAAGACGTGTAGCAAGTATGGTGGATTTATCCAGCTCCAATTAACAATTATCAAGTAACAATTACCAATAAAAAAGTAATGAAAATGATGGCATTTTTGAAACTGAATATTACGCAGGCGCACAAGTCAGATATCCGATCAATTTAAATTAAACTTTCAATACAAAATCAAGAATTGTCTATTGGAAACGCATTCAATTTGAATGAATATCATGTAAGCCACAATAGAATAATTTGAGAAGAGTAAGGTTAGCTTTCGTCATCGCGCGGACCAATCCACGGCAACATGATAGTGAATTTTGAAGGAAATTATAACTTTGTAGTAACTTTTATTGAATGCGAACTGTGACAATCACTTATGGAGATGGCAAAAAAGTAGCTGGCAATCATCACATGTCACAATCAAGTGCCTGCCATATTGAAGGTTTGATGGAAGTAACTTAAACGTCACCGAAACTATCATACTCTATTGAAACTGATTGTGAGCTCTTAGTGATATTCAAGTGGTACAGGATGGTTACCGCCACGCTTATTTTCCACTTTCGAATTCAAAAACTTTCAAAGTGATTCTGCTTGGTGGCCATAATGTTTCAGACACCTCAATTGAACTACAAGTTATAGAAATATGGAGTGCTATCATATATTGGAATAACGGGACTACAACCATGTAAATATAAAATTTCAGTTATTCTCACTGTATAGTGGTAGATTCAGTGGTGATTACGTAATAAACCACCGAGTTGAAGTTGCAGTACCAGTTTCGTCAATATTAAACTGTTCGGGTAGGGGATTTTCCTATCACAATTTATAGTTTTTCCATACCTAGCACCTCCACTACTCAGTCTAGTACTTATGTTATGTATTTCTGTGAATACTGTTCCGGATTGAAAATAAATTATTTTATTATAATTACTAACATTTCGAATATACAGGAGAATAATTTTTCCGTTGACCTCGTATTAACGAGTCTGTTCAATCAACACGAAATCGATCGTTAATGACTGCTATTAAACTTCAATTTATCTTTCGATCAAGATTGTGATATGCAGCCAAACATACACCGAAATCGACCATTAATAACCTGTAAATGGTCGATTTCTCCATTATTGCAAAATTGTGGTATAAGCAACTAAACATACACGAATTCGAATATTCTCAAAAATCCAAATCATTTCACTTTTGCGCTGTCAAATTCATGTATTTCCAAATCCAAATATTGCAAGTTTCCTCCTAGTGGAAGGACATGGATATCGAAAATTCAAGCTTGACACCAGGAACGAGGTCGACGGAATGTTTTTGTAATCAACTCGTATATCAAAATGGCGAATAATGATCTCGAACCGTTAACTGGTCGATTTCTCCATTAAAGCATCATTGTGGTATATGCAACTGAATATACACGAATTCGAATGTTATTCAAATTCCAAATCATATTACCTTTGCGCTGTCAAATGTATGTATTTTCAGAAATAAATATTGTAAGACTCCTTCTAAGTGGATGAATGTTTATGGAAAATATCACGTTGACACCAGGAACGAGGTCGACGGGATTTTTTTTTAATCAATTCTTATAATGAAATGGCGATTAATGTTCTCGAACATTAACGCGCTCGCATCGCTCTCGCGTTGAAATATCTCATCCATTAATCGCCACCATCAATACACTAGTTGTATAATTAACTATATTCAACTGATGTCGCCTTGTTTTACAGCCACGAGTTTGTTTCCGATGGAATCTCACAATGACAAATTCAGATTCTCGTACACGTTAAAATCACTGTGGATGTATTCATTCCACTCAATCGACGATATTTTGTTTCAGGTATTCAATTTCTTCGAGATTGTCCGAAAGAACCAAACATTCCGGTCTACATGGTAGTGGGCGGCAGTGTCGGCTGCATCAAAATGGGTCTGACACTCTGGTCCCAACTCCACACGCGGCGTACAGATACCGCAGCAATGAATGCCACCTCCATAGGATCCAAGGTAGCCTCAGTTGCCTTAACTATTCTACTGATCACCTGGTTTTCTTTGGGCAACTACTGGATACTTCACATCAAGTGGCCTGACTACGCTCCCACCCTATTTGAACCAAACAGGTGGTGTCACAAGACTCTGTACGTCTTTTCCTTAGTCCATTTGTGTATTATCTACTCGCTTATAGGGATGGTAGTTATACTCGTCATCATTTTGGCGGGTTGCCAGTTATTTGGGTGCCCTTGGTTAGGACCGACAAGGTTCAAATAGCAAAATTTCCCAGATTATTTCGAACTATGGGATGTCCCAAGGACCTATCATTAGACTGTTTTGCTCAATGTAGTGTGAGTGCTTCATTATCTGTACTTTTGTGTTGTTCATAGATGAAGAAGTAAAATGGATATTGAGTTGCTTCCATTTGTGGAGAAATTTTCTACCCGTAGAGAATAGGGTTGTTCATCCATTCCACTGTGTTGATGAACTGATTGGATATTTGTGGTTCAATTCATATGGAACTCCATATAGGAGTTCAGATCTGATAATCGGTTCATGGATGATGATGAAGTGGTCATATAGAAAATCACGTGGAAATTGGTCGTTCATAAAAAATATCAACAAATACCGGAATATAAGTACTCACAGAAAAAAATATGGTAACAATTCCTTTCGAGACATACAGAGGCATGTGATGATCAAAAAATTTGTGGAAATTTATCGTTAGATGGTTCACAATACCCACATTGATATTGCTAGAGTTACGGATATTTTTTTGTTCAATGGAATTGGGGCATAAAGGTTCGTAAACCATCATTTCCATATTTATTCACATATCTAATGTATATTCAGTAAATAGTGACTAATGTATGCTTACTTGTTTGCCTCCATTTGATAGGGATAATTACTTTCTGAATACAAATACAAAGTCAAACGCAGCTCTCACGAACACTCCTGGAGCGACACAAACAGTCGTAATGAACGTTAACCCTACGTTTTAATCATTAGTACTAGTGTTTATATGAATATATACGA
Source organism: Gonioctena quinquepunctata (assembly GCA_018342105.1). Lineage (NCBI taxonomy): Eukaryota > Metazoa > Arthropoda > Insecta > Coleoptera > Chrysomelidae > Gonioctena > Gonioctena quinquepunctata. Next base: position 1,048,781 of record JAFIRS010000125.1, read on the forward strand.
AACAAGTTCCTTGAAATCATTTATTTCACATAACTGAAATCTTTATTTTCTAAGTAGCCAGTTTGGGGACGAAATTGAACATTGTTATAGAATATTGAGGAAAAAACATGTAATTCTAATTCTAACATAATTTTTTTTGCATATTATGTAATATCTAAACCTACTTCAGTCCAAAAAATCAGAAGTTTTGGTAAAACGTATCACATATGATATTTCTGTGTTTAGTGCACTTTTTTTTACAGTTCTTGCAACCAGTCTTACATTTGATATATTTGGCTCGCGGAGAAACACTGCATCTTGATTTTTCCGAAGGAGTATTCTCATTAGATGTTTTTCGGTTATTCAGAAGCCTTTCAAGTGGTTTTGGAATGGAGATAATTTGTGATCTCGCCATTATCCGTGGCTGAACAAGGCTGAGGCCGATATCTTCCAGGAACTTCGATCTGGGCATTTTTGTGTTAGGGTTATTTGCATGATAAATTATATTCGAGTTCATTGTAGCTGCATTGAGGAAGTGATGAAATACTCTCAAGGGCCAACGACGACAAGTTCTTGCTATATTGTAAGTTTGACACTTTTGGACGACAGTATCGACGCCTTTAGTAATATTGTAAGACAATAGTATGTCCGGTTTTTCCACATTTGGAGCAATTTCTACCAAAGTTTCATGATTTATGTGCATAGTTGATGGAATAATTACGTTTATATTTCGTTTAGGACAGTATGAGATGTGTTTCATGGGAGTTTTTTGGTGGAATCCGAAAAAATATTGTCCAGGAATCTTATTTGCAACAAATTACTAAGGTAGCTTTTTTATTTTTTCTTAGTGTACCAACTAAAGTAAGCATTTAGCCAGTATCTTTTCTGCTGAAGTATACTAGTGTATCAATTATGCGTTGTGGCATTTCTGCCTGATTCAAAGAGAGGGTGACATAAGCGCGGCACAATATCAATGGCTTATAGCTGACTTGGAAAGGTCCATCAGGCTGCGTTCCAAGATATGGTTCGAATTGTAAAGTGTAGGCTGTTCTAGAATCACATAAGGCAAATGAATCAACGCCATATCGTGCAGGTTTCTTGGAAAGGTCATGTTTAAAAAATAATCGCCCTCCATAATTCAAAAGTTGCTCATCTATGGTTACGTAATCTCCAATTAGTAATTTGCTTGGCAATTGTTATTGAACTGAGTGTAGATGTTTCTAATTGGAGCAAATCTGTCGAATACTCTCCTCTCTTCCCTAGTATTTATTTTGTCATACCTGAGGCATTCCGAAAGTAGAAATGACTGTAGCTCATAGTTTTATGAAATATTTGGTCCAAGTCTTGACACCTTCCATAAATCTTTGACGTTTTAATGACTGGATTTGCAAATTCCGGATGAAATAAGTAACCCAACAAATGCTTCTATTCCTTTATCATTAGTTGGTTTGTAGTCTCTTGAACGTTTGTAGCTGTCAGATAGCTCATTTATAAATATGCGGCATTCTTTGGCCCTGGCAGATGAGATATTATATTTTGACTCCTAGTTTTTTCTTGTACCCTATTTGTCTCCTTCGACCATCGTGTAACCTTATCCTTACCAAGAAAAAACGAGGACCTATCTATTTTTGTTCTTCGTCATTTGACAGATCTTCTTCACTTGAAGATTCTGTATTGGGGTGTACATATGAATCTCCAGGCTTTGAATCGCTCTGTATGTTATTTGAATCTGAATCAGATGGATTTTCATCATCAAGCAATTCGTCATCGGTTTCGACCTCGTCAAATAATTTCAACAAACGAGCTCATACTTTTTCAAAATCTCCAATTTTTTCCCTTGAAAAACTGTGGGAAAGAGAAGATGACAAAAATAAATCAGTAACACAAAATATTCAGAAGATCTAACTAATTCTGAATGGCTAAAACAAAAATATACTTACCTAAAATATATGGATCTGCAAAAATCCAACGTTGGTACTCGCGGGGTATTGTCGCAAAACGGCTAACTATACACTGATCAGCGTGTGTCAGACCCTGGAGGAGTAGTCCAGTCATCTTAGTAAGTTCACCTCGTAATTTGAGATACCCAGCTGAATATTTGTATAAACTTGTATTTTGGCATTCTTAAAGTTGTCTCAAAACCTACATATGGTAGGGTGTACGCGTCTATTGAAATTTGTGGTCAAAGGTCACAAAATCGTTTTTTGCAAATATCTCATTTATAATGTATTAATCATCAATATTGTAGAAAATTGAATTCCTTACAACTTTTGTTTCAAAAATTTTTCTATACGTTGAATCGTTTGTGAGATAGAGGGCGGAGAGCGTGCGGTTAGAGCATAATGTAAGGTCAACCGGTCTAGTCCCGGTCAAAACACGCTATATAAAGTTTATAAATTATTGATAATTGAATAATTAATAATGATTTTAATTTGTTATCGAATATTACATTATATTTAATCATTTTTCTACTTCCGTATCTATATTTGATTAGGTATTAATTCATTTGATAACACTTACCTGCCCGTGTAGTTATAGAATTGTTAAGAAGAATACTCAAATTATATTTCAATTCCAATGTGATTTATATTAATAACTCCTCAAATAATTGAGAAAAAAAGAAATTCTTAATTTATGATTTTATTAAAAAAAATATTGTCTTCTGAATAGAATAAAAATTACATGAACTGCAACTTATTATAAGTTCAATTATCTCCTTCTTCCTCATCGTCGTCTCCCAACCACTGTGGTGTTTTGGAGTCTTTCCGTATTGCAGCCATTATTGCATGGCTTATTGGGGTACATTCTGTTCTCAAATGATCTATTTTTCCTTTTCTGTTTTCTATAATGACTTCTTCTGAGAAATGCAATAACGTTTTTGGAATTTCTTGATTAACATCATCCAACATTTTACTGGAAGGTTGGATAAGATTCGGTTTCAACTATAGGTGATCGGATATCTTCTCTAATAATAGCTGCTGCACCTTCTACAATTATCAGCGTTTCTGCTGCGGGATCTAATTTTTCATTATCGAACCAAGCTTTTTATAGAATATTGGCGTGTGCATCACGGAAAGAAATGATTGTTAAAGCTTCAACTTTCTTCATTATAATTATATCGGTTGAGTACTTCTGTTGTAGTCTTGTGATAATAGTTTAATCATCTGGTGAATACCCTGTCGAAACATTTTTGAGCTCTTTGAGTGTAAATGGTGAGTCATCATTATTTTCGATGTAATTGAAAATTTCTAACATAGCTTCTGTAACTTGATTATCTTGACGAGGTTTCTGAAGAGGCGATGATGATGATGATTTATTTGAGAAGTTTGTAAAGCAAACAGAATGGTATTTTGCTTCAGCAGCAATCAAATCATATTGGAGAAGTATACGACTTTTCACCAATTTTTCAAAATCATCACCATGTTCTTCTGCTTTTTTTATAACGGTGTGTTCAAACTCAAGAGTACCAACATTTTTTATCTTGCGTCCATATTGTTTTTATTTCTTTATCTTTGCGGCCTCGTCAGCAACGTCACCACAAAATAAGCATTCCTTTTCAAAATCAAACACTTCACTTCGTCTTTTACGGAGTACAGATGGAGAAAGTGTAGTTTCTCCTTGTTCTGGTTGCCGTTTTGCTGCTTGAATACAGTTTTTACTAATGCAAACACTTCGGCACTTTTCATGTACTTTTACAGAAGTTACGGATTTTAAATGATCAATATGACCGTCGTTTCGTTCGATACTAGCAGTTCTTAAAGTTTTTATACCGCGCACTACTTTAACTGATGATTCTGGCTTATTACATAAAAATACAAATCGGCCATAGCTCTTGAAATTATACCTCCGTAGTTACCAAGATACGATTCAAGATTAATGAATAACCAAGGTTAGTAGAAAGTGGTTACCTGAGAAAGATGAGGAGCATAACTATACAATAGTATTGAACATCTGTCCCTACTGGCTATAAATAGGAAGGTTCGTACTATATAAGAAGGGTCCTAATGTCCAGGTATAATTCCCAAGTATAATTTTTAACATTATGAAAAAAATTAAGAGTTTACGGAGTTTAGAGAATATGAACTCCATTGTTGTCTACTTCAATTATAATTAGTCGAAATGAGAATATAATCAAAATGTTATTAAAGTTTGTCCCTTAATTATTTTTTGATTTTAGGAATCGGTTGTAAGTATTATTGAATAGATAGAATAAATTGATGGAAAAAATGATCAAATATAATATAATAGTTGATAACAAATGAAAATTATTATCAATTATTCTTTTATTATTAATGAATAAACTTTATATAGCGTGTTTCGACCGGGACTATACCGGTTGACCTTACATTATGCTCTAACCGCACGCTTTCCGCCCTCTATCTCGAAAACGATTCAACGTATAAAAGTTGTAGAGAATTCAATTTTCTACAATATTGATTATGATTACAAATAGCGAAAAACCCATAGGAAATGGGATATTTGCAAAAAATATGCAAAAAATCGATTTTTGTGAACTTTGACCTCAAATTTTAATAGAAGCGTACAACCTTCCATATGTAGGTTTCGGAACACCTTTTAGAATGCCAAAATACAAGTTTATACAAACATTCAGCTGGGTATCTCGAATTTCGAGATTCTTACCTAATTTTGACTAAGATGACTGGACTAGAGGGGAAATAATGCAGGTACTGCAGCGCAGGGCCATCTCGTTATTTTGATGTGAAATATACCCCCTATGTTAGGCGCATGGGGTGTTCAAATCACCGCGCGAGTAGCGTAGGGTTAACGATATTTCATTAATATTTTCTGTTATAGCACATATATCTTTCAAAACACCAGCTCTATTGTAGCATAATTTTCAAAGTATTTGAGATGGCACCAATTAAAACAAACATGTTATCAAGAGACTAACATACATACATTTCAGGTTGGAGTGAGGTCAAATAAACCGACATTCATTAAGCACTATTGAGTGAATATGCATTTGTATCCCACATGTGAAGAACCTTCACGTATGTCCGTAATTATATATGGCAACAAGTGATACCATTCATACCTAGGCACAACTTTTCGAGTCACCGTGATCCAATAAATGTCCCGTTCATCATGAGTCAGAGCTAAATATTGCCAAAATAAGAAAATAGTAGTGAACATACAAAGTACTACGACTTACATCTTATATTACCTATGGCAGAAAAAAATATTTCAACTTCTATAACAGAAGATCATTCGTGGGGGTGAAGAAAATATATTTTTCTGGTGAATCTAGTTATTCACGGCAAATTTCCTGTTTATGTTATCATTTTTGGTAGAAAAATATGGAAAATAATGGATTGTCAAACTTTTTGAGACAAGTAATTCAACTTCAATCCCCAGAACGCAAATATCAAATCAGGTACTCAACTCAGTGCTATAGAGGATAATGTATATACTCAAATGTAGATCATTTAATGAAAGAGTGTTATGTGGGTGCGGAATAGGTTAGATGAAGAAAAAGATCAATATTATACCTGAATCCATCAGAAGAAGCTGCAAACCTATTATTCTTACTACAAGAAATATCAATAGTTTTTTCTGGTGGGGAATTATAATAAGTTCCATTCTGATCTGATATCAATCTTACAGTTGGAATTCGAGTTTCAACTAATATAATATCAAATGAAAAAAAAAAATTATGAGGGGTGATTTCGAAATTCATTCAATTTTCTCTGAAGTGGAGATATAATAAAGTAAAAATAACATCAATTTTACTTGAAGTGTATTAACTGGACATATTATAATTGATTGGAACCTATACTTTCGGAAAAAGAATTCATTCGGAAAAGTTTCTTGATACCAATTTTTTTTTATTTCGGGTCGATTGAAAGGCAAATCTTCGAATAAAAAATATTCTGGGTGACACAAGATATCGGGCCACCCCTGTAACTTCTGCATTCATGAACGGATTTTTCTGAAATTTACTACAGTTATAAAAGCAACCATTTCGGATTTGATCACATTACAATTCAATATGGCGGACTTCCGGTTGTTCTGCAAATGCCAGTAACATTCTTTTTTCAAATAGAACACCCTGTAAATTTTTACATATTCAAGTTCAACAGGTAAAAACAAGTCCAAATCATATGTCAAATGTAATTTTTTTGAAACAGTTATTAAAATTGTTTTTTTATTTTACCTCGTGGATAAATGAGATTTGGTCAAAGCTATTCACAATGAGTCGCACATAACAGAAAAACATATTTTTTTCTGAATCAATTCAGTCACATCACATTCTAATCAAAAATTCATTTTTTTCAAAAGAACCCTATGGGCCACTACCTGTCTCTCTAGAACATCATTAAGGAAAAAATAACATCATTTTTGTATTTCGGGCAGTAACAATTGTATAATTCAAAATTACAACTAGTTCATGAATTTCCTTGCAGTTCGAATAATTTTTCACCATAGTAAGCTGTGGAAAACAACATTTCTGAATCTTGTAAACTAAATGTGTTTCGTTGTCATCTTTCATCTCAACTCTCGAAAATTAGTTCACTTCCGAGAATTAGTTTAGTAGAAATGTAAAATAAAAATTATAGGTTCACAAGAAGTAAACAGGTTGATATGTTATTAATTTACGGAGAATGTCTTAAAAACAGTGTCGCCGCTTGTCAGTTATACGCACAAATAACTTTTTCCAAAAATGTGGAGAGAAGATTCCGAAAAAAACCCAACAACGGAAAAGATGATCGTAAGTGAGGAGGCAGAAATGAACGTTTTGCCTATGTCGATTCTCATCCAACTGCTTCGACGCGGGAATTGGAATACCAATGCAATGTTAGTCGGGAAAACGCTAGAGAATTTTAAAAACACCATTATAGTGCTTATAAGTATAACTTACACAATTAGTTGACAATATTCAAGAAATGTTGTTTTCCACAACTTACTTAGTTGGAAAATTATTCGAACTGCAAGGAAACTCATGAACTAATTGTAGATTTTTGAATTTATACAATTTGTTACTGCACCGACATACAAAAATTATATGTCATTTTTTTCCTCAATATATGTTCTAGAGAGACAGGTAGGTGGCCCAAAGGGGTTCCATTTGAAAAAAAATAATTTTTGAGCAAAATGTGATGTGAATTGATTAACCAGTGACAAAAAAAATTTCAGAAAAAATTAGTTTTTCTGTCATTTGCGACTCATTGTAATAGTTTCGAACAAATTCATTATCCACAGGTAAAATAAAAAAACAATTTTAATTTCAATTGTTTAATAAAATGACATTTGACATAAGGTTTGAACTTGTTTTGACCTGTTGAACTTAAATATGTATAAATATACAAGTTCTTCCTTTTAAAAAAACAAAGTTACTGGCATTTCCAGAAAAACAGAAAGTCCGCCATATTGGATTGTAATGTGATCAAATCCGAAATGGTTGCTATATAACTGTACCAAATTTCATCAAAATCCGTTCACGAATGCAGAAGTTACAGGGGTGGCCTAATATCCTGATTCACCCGGTATGTGAAAATTTAGTACAAATAATTGCCTTCTGTCCATAGTTGTGAACTACGTTATTTTCGATGAGAACATAATTTTTTATGGATTTCCTGAAATACTTTATGAATTATGATTCGATTCCATGGAATCTCACATCTACATAGTGTTTAAATTAGCCTTATAATTATGAACATCTATTCTTTATTTATAAGTTATCTGATCATGCAACTCCGATGTAGTTATTGCTAATCATCAAGGTTGAGTTCGTTCTGTTTCGTATCGAATTAGTATTGTCTGTTATAGTCTGTTGAAATATACACTGTGGAGCCTGATTAGTTGGAATCGACTTTTGACCTATAGTCTGAACCAATGCCACTGTCCCAATTACTTTCAAATCAGTCAAATGGCTGAAACTCCAAAAAGTCAACAAATCAAATGTGGATGGATACTCACTAGCTTCGTAATAAATATGCAGGTGCTCCTGTTTAAACATCATGTCAACACACTCAATTTGAATGAAGAAATGCAATATGGAATTTTGGGGATCAATTATTTGATATTGGAACTAAACAATACATCTTCTGTTGAATGGAAGAAGCGGGTCTTCAAACTCCTGCATATTATTTTCCATGATCATTTCATTTCCTAAACATCATCCATACACAGTACCAGTCGATTAATACTTCTCCTCTACGAAATTATGGAAGAAGAACACACTATAGCTTGGCCGACATCATCGAACATTATGGTCTCATTACACTATTGAATTGTATAATGTAACCCTGAGGTTTTTTTATTGACTCAAGTACACGTATTCCTGATTTTGAATGACAAGAATAAGAGGATGATATATGATGCTAGGTCATAAAGATGTTTCCCAAATATTTGCTGAGAATGTAAAATTTCGAAAATCAGAAATTCTGCCAAACAAACAATCAACAATTCGATTTGTCCTACCCTGTATAGGATTGTAGAATTGCTTGGGATATTTGATTCGCAAGGGTTCGTCTGTTTTGTGATCAGTTGCCTTCCGTACATAATAATCATCGTGAATTTTCGAGAATCAAATACTCTCTGATTACGATCTCTCACACAGATTCTGATGGAAGGCAGATTTGAGTGCTCATGAATTCGATCGTTCTCCACGTACCACGTTTGCCATTTTAATAATCACCTTGTCTTTTGAAGCTTAATTAATTTTGCCAATAACCAACGGGTTTAGTATGGAGAAAAATATTAAATCATGATTATATCAATATTTTTGACAAATATGTGTCTATTTGCAAAAATAACAAAATTTTTTCATTCGAAGGAAAAAACAAGGAGAAACATAAAACAACAAGTGGTCGGATTCAAAAATAATTTGCGATAGGGAGTTATTTTAAAATTTTGAAAACTCAAATATTGCATTATTTTCAGAATATTCATTCAATTCCAATTGCCATTTGAGAAATATTTTATTCAAATATCATTCAAGCTGGAGGATTCATTGTTACATAACATCACTGGTAGTGATTTTTTCCCCAAAAAAATCCCAATATTCATACAGATTTTTTTTAAAGGAATGGTATTGGTGAAAACAACGAGTTGCCAGGCAAATGATCCATAGACCGGGGCTGATAATTTTTGAAACAAAAAAATAGTAGGATGAAACCCAATGGAAAAGGAAAAAAAATATATATAACAAAAATGAAAGGAAAAATTATTTACGGGTGATATGAGGTTGGGAAGTGGAGGGGGGTGCGTTTTTAAGAGTGAAAAACGGTTTATCTCGATTTCCGGCAAAACTACGAGTCCTATGGGAAAAAGTTGTAGGTCAGAAGAACTACAACTTTTATTTCTATCCTTTTTTCACATAACCTCAAAATTTATGTGAAAAATTCAAATAACCAAGTTTTTAGTTTTTTATTTTTATCTTTAACAGAAAAAAATTACCTTTTCATGTCCCAAAAACACTGTAATTTTATTGATTTGAAATATTATTTTTTTCACCTTATTTTGACTCAATAACGAAAAAGCACCCTAATTTTCAATCGGAAATTCTCCCGTCAAAATATCGGCTTTTTTAAAAAAAGGCAGTGGGCTTTTTGTTCGTTGAAATCTCTTTTTTCTGATGGTGTGAAGAAATATACATTACTATGGTAAATGTTCTCAGAAAATGCTAAGAATCGAAAAAAAACTCAAATACAAAAATTTAATAAGACATACAATATTTTGGGAAAGTTGTAGAATCTTCTTCAAATTATATGCGTAGATGCCTATTTATTGCTTTTTTGAAATAACTCATGTACCTGAGTGACCTACGGAAAATTTTAGCCCATCAAAAGTTATTTCATAGAGAAGTAGGAAAGGGGATAGGAGGGTCTGGGCCTTATTACCAGTTATTTCTTTGCATTTTCTGAGAACATTTACCATAGTAATTTTTTTTCACACCATCAGGAAGAAGAGATTTCAACCAACAAAAAGCCCACCGACTTTTTCCAAAAAGTTGATAGGGTGCTTTTTCGATATTAAGTCAAAATAAAATAAAAAAATAAACATTTTGAATCAAAAAAATTACAGTGTGTTTGGGACATAAAAAGGTAAGTTTTTACCAAATTTCGTGAGTTTTTTTTTTGTAAAAGATAAAAATAAAAAACCAAAATCTTGGTTATTTGAAATTTTCACATACATTTTGAGGTTATGTGAAAAAAGTGTGGATACAAAAGTTGTAGATCTTTTCATTACCTACAACTTTGCTGTTTTTTTTCCATAAGACTTGTAGTTTTGCCGGAAATCGAGATAAACTGTTTTTTACTTTTGAAAACTCACCCCCTTCCACTTCCCGACCTCAGATCGCCCGTAAATCATTTTTCCTTTCATTTTTGTTATATTCTCTTTCTTTTCCAATGGGTTTCATCCTACTATGATTTTTTTTCACTTTTTACCATTTTCAAAGGCTTCAGCCCTGGTCTATCCATTTTTTTGCCGCAAACAAACAACTTACGTGAAAAAAATTAGGAAATAAGTAAACTCGACTGTGTAAGGTGTAAACTTCAAAAAAGATGGAAACAAGATGACCGGAAAATATTGTCAGAAAATTATATTTTAAGAGGTTATTCGTTGAATTTATTACTGTAAACAATTTCACGCAGTCGGATGCATCTTTTTAATTGAACAATAAAGATAAATGATTGCCTCCGACTGCGTGATATTGTCCATAGTGTGAAGTTTAATAGTTAACCTCTTGAAACACTTGAAACATGATTTTCTGACAATATTTTCTGGTATTCTCGTTTCCATTTTACACTTTTCAGTTAGGATTATAAAACGGTAATGGTCTGAAGTCATTGAGCCGTTCGTTATTGCCAAGTTTGACTGTACTCGATTAAGTTTCAAAATATTCACGTGATAGTGTATTGAAAATGTAACGAAAATGAAATAATAACTGAAACCGGAATAAACCAACTAACGAGCAAATTAACCAATTACTGATGTACCAAACTATACGCTGTTATAACCTTCTCACAATATGGCGTCTAGTTGTCGCCATATTGAATTTTGACACAATATGGCGTCTGGTTGTCGCCATATTGAATTTTGATTATTACTGTCATGTCCTCATTCACAATATGGCGTCTGGTTGTCGCCATATTGAATTTTCATACAGTCTTCAGTGAGACTCGTAACATTTAGTCAATTCGATTGACGTAAGAATCATCAAAATCGGCCCACACGTTTGGTGTCTAGGGCGCCACAAAGGAACAAACATACATAGGCTGATAAACACATTACCCTCCTTTGCATCGCGCAGTCGGGTAATAAAAATTAAGTGTTATGCGGAATAGTTATTATCCCAACAAGTGCAAAAACACTAACTTCTCCACATGCACCAACCGTTATCCAAACGACGTGAAGCGAAGTTTCGATAAGCAGTGTAGTGCGGGGAACTGTATTTGTGCGTGCGTTAGAAACAACATTTTTTCTACAAGATTCAGAAAACATAAATTTCAGACCGCTGCAAAATGAAGTTTAGTTTAGAAATAAAAAATGTCAAATATCCACCAAGCCATTAAATTAATTATTTATCGCATTGTTCTACAGGTTACACAAAAAACTACATAATAGGCATTCAGATTCTGAATCAAAAATCTAGCTGGTAACTTACTGAATTGCATTTGACACCTGCATTATAGAGCAAAAAGTGTCTAATCATGGTGTTAGATATATTGTCGACTTCAGACGCTAGTCTAGGAACAATGTCCCAAGGCGTTTGCAGAATGTTGAGTCAATGTTAATATTTTTTCAAGAAGAAAAATTATGTAGTAACATCTACGACGGAAGTTGGGTGAATATGAATGAGATCTAGAATTTTCGAAAATAGACTTTATATATAATCCCTGGGCAAGATTCCAAAATATGAATGACTTTCTAGTTTGGTCCGAATGAAGGCAGAGTTAGGTGTTTTTGTTGTGGCTGGAATGGGAAGATTGAAATTCGCGATGGGGATCCAAACATCTTGTTGGTTGCACACATAGTAGCTTCAGTATCTACCAAAGATATTTATATGTTTTAAACCGATTTTCTGATGAACATGTCATCACATCCCATTTGCTTGCGTTTGGAAGTGAATTATTGTTGGACACCATTTCAAACGCATTTCAGATTGGGAAAGAGGATCGTTAACAATCATCATTATATCTCACTCTACAGTGAATTATTATCATATAACTGACATACATACTGACACCTGATAGTAGAAGCGTATGTTGGTGGGGATTGGAATGGATATCAAAATATTCTGACCAAATTTGTTTGATGAATCAACTAGCAATGATATAATGATGGAAATTCACCTCTCGATGCCTGCAGTTTTTTATGTCATATAACAAACAATTGAAAGTAGGGGCTTATCTCAAAGTATTTATATTTTTCACTAGACCTCAAGCACAGTTGATGATATGGACATGCCATGTCGAAATGAGATATATCCTTATGGACGAAAATGCCCTCCGGCTCCAGAAAATAGGTAGTTATTTATGAATACGGAGAAGAAATGTAATTAGTTTACTCCCGAAATTCAATTCGCGATATAATTGATGTCAAAAATCATTGTTATGTGATGAGCTCCATGATTTCGAGCCTCTATCCACTATCTCAAATTGTATCCATTTATTCCTAGGATGAATTCGAAATGAGATGGGACATTCTGTATGTTGATTTCTGGACTCGATCCTATCCAAAATGTGAGAAAATAGCAGATAGCAAAACATTGAATCCATAGAGAATCTACCATTCGAATATCAACTGTGTTTCAAAAAATACTAATTGAGGAGGAATTCGAATATCGAGACATCTCTCCGGACACCTAATTCACCTCTGCGGGAAATCATTAAAGAAGCCAGTACTTCCTTCCAGAATATCGGAAGAATTCGCGAAACATTTTGGAGTACGAACCCCAAACAGGAAGACTAAGCTAATCCAATGGAAAAGGTAGGCAAATCTTGCTGGTCTTAGGTTAGCGCATGCCTGATCATCAGTGGGACACTACCCCTCCACACCGACTATCGACTCTGGTACTAGAAAAAGTTCTGAGCCTCCAACCCCCGTTTCATCTCGGAAAGCGAGGCTATGATAACTTCCTACATACCCATGTTGATAGAGAACCAAGTGATTTGGGAAAAATTGTCAGACCACACAGGTTTGTTGGGTGGGTTGAAATCTCATAACATCTTCGAGATGATTGGAAGTGACCCATACGAAAGCCAGAAGATCCTGCTACGTCATATTTTTATCAGAGATATGATTGGTTATGACAAAATATTCCATCATATATGTGTGACTATGCTCCATATACCAACGGTTCTAAGATTAAGATAAGTGCGAGTTCCAAAGAATGAGTGTTCAAGTAGAGGCTTAGGTTCATCTTCCAAACACAATTTTTTCTATATAATTTGAGAGCCAGAGAACTGATCTATTGTTCTCTGAATAACAGAGAAAATGTATTGGGCAGTTGCTGGTCACAAAAACTCTGGAATTCAACAAAATTGATTCATAACTGATTGGGAGTTGTAGAAAGGTTCGAAACTCCCTTTGAAGAGACACTAAAGACAGTCTGAGTACCAGAATATAGCGAGTGAAGGAGAACGAAAGAACCAACGCTCTCGCAAAGGGAAGAAATGGCATAGATTCCATCGGACATTATCCGTTATTCGGCAAACATGTGTATTCTGGAGCCTCATGTTCGAATGGACAGATACATTCACATACTTACTGGACAAAATAGTACAGGTCCATCCAATTTGAATAAATTATCATTCAACTCGTGGAGAGAGAATAGGTTAGAAGAATTTTCCTACAAACCAGCTTTTTGGTAGCAATTATAATAATCATGCAGTGGATATTCATCCTGATATCGATGAAACATTCTGCCTTTTCAGTTCATGGATTTTGAAAGAGATTTGTGGTCTGTGTCATACACACTAACTCATAACTTTTGGATGTGGACAGATATGTATTGGAACTGAAGCTGTCATTGTCTCCAAATTCAAAATTAACCATTTTCACGTATCTGTAAATCAACTATTTTTCAATATGCATCTCTCACTTCATCGAATGAAGAGTTCAGTTGCCAAGCTATTGAGACTCATGATTTCCCGTTGAGCATCTATGATGATGTATTTCATGTACTTTCAACCCCCAGTAATCATAAAAACATGAGCTGGAGAAACTGAAAATCAATGGGCAGTCTGCCCTCCGGAAAAAGTCAGTTGTTTGTGAGTTGTTTGTGATATATATATATATATATATATATATATTATATATATATATATATATATATATATATATATATATATTTATATATATATATATATATATATATATATATATATATATATATATATATATATATATATATGATACAAACTTCTCATTTCTGCGAAATAACTCTTGAGAGTATAGATTATTCAACTTCCATGAAAAAATTATCGATTAATTTTCATTTCAAGGAATAAATTAGTAGTCAATTGATAATAATAATAGTAATTTCTTCTTCCCTATGGAAAAAGTATTGAATTGGAATGGTCGATGAATACAAAACATGGCATGTATTCACAGGGTGTAATCTTACTTCCTGCATATCTTTGAATGACGCGTGTATAAATGCCATTTTATAACGAATTTCAGTACTGTGAAACAGCGAAGGAACACAATTGAACACGGCAATAGAATTACTTATTGTGCTTGTTTCTAGTAAAATATCTTTTTGTTGTATAAAAACATTGAGCAACTGTTAATTGATGTGTCAAGTTTTTTTACTCTGAATGCGCTTCCGAATTTTGATTAAAAATACGCCATAATAATGTCAGTGATCGATAGATACGATTAAATTTCACGATTTCGTTCCATCAAACACAAATAGGTCAGCCATATGGCATCATTCCGTATTCTTATTGGCCTTCAACGGGAGTTTCAAAGTTCTGTTATTTTAAGGATCACTTTCGACATTCTACAATAATTGTGGATTCTAACACCAATGCACTGCTCCACGATAGCAAGAAGTGAAGCACCAACATATTCTCTGAAAGGTCTACGGAATTACTCAATTAACGCGGAAGTGAATATACAATGGAGCTCGAGGGCGAACACGTATGTTTATAAACTCCGGAAAGTTGTATTTCATCTATGCATAGTCTCTCATTTCGGTACACCGGTTGTGATTATGTATACTCCGTAAAGGCTTTCAGCTGGCATGGTAAAGCAGTCAATCATGGATCCTTTCACGAACGATTGTGAGTCCAATCAGCGAACATGAAAAAGTGAGTTGAGGGTTTGTAGTTTTGATACGAAATAAAAGCAAGAAGATGCAGAGATATGAATAAGTCAACGATATATTCCGTAGAATGACAGAGTTATGAGAGTTTGGACTTGCGCCTCTAGAACTATTTTGTTTGCACAGCGTAATTATTTTCATTGGCTTCTGTAAACCATAACGTGACCATTACAATAGTTATTTTTTCATTCATTCCACTTGATATCGGATAACGGTAATTGTGAACGCAACCGGTACAACATTGTACTCGAATAGCCGTAAATTAGCACAATGATCAAAATACCCAACACAATCTGCGTGAAGCTGTAAAAACTGCTTTTATTGAACTCAGAAATCGAACATATTTGAAGGTCATTTCCATAATATTCAGACATCAAACAGAGAAATTTGTATTTCGTACAGACACATTTTCATTTGAAAAATCGTAGCAACGCGCTTTCGACGGTTGAGTCATCATCAGTGCTAACTCGTCAAGTGTACAGGAAGCGATAAGAAGTATATCTGTTACTCAAACATTGTATGAGTTGCAACACATTTTTCTAGGGTCGGAAATTCTACGGCTTAAACGGTCCCTAGAAGGGTTACTTATGACGCTAAAATGTTATACAGGAAATATGTTCCTATCTCAACTTTGAGCCTTGGACGTAAGATTTTATAGCGGTTTCCTCCACGCACTAAGGTAGCAAGAGATGAAGATAAGGTATGTCCAGGGGTCTGATGTTTTGACACTTTTTGTACTCTTCGAAGGACTGTAGGCTTCAATTGCAATATTTGATACTGGTTACCAGGTGCTACTATTTGAACAGAGAGACAGACAGAGAGATCTGTCCTCACTCTAGCAGACAGACAGAGCTGTTTTCACACTACCTTTGAAATTTTGTTTTGTAGCTCTTCTGAGTCTATGATTTATATGTCTGAAACGTGAAGGCGTTTTCTACAGTGACTACAGCGTTTAAAAAAAATTGAATTAACTAGTATTTTTAAATTTGGTTATAACTATTTTACAAAATGGTTTAGATATTTTTTTACAGAATAAGGTTGTCGGTCTGGCAAACTCAAATAGACATACGATACCTAACAATATATGTACTGCTGATAAATCGGTATTACGTCAACACTTTTGGAAACAATATCTCCTAAAAAACGGTTACGGGGAGGACTCAGGAAGTAATTTTTCTAGGTTGTGGCAACTTAATTTTCCCTTCCGTATTGAACCTCATTGATATCGAACGAATGATCACCACGTTCCACTCGGTTATTCTCCGAAATCTGGTGATAATTCAATTTTTCTAGTGATTATATACTCCTTTACAATTGCTTTTGTTGGCCGATTTTCCTGAACTCGGCCAACTGTTCTATTTTTCTTTGTTCCAACTACTGTGCTTGGATACAAACTACAAGGCACCAAAGTTATTTTTATAAGAATTAAAATATAATTGACTCAGTGAAGCAACAAAAAAACGAATATTCACAAAATCACTTTCAAGAAACGGAGGACGAATAATATTCTGAAAAATCCCAGTATCGGGGCAATTTTATTTTTTTGTAAATCAAAACCATGCTTTGCAAGCATTTTATGGGACTAATATTACCTATTTATATATCACGACCGTTGTCCGAATTCGGTTATTCCATGAATTCAAACACCGGTGGAGAATTTTCATTAACCTAAATGCGCAATTCGAAATTAATTAATATTTCTAACAATTATTTTCATTCGGCGATTCCCTTATACTAAAACAACTGATGACATTATAAAACAATTTTTCGCGCGACCGAATACCAAATCATTCTGAATGGTTCTCCACTATAAAATACCTGCGAAAATATTTACACTTCACTAAATTTATTGATCGAAAGAAAAATTCCCTTTGAGCATCACCAAATTGCTAAGAGTTCTGATGGTACAATGAACTTCAACGTGAAGGCAGCAAATATAAAATTATGAACATAAAAATATTTACACTAGCAAATGTGTCAATCGGATGACCAAAATATCGAACGTGTTTACTTTAAGTACCATCAAATTGTTGAGAGTTCCAATTGTACGATAAACTCAAACTAGCGTGCAGAAAATATAAAATTAGCTATATTTACACTTGGCTAAACTTGCCAAACGAAATATATCGGACGTAATCATTTTGAACACAATCAAATAACTGG
The DNA here is from genome assembly GCA_018342105.1 of Gonioctena quinquepunctata. Classification (NCBI taxonomy): domain Eukaryota; kingdom Metazoa; phylum Arthropoda; class Insecta; order Coleoptera; family Chrysomelidae; genus Gonioctena; species Gonioctena quinquepunctata. Next base: position 1,066,221 of record JAFIRS010000125.1, read on the forward strand.
GACGCTTCAATGATACAGTGTACGTGGGTCCGACAGCAGAATATATAAAAATTATGAGAAGCAAAATATTTCTAATCCATCGACTTTGTCAACCATGAATACGAATACAGAAAATCCGAATAAAACGGAAAATATGTCTTGTACCTATGCTAGCACAAGAAAACCAAGCTCATTGCATATGATGCTACAGAAACTATCACTCACGGATGCCTCAAAGCTTTTGGAGAGAACTTCTTACTTTTAATCTTCATACAGTCAAATCGGAAGCACAGCAGGAACAAGAGCCCCATCTTGCCCTTTATATGTTTCAAATCTACGACAATTTGGGATAAAAAACCAACTAAGGAAGGCGCTTTTTCTGACCCTTTGGAGATGAGAACGGGATTAAAAACGACGCACTTTTTGCTTATTGATCTGAGAACTGGACCGGAATACTTGGTTCTTTTTTCCTTCGCGAGTTGAACTTCTTTTATCCGTTCAACAAAAACCAGGCAAAAAGCTTTTCTCCTTTTTTGTTTTATATGGAAAAACACAGCTCTTTTCCATGCTGGATTTCCATATTACTTCTAGCAGCATTGGGTATTTACATATATTTTCTCACCTAGGAATAGAAGTCATTGCCAGACCGGAATCAATGTCAACCCCAAATGGTCGGAGACGTACCAAAATTTGATGAACTTTCTTCAACCATTCTTAGTAACGGAACTCCACAAAATGCTTCGTTAGAGAGTTCAGATGATGAACATATCAAAATTCATCTCTGGGTCATTATGGATTACAAATTATTGGAAATCGATTTAATATCTAGTCAATATCAATTATGCATCCATAATAATCCTCGACAAGGATCAATTTTAATATGTTTGTCCTCTGAACTTATACAATGTTTAATGTAACAGAGATACTTTCAATGACTTCTTGTACACTTGACGACCGCCGTTGATCCTCTTCTTCATATCGTATGAAAACTGTGTAAGTTTGGGACATACACCTTTGTTTCGACGTGCCAAGCTTGTTCTCCTTGATAAACTTTCAGATAAAAACGTGCTTACATCATGTTACTTGACAGTTTCATCCTCTTTCGAACAAGTTCGTGCATTTTCAACATGCTGTTCTTCATTTTATCGGCATAGTCCTGCAGCTCAACTTTTCGTTTTCTTGGTGATATGAACACAGGGAAATCGAAGTCCTTTGCTGAAGATGATGCAAGCCAGGAAAAGCCTGATTGATTCCTGGACAGCTGCTCTGTATGCCATCAGAATCAGTGAAAGACGTCTGCATCAATCCTTGATCTTATTCCATAGTTCGGTTGGATCTTTCATCAATGCCATTCGGGCTTAGGTTTGATAATAAATAAATAAATAAATTTATTGAATCCTTTTTGATCATACAAAAAAATGATATAGGATACGTCAGACAACAAGTAATTTACAAATATTATGTGCATACAGATACATAAAAATATAACAGTTCCACGAAGTGAATATACAAATACATCATGTGATTGATTAAAATAATACATAGAAATACATAGGAATATAACAGCACCACCAAATGAATATACAAATACACATCATTGATTGAAATACTCATCAGTACTATAGAAACAACCGGTAATCAAGAATTCTTTGAGTTTCATTTTGAAATTATTTTCCCTGTTTAGGTTTTTTATATCTTCAGGTAAGTCATTATAAAATTTTGCCCCCTTATAGGATGGACAGTTTTCATACAGACAAGTTGAGTGTTTCTGAAGCCTTATCAATTCACCGTGCCGTGGGATATGAATGAAAGTCACAATTTCGATTGTAACTATGTATTTGTTTTTTGAAAAGTAGAATACATTTGTAAATATAAATGCAGGGTACGCACATTACTTTATTTCCAATAAAGTGTTGCCTACAAGATTCTCTGTATTCTATCCTATATATTAGCCTCATTACCCTCTTCTGCGAGACAAATATTCTGTTAATTTTTGTGGAGCAGCCCCAAACAGCAATATTTTAAGAAATATGGGAATATACAATAGCAAAGTAAACATTTAAAAGTTGGGCTTCATTGAAATTAGATTTCAATTGTCTAATTGCATAGTACCCAACGTTAACTTTCTTGCTCACGTGATTGATACCTGACTCCCAGGTCATGTTACCATCGATGTAAGTACCCAGGAATTTGGTGTTATCTGATGATTTAATTATTTCATCACCCACTCTAACCTGAATGTAATCATTTTTTTTGTCTTGGAATAAAACTGCATCAGAACACTTTTTTTTTTCATTCACTACTAGAGAATTTCTACAACACCAGTTTTTGAACTCGTAACTCAAGGTATTCAGTTTTTCTTCGAGTTCCTCTGGATTATCAGCATTCGCTGCGATTGTTGTATCGTCTGCATACAGAACTACATGATCTGTGCTTATGTGATTGGGCATATCATTAACGAACAGAAGAAAAATAAGAGGACCCAATATAGAACCCTGCGGTACCCCAAGATCAATGTTGTACTGCTGCGACTGACAATTGTCAATTTTGACATACATCTTTCTCAGAGTCGGGTATGATCTTAACCATGAGAGAAAGTTACCCCTGAAGCCAAGCGATTCAAGTTTTTTGCATATGATATCTGGGTCAATAATGTCGAATGCTTTTGATAAGTCAAAGAAAAGTGCAGCGACATATTTTCTTTTGTCAAGTGAGTCATAGGTACACTTGAAAAAGTTGTAAAATGCACCTTCCGTTGACCTACCTGGGCAAAAACCATGTTGATATTTAGATATTCTATCGAATTGATCTAGGAACGCCAGGATTTTCACATAGACAGATCTTTCGATTATCTTACCTAGCACTGTTGGGACTGTTACGGGCCTATAATTTTCGATAGATGTTGAGTCACCTTTTTTAAAAATTGGTGTTACCGATCCAATTTTCAGTTTGTCTTGGAACTCACCAGTTTCAATTGAAAGATTTATCAAGAATGCTAATGGTTCGCAGATTGAATCTCTAATGTTCTTTATTATTTTTGTTGATATGCAGTCTACTCCCACGGAGTTTGTGTTCTTGAGGTTGGGAATAATTTCCAGTACATCACTAGGATGAACTGGAGTAGAATAAAACGTATGATCTACATGCATAGTGGTGTAGTCATTGAACGATGTTGACTCAAAGTTTGCATTTATTGTGGTCTTTGCTATGGTAGAAAAGTATGAACCAAAAGCGTTTGCAATTTTGTTTTGATCATTTACAAGATTGTCGTCCAGTAACAATTCCCGATTTATATTTTGTATTCCTCTTCCAGTTTTATTTTTGACTATGCTCCAGATTTTTTTTTGCTTCTGATGTTGGCTCATGTTGGCAGGGGCACCCTGATTGAATGCATACTTTGCTTCATGTATTTTTTTCCTATAGAGTTTTTTGAGGACATCATAATTTTTTTTTGTATTCTAAGTCATCAACATTTCTTGATATCCAAAAAATATTTTTCAAAGTGTTTCCCATAAGAATGATATCTTCTGAAACCCACAGTTTTTTGCCGAGCTGTGCTTTGTGATTAACGGTTTTTTGTACAATTGGGCAAGTCAATTCTATCCAATATGTAAGGATTTGCAAAAACATTTCGTAGGCATATTGGATATTATGAACACCCTCATAGACATAGTGGAAATTCTCATTTGAAAGGCAGTCTTGGAGTTTAGCAAGATTCTCAGTACATGTGTTCATGAAACTTATTTTTTGTCGAGTATTAATTTTATTTTTTTCTACTGTAAGATCAGTTGATTCTATGGAAAGGCATAAATGGTCGGCAAGGTTAACATTGATGATCTTTTCGACGTAGACAGTTTGAGAGATATTTGTGAAGAAGTAGTCTATTTTTGAGATGCTAGTATATCATTCAGCTCACTAATTTTATTGAATAACTTCGATACGAAATCCCTTCATTGGTCGGAACATAACTCCATTTGTACTCCGAATTTCAAGAATATGTTCTCCACCAATGACCTTGCTATTGTAAATGCTTCCTGATCAGGAATGGCATAGGCTTCAACCCATTTGCTGAAATAGTCCATGGCCACAGAGACGTGTTTGTTATAATCGTCCCTCGCAGCAAATGGTCCAGATATATTGATAGCAATCCGTTCGAATGACGTGTTTCATTTCATCATTTCACCTCTGGAACTTGTTTTGGGACTTTAACTAGCGTCACACTTCGAACATATTCTGCACCAGGTTTCTACATCGCTTCGACATTGATCCCGTAGAACTTCTGCCTGATATTGTTTCAAGTCATATTAACTTCCAACTAAAAGTACCATTTTATGAAACATTATATGGTTAGCTCTTGCTATTTTATGTAAATTATCTGATAATTCGAAAGATTTTTCCAACGGAGTCAGTAAGAAATTCTTTGGGTTGACTACGAAATATGAATCGTCTGAGATCAACAATTGTTGAGCAAGTATTTCAGCTATTCAGTCCAAATTATCTAATAATTCGAAAGATTTTTCCAACTCACGTTCTGCTTTCACAAAGTTGGTTCAATTGTCTGTGATGAATTCTTTGGATTGAATACGAGGTATGAATCGTCTGAAAGCAACAATTGTTGAACTGGTATCAAGAGGCGTATGGTGAGACATGTGAAACAATACCCTAAAACTTCTTCCTTTCCGTCGATGAATTGGACAACTCATCTATATTTTCTTGCGGCATTCCTGGTGGCTCTTGAATATGTTTTCCCAGCTGAATGAATTTGCAGTACCAAATAGTTTCCTCTAAGATTGTGAATAACACTTTCTTCTCCGATGTGAACAGTTCGGTGTTGACAGTCAATTATTGATAATTCAGTAAACTCCTGTTCGGAGTCCTATATGATCAAATCGAAAGTCAATAGCCAGTTTTTCCATCAACGGAAAAATAATGAACAAGAAACCGATCGCGTGGCTATTCAAGATGGTAGATTTCAGTTTTTTTTATTCATTTTGGAATTGCCCTCAAATAAGCTAACCAACCATGTGCCAGAGAAAATAAGAAATATTTTGTTTTGGAAACACGAACAGCATGTTTATTTTTGCATAAACATCACCCTCTTCGATAAGAAGTTCAGAGAGCCTTCAAATATTGAATATTTTTGAATATTATATGTAATCAACTCAAATCATAAGGAATCAAGATATGGAATTCCTGAAATTCTATCAAACGAGCTATAGTTTGCCAATGTTGATATAGAAATGGAAGATTGGGAATTTCTTAAATTTCTCAACTCGACCGGAGTATATACAGGGTGAGTCAGAATAACACGGACCAACTTCCTACGCCCATTCTTCACTTCATTTTGAGATGAAAAGTTCCTATCAACGTATCTCATGAGTTGTTGCAATTTATGTTTATGTTTTCCGTAGATGAATCGAAGGATCGGGGAATTGAATTATCCATGAGCTCTCTACTGAACAAGTTCAAATGGGTATATGTATTTATCATTGTGATAACCATGTTATGGATAGCATCACTTGAAAAACAGATTCTACGTTATCTACCTACTTTGACACATCCTATTTTTCTATAACTATCTATGAGTAACCGAAGGGATCCATTCAGTTCTTCCAGAATTCATTCCAAGTAATTTGATTATCTTAGGAACGCTTTCATGGTTTCTCAAGATTTTGTTCTCTGTGATCTTTCGAAATATGCTGGATGTCTCATTTTGCGTTTCAATAAAATTTGATTCCCTTGCTTGGTATTTTCAATACACTTTTTTATTTCTAGTGAATTTTTGTTGCACTTCTCGGTGACCTTCAGTAGGTTTGAAACCTACGGAATGTCAATTTTCATGTTGAAATGAACGTAATTTGTCTTTTCATCAAATGCAGAATCACTGATAAGTTCCATTCACACTCTTCAGTCGTCAGTCGACTCTCCTCTTCGAAATATCTAATTGAATTGATCCATATCAACTTCTTCAACAATTGTCACAATGCACATCAACAGAGATTGGGTAATTTGTACCGTTATTTACGTCTGAGCTCTGAAGAAGCGGTGAATAAATCGCGAAACGTTATCAAAGACGTAGAACAGTTGTTTTTTTATCCAATGTGCAGCAATTTTTGCAAATAACTACGATTTGGATGCAATCAAAGTAATAATGAGGAATTCTTCCTGGCTAGAATAAACTGTTTTTTATCCCACTCGTACAGACGAATTGGATCTCCATACAGTTTCTCTGGAAATGATTTTTCTCCGAACCTTTTCAGGATATCTTCCATCACCTCTGCTTCATTGGTTGCATTTTCTCGTTTCAACCCAATAACACCCAATCTCTCTTGAACTTCTTCTACATCGAGGACTCCCTGCTGCCGAATTAGTTTCAGCTCTAGAATCAATTTATGTATGCTGGATATCCTAACAGAATAACACAAACGAACTCCCTACGCCCATTCCTCACTTCATTTTGAGGTGAAAAGTTTCTATCAACGTATATCCTAAGTTGTTGCAATTTATGTTCCAAAGTTCTGCCATTTTGAGAGCTAGCACCAAAGCTTTAACTTTGAACCGTCTATTGTTGAAGGTGTGCTACTATGAATTTGTAAATGATAAAACTCAGGTATACTTTTTCGACACTTCTAGTTCTCGACAAAGCAACAAATGTATATATTTCACTGACGTCAATAGAAGTTTTTCTGAAAGTGCGAACTAATTATGTTCGGGATACCTCATTCAATTTCCAATATTCCATGATGATTTTTTATAGTCCTTTAAGATACAGTTCTCGAATGGAGACGAATCGAATCCGGAAACGTCTAAGAATTGATTATCTATCTCGCCATTCCAAAGCCTCTCAGTTGTGAACATAAATGACCTATTCGATTCTTCGAGTTGATTCTACTTCACTGCTGCAAGAGTCTAAACAATCATCTACATAATGCTGCTACTGCATGGCTTGCTCTATTCATGGATGTGTATTTTTGGATTCTTCAGCAATATCATTTTTGATGAAGACCGCTACCGACAGAGATGACCTAGCTCCAAAAATAATAATGATACCAAAGAGAGTCCTCATGGATGGAACCCGATGGAACATATCCCCAGTATCTTCTTCGAAAGCAATTCCACCTTGTCCGGAACGCCAAAGAACCCAAGCCAGAGAGAGTACAAAATCAGGATCCTATAGAAAAAAATCATTCAGACTTGATCTGATAGATTTGTGAGCCACATCAAATATAAACCTTATTTTCCCTCTTTCATTGGTGATCGAAACTGTGATGAAGAAGGTGCCAACTTTCCGAATCATTATCCAGTATCTCTGATTTCCTCAATCTTATATTTATATATTTTTCTATTCTACTGCAGCAGAATCTTCATCAATTATATTTCTTCTCAATGAATTATAAGCGTTCTGTCTGCAAGAAATCTACACTTCTGAATTTTTCGTGATTCGATGATGATCTTCTGTAGGTTCTTTTTTTTCGATGATCGATTAGAGAGTTCCTGCCACATATTCAACCCAAAACTTTCAAGATTGAAGCTACTTCCATCATTGATGTTTTTGCAACAAAGAGCAACGTAACTGGATTCTTCAACCGTCCCGCTATCTTCACTTACCGTTAGATTTGTTACTGTTTCTATGTTTCTCAACTCATAAAACATTATATTTCCATCTCCGAAGATATCAATTGATACGACCTAGAGTCATTGCTATAGTGAGTAATGGCAATGGAAATCATTTCTTCTTTATATCATTCCGCGAAATTTTTCAGTGGTGGTGTTTAATTCCTTTCTTGATTTTTCCTAGCTATAATGTATCGGGTAGCTAAATTTGCCACGAGTTCTATATTGAACAAGTTCAAATGAAAATTTCCATTTCCAATAATCCGGGTGCTAAATTTGCCATGCGCTCTATATTGAACAAGTTCAAATGAAAATTTCCATTTCTCAATGTGATAACCATGTTATGGATAGCATCAATCAAAAAAACTGATGCTACGTTATCTCCTTTGACACATCATATTTCCCAAAATATGCTAGATCTCTCATTTCGCCTCTTAACTCTATTTGGTTCACTTGCTTGGTATTTCCAATACACCATCTTCGTCTCTAGTAAATTTCCGTTGCACTTTTCCATGACCTCAAGTGGATTTGGAACCATTCCTTCCAAGAAAGACTATATGTCATTTTTCATGCTGACATTACCGTCATTCGGCTTTCCACCATATGAAGAATCATAACTCTCCTTCAATAGAACTGTTTCACATGCTGAACCCACTCATTCATATGAATTGGATCTTCATAGAGTTCCTCTGAAAATGCTTTTGATTCACACTTTTCCAGGATATCTTCCATCAGTTCTGCTTCATCGGTTACAATTCCTCGTTTCATCCCAATAGCACTCAACCTCTCTTGAGCTTCTTTTCCGACAAGGACTTTCTGCTGCTGAATCAGTTCCAGCTCTCAAATCAATTTTTATATGCTGGACATTCTAGAGATGATAGATTTAGTTTTCTAGACTTCACAATTAGGTGTTTTGAATTCAGATTTGATTCAGAAGTTGATGTAATTTCGAACTTTGAGCATCATCTATAGCGGAAAAATCACCGAAAGGGGCATTTTTTTCCTTTCATGTGTGTTTTTTTATTGGAACTGCAGTAATCGTAGGTTCGGTGGAGTTCACTTCTGGGGATCACGATGGTGAAACACTTAGTACTTCCCAGGAGTTTCATAGGTTAATAATATTCCAATATACTTGGCAAGATATCCATGGCGCTTTTCCCAAATTTATTGAATCACTAATGTGAAATCATATTGAATTCACTCTTTCATGATGCATTTTTCATTCCTATAACGTTTCCAGGAGTCAATTCAAAAAACCTTTACTCTTGACAAAAGTGAACAGAAAATATATAGAATGTTTTATTTCTGAATAACATCTATGTTGTAAGGAATTATTCCATTTTATTGGCTGTGTTATTTTCAATGACATGAATTATTTTATGCTGAATTTGATTAGTTATTCAAGCTGAATTTCTATATATAGGAAATTCCATGAGCTTGGTATTTTTTACGAGGTTAACATAGATGACTACTATTCGTCATTAATATTACAGTTTCAGTTGTGTTATCACTATTCATATCTATCCCATACAGTAGAGATAACCTCCATTTTGCTCCCCAAGCATGATCCTATAACCCACCATCGATAGTTTCTTGAAGTTTCTCATATGACACTAAACTGAAATGGCGTTGTGTTTGAATATTTCATGAAGAATAACCAGCAGTTATGTTGATATTCAAAGAATTGATAATCGACAAGTCGTTACACTTCTACGAATAGAGATTTTTCATTATTGTATCAATCCCTTCTCAGTACGACTGAAATATCTGTTGGCTATTGAAAAACTGACGTTTTATGAATAATATTCGAAAATTATAATATTATTGAGCGTCAAAAAATAAAATTTCTGACGAATTGAGTAATTCATTAACGTTCATTAAAGTATTCCATCATCATAGATATTGAATTTCAAATGTTCCATCCCTACTGAGACCTGAAGCACTTTTACCAATTTTTGTTCTCTGGGACGTCATTTTCATCGTATCAATCGTGGTGTTCAATAGTTTCACGTAAAAGATTCAAATTCACGACAAACTGTGAATTTATCATTTATCCTTGAAGCAGTTTCACAAGAGCCCGTCTCATTATCAAGTCGAATGTTGAAAATGAAGAATACGTACTGTGATGAATAAGTACGGTAATAAGCCAGTTATTGGGTTTTATTCAGCAGATTGATGAACTATTTTCAAAAATAGATATGTTTATACCGCATTTTTGTGGGCCACTTCGTTGAATGCATTACGCACAAACATATATTTTTTTTTGGGAAAATTAACACAAAGTCATTACTACAAATCGTATGAATCGTATACCCGTTCATCCTCAGTTAGGCAATACGTAGATAGAAGTAAATGGAATTGAAATCATGTTATACAGTGATATAGTAACACAAAGAATGTATCTGAAAACTAATATGGACCATCTCTAGGATAACAAACTTTCGAAGTTTTTAAATTTTGGGGTAGTACCGCAGAAAAAGACATTATTCAACATAATCGAAAATGTGTTAACTTTCTACAATAAATGGCGTCGCTTTCACCAACAATTATATTATAAAGCATATTGGTCTAGTCTGTACTCTACTTTGTACAATTTTAAGAGCATTCCAACATCAACTTCACTTTTCATCACCTCATTCTACATGTAACATATTCGAAAATTATTCGGTGCTTTTTTTCTCTGGATCCTCCGCTTTCATTATTCAGAACAACATATGAAAATGCAAGAATGTTCCTCATGTTCCGCTCACACATCCTTCTAGTATGAAGTACCTTTGGTTTTGTTACACGCTGCATATCAAAATGGGTAAACAGGCATCATAATTCACATTCATGGAGCCAAGCGTTCCATGCCAGTAATTTTTGCATATTATTCCTCTCGCTGATATTCTCTGAATAATAATGTTTTGGCTATTGTCGTAAGTTCATCAAAATATTTTCATTCATCTGTTCGTGTTGACTCTTTCAAATTTCGAATGGATCGGACGGAAAAACATTTCCAATTACTAATTGAGCAGGACCAAAGAACGAGTGGAGAGGGTGAATCGAATTTAGAACGAAAAGAAATGAACTTTGTTTCAGTCATGAACACAGCACAATGTTTTTCATTCACATTAATGTATATACAGGGTGTAACCAAATGAGTGCGAGAGTTTTCAGGGGGTGATTTCTTGTTGAAAGTTGAAGGGGGTCTTTTCCGTGAACAAAAGCTCTCAGGCCTTCCCTTGAAAAGTTACACGCTTCCAAAAATGAGAGAGTTATTTTTTCTTTCTCTTTCTCTGGGGGAATGACATTTTGTGGGCATATTCTACCAATAAAAAGGCTGCCTATTAATATTTTTTCAATTTTGTTGTGATCTTTCAAGGGGTGAAACATGCAACCCCTATTCTATCTTTGACCAGAACTTTTTAAAGAGAAAAAAATTCCCAATTCAAAAATGTGTTGAGAAAAACGATTCATTGCAAAACTCCTTCAACTCCTGTATTGTGTCCGTAAAAGCAATAATATCCTAATAAAAAAATTAAATACAACATTGTGCATGAACGGATCTTCTGTAATTGAAATCGAAAAAATCTAGTGAGTGGCTGTCATGTTTTGTTTGCACAACTTATGACTTCAATCGTAGTATTTTGAAATCGGAAAAATCTAGTAAGTGGCTGTCTAGTCGCTTTGATTTCTATGATGTAGTTGAAAGTTCAATTGTGTCTTTCGAATCTTCAATATGAATTATTACACTAACGCTGAAATGGCCGATATGCATTTTATGTATGGTCGTGCCAATGGGAATTCTTTGGGAGTTAGACGGATCTATGCCGGGATGTATTCTCAGCGCGTGATACATTATCACATAATTTTTGCACATCTTCACTAACTCCTCTGTGAAAGAGGGACTTTTCGAAAACGAACAACTGATTGTGGTCGTCCACTAGCAAAAAGAACGGTGGCCCTGGTGGAGGAGGTTCTCAATATTATCGAAGATCGTCCGGAATTGACTAGAAGACAAATTGCTTACACACCTACTGGATTATTTTGATAACAAAATACTAAGATTAAAGTCAAAAGTTGTACAAACAAAACGTGACAGCCACCTACTAGATTTTTTCGATTCCATGTACAGAAGATCCGTTCGTGCACAATGTTGTATTTTATTTTTTTATCAGGAAACTATTGCTTTTACAAGCATAACACTGGAATTGAAGAAGTTTTGCAATACATTTTTCTTTCCAACATATTTTTCAATTGAGAAATTTTGTTTCGTTAAAATTTTCTGGTGAAAAATGGAAGAGGGGTTGCATGTTTCACCCCCTCAAAAGATCACAACGTAATTAAAAAAATATATAAGATAGTCTCTTTATTGGTAGAACATGCCTACGAAATGCCATCTCTTCAACTCTCCAGCAATTTCAAGAAAAAAAAACTATTTGCTTTTTTTTTATTTTTGGAAGCGTGTAACTTTTCAAGGAAAGGCCTAAGAGCTTAGGCTTAGTCGACAAGGAAGCACACCCTAAAATCTTTCGCACTTATGGTAACACCCTATATATATTTATATATATATATATATATATATATATATATATGTATATATATATATAAATATATATATATATATATGCAGGTGTTGATTGAGTACGTTGACAAACTTCGGGAGGTGATTTTTTGGAAGATTTCAGGACGAAAAGTTCTTATAACCATATGTCCCAAACGGCTTGCTTTTCGAGGTACAAAATAACAAAATAAATTTTTTTCAAGAGTTTATGGAGTTTACTTCGACATTTTCGACAATAATCTGTTCAAATTGGGCAAGTTTAATCCATTCAACAGTGCGAACGATACAAAATTACGAGTAAGTGATACTTCGACAATTAGTAGTTTAGATTTAATTACATTCAAACATCTATCATTCACTTACTTTGCAGGCAAGCACTAAAGAGTACCAGTCAAAAGCTCTCTGCGATTAAAAATAATGGTTCTGCCCCGTGTGCACACAGTCCCTCTATTCCCCCAACCTTCTATGAGCTTGATAATTCATATCCTTGTCACTTACGTAGGCTGAGCGATTAAAATAAGTAATTAGGGTATTTATCAAATAATATCGTGACTTAGCAAAACAAATTGAAGAACAACAGAAATAAATAATAGTTTAAAAAACTAAAAAACACGCTTTTATAGAAAACCAGACTGAAAAAATAGAAAATAAGAAAAAAATATATTTTATTTAAACAAAAGCGTGGGGTGCATGGTATCGCCCCGGTGTGTAATGTACTATATAATTATTGTAACCATGCACCCCTCGCTTTTTTTTAAATAAAATAATTTTTTTTCTTATTTTTTATTTTTTTAGTCTGGTTTTCTATAAAAGCGTGTTTCTTAGTTTTTTTGAACTATTATTCATTTCCTACTTTTTAGTGTGGTTCATTTATAAAAGCGTGTTTTTTTATTTTTTTCAACTATTATTTTTATTATTTTTTTACAAATTAAAGAATGGACTTATCATATCAAATCAGGTAATCATAATCTCCGACCCCAAAAACCCCCACATACCAATTTTGAATAAAATCAGACTATAATCACAAAACTTGGCCGCCATTTTAAAGCCGCCATCTTGAATTTCTAATTTTCACAAGAGAATCATGATATCCGACCCCAGAAACCCCCACATACCAATTTTGCATAGAATCAGACCATAATCACAAAACTCGGCCGCCATTTTGAAGCCGCCATTTCGAATTTCCCAATTTTTACAAAAAATCATAAAATCTGACCCCAAAAACCCCCACATACCAATTTTGAATGGAATCAAACCCTAATCACAAAACTCGGCCGCCATTTTGAAGCCGCCATCTTGAATTTTTCAATTTTCACAAAAGAATCATGATATTTGACACAAAAAATCCCCCAAATACCAATTTTGAATAGAATCAGACCATAATCACAAAAGTTGGCCGCCATTTTGAAGCCGCCATCTTGCATTTTCCAATTTTCATAAAAGAATCATTAAGTTCAACACCAAAACCTCCACATACCAATTTCGAATAGAATCGGACCATAATCACAAAACTCGTCCACCATTTTTGAGCCGCCATCTTGAATTTTTCAATTTTGACGAAAGAATCATAATCTCCGATCACGAAAACCCTCGGATACTAATTTTGAAGTGAATCGGACCATGATCACAAAACTCGTACGCCATATTGGAGCCGCCATTCTGTTTTTTCTCCACACAAATTTTTTTTAATGCATTGTCACCGGAATTATGTACAACTGACAAATTTCAAATCATTCGGACGTCTAGAAGTGGGTCAAAGTCGCGCCCCAAGGAGTCGGTTACAAACAAACAAACAAACAAACATACAAGTGAAGCTAATATAAAGCGTGTAAAAACATATTTCGTAAAATATTTGAGTACTTTGAAACTTCTATTATTTAAAAAAAAGCCTTCGAACGGTTACAAAATATTTTGATTTTGATTCTTTAAATGTTTTAGGAAATTTTCGACTTTTCAATAGTAATTATTCATGATGTAAGTATTGCAAGAGTGCTACAAAAAATATGTATTGGATATAAAACAGCATATGCGTTCCCACCAAAATTATTGTTTCACACACATATTACTTGAACCTCCACCAATTTCTGCGATTACAATAACCGTCAAAACAATAGTTCCTGGATGATTAATTACAATGTTACTGCATCTCTTTCCCGTATGGACTCATCATATTTGAAGAAGCCTTCGGTGCTGCCATATTCCGAACCACGTTCTCCAGTTATTGCTAGCGTGAATAATCAATTTCGGTCAACCTTCAGGAAGGAAAAATAATGAATTTTGGTGGTAGATATATCAAATTGTTGGGGTGATGAATTCCTTGCTGTAACTACAGGAACAGCATAGCTCTGCAACACTTTCGTACTCCTATAATTCAGAAATGAAAACCAAGCATATTTTCCAATTTGCTGATATACGCAGCACTATCAAAGCCATAACTTTTATCTTATTCTGTGGAATCGTGGAGCAGAAAAAACATCATGTGAGATAAGTAGAGAATATGGAGGAAAAAGGAAAAAACATTTTATGACAATGTCTCTACATGAATAACCACAATATCTGTGGAGTGAGCAGGCTGCTCAAGGAAACTTTTAGCTGCCATATCTAAACATAGTGAAGTTCACAATGGTACACGGAGCACTGATTGTTGATGACTGTTCAATCTGCTTCGAAATGCTCATCAGTGAACAATAAAAAATCTAAATTTTGTATTTCTTTCTTCGATATAAGTGAACACTGTCGGTTTTTCCGCCAATATTCACAGTGCTCAAGAATGAAGATCCAGCTCAGTATTATCTTCCGTTCAGATATAAATAGTCTTACGTTAATATTTTGTCTTCCCATATGATTTGATGAACGGTGATATTTAATATTTCGTTCATTGGTCTGTCGAATATTCCTCTCCCCAAACTTTGATGTCTTATATCTTCATATAAATATTTTCTATCTGGCATTCTGCATGCATATCCAAACCCTATTAGTCCTACTATTAGCAGACGACCTTGCAAAGAAAAGGGCAAACACTCGATTTCCTGTCCGAGAATCCTTCTGTGGTCTCTCCAAAGTGCACATCAAGGAACAGTTTTGACGCTGGAAAGTCGATAAAATCGAAACCAACCAAAATAAGGTTCCAGGGCAAAGACATGCAAAGAGGCTTCTGAGCTCTTTGCCAAATAAAGCTAACCAGTTTCGAGCAGGACAAAAAAGACTCCAAACTGGTAATGGAACTGCCCAACGGACATTTTTGCCTGGAAAGAATTGATGGATAAGACAGTGAGATGGAAGATAATGTTTGGAAGATCTTATAGATCGGGGTAGGCAGAGGCTGGAGAGTCTTTACGACCTCCACCCCATATTCCACAGTCCACACTACCGTTGCGTTTCTGAATGTCTCATGTCATCCGGTGGAGAAAAATGCCTTGAATAATTGAAGTATCGTGGGTTCCAATAACCTTTGGTATTCATTTTCTGTTCAAAAACGACGAATTCATCATATACAGGGTGAGAAACTTCAGGAGGGTGATTCTGCATGAAACAATAATGACAGTTTTCTATATAACTTTTGTCCGCAAATGCTACGTTCTCCGAGATACGAGTTGCCAATTTTTTCCTTAAAAACTGACTATTTATTTGTTGCTCTGAAACCGGTCGAGATATGCAGATGAAATTTGGTAAGTTTCAACAGGTAGTTATTGCGCATTTTTCTACATGCAATTAAGAATTTTATGTTCATCATTGGCGCGCATACGGGTAACAAAAATCATTTTTGAAAACCTCGTTCAATTTTCAATAAAAAATCTCTGTTGCCTTTTTTTCGTATGGGGCGCCGTTTTTATGCAAAAAAATTAAACATCTTAACGCGTATTTTTAGTTTCTTCAATACATTATCAAAAACTATCTGATACAATAACGTAAAACCAGAACAATAACAGAAAATAACAATAATAAATGAATAGGCGTAAAGCAACAACAAATATTCAAAATGACCTCCCTCAGACGTGATACAAGATTCAACTCTTCGCCTCATCGATTGTCGTATTCACGCAAATATTCCTGGTGTATTTCTTATTGGCTCACAGCCGGCTATAATTCGATTCCTCAGGTCTTCAACATTTTCGACGGAGAGTGGAATGAACTAATGACTCAAGGAAACCCCAAATGCAAAAATCTAGAGGATTTGAATCCGAAGATCGAGCAGGCCAATGTTCCGTACCTCCCCTACCTATCCAACGATTTGGATATACTATATCTAAGTGATTACGTACAATAATGCTCAAATGGACTGATGCACCATCATGCATGAATCAGAAGAGCTGTCTCAGCTGTGTATGAATTTCTTCAAGAAGAACAGGTAACTCTTCCTGTAGGAAATTGAGGTGAGAGTCGCCTGTTAGTCGTTGTGGAAGAAAATATGGACCGATTAAATGATCATCAAATACCCCAAGCCATACATTCACTGAAAACTGAGCTTCAAAGATTCCATGTGGATTTTTCCCAGCCCAGGAGTGATTGTTATGGAAATTTCGTATACACTGTCGTCCAGAATTAGCCTCGTCAGTAAACAAAACGCCATTTGAATTCAATGGCAAAGAACTAGGCGCGGAAAAAAGTCTCTAGGTAATAGAGCTTGCACACTTGAATATAAAACCGATACAATTGCTGTTCTTTAAGAATTTCAAACACAGTGGAGTGGCTAACATTATGTTGGCAATTTTTCGAGTACTTGTTGCAGGTGACTCCGCAATTAACTCGAAAACTGCTCCTTCTAGTTGCACAGTTCGTACTTCTCGAGGGCGCCCGCAGTCGGCCGTTTGTTTTTTAAATGTACCATTTTCACGCAAATGTTGAAGAAGATCAGCAAATATTGTGTGATGGGAAACCCCACGTCCTGGATACAACTCAGCATACAATCGTCGAGCTTGCCGACCATTTCCATCACTTCGACAAAATGCATGTCTGACAATTCCGCGTTTGTATAATTTTCCATTCTTTTCGATGAAAGAAAAATCAATTACTCATAATCATTGATGTTATACCAAACCAAGAGCTTCAAGATAAAGGAACGCTAATTTGACATTTCGTTGAAATATTCGTTTTGAACAGAATGTTGACAGTAGCCCACTAGCCTCACTACTAGATAATGTATTAGAGTAATGACAAATACGTGTTGAGATGTTTTATTTGTATGCATAGGAATGGCGCCCCATACGAAAGAAAGGCAGAAGAGATTTTTTGTCACAAATTGAACGTGGGATGCAAAAATGATTTTTTATTTGAAATATCTCAGAGACGTACCATTTTTTTTTAATATGAGATCATTACCCGTATGCGCGCCGAAGATAAACATTCTCAATTGCATGTCAAAAATGCGCAGATACAACTTCTTGAAACTCACCAAATTTAATTTGCATATCTCGACCGGTTTCAGAGCAATAAATAAATAGTCAGTTTTCAACAAAAACTTTAACACCCCTCATCTCGGAAAACATAGCATTTGCGGACAAAAGTTATTATTTTTTCGTGCAGAATCACCCCTTCAAGTTTGTCGCACTTATTCACTAACACCCTGTATGAATCAGCTTCTATAAGTATATCATTCATGCATGCAGAATCTGACGATCACTTTCCATCTTATCCCAAACTTCCTATGTTATTCGAATGATGCAATATCTCTCCTCCACTTAATCTACCTCCTCTTTGCCTGGCTGTGCTACTTCCTTTCTCACCCTTTGTTCTTGGCAATCTGAGTAAGTTCATTTTGCGCCCCACTAAATCTTTGAAAAACATTCGCGAGTTTTATATTCAATAAACAAATTTCTCAGGTTGGCCTAACTGTTCGTTAAGTTCTCATAACCTTATAATATGATATCGAGCTAGCTATTGATTATCGATATCATACCGAATAGTTATTTTCCAGTAATTACCAGTCAATTTCTTCCACGAAAATTAATCTCTTATTTATTTTCCAGGAATAACAAGGCAAATGTGTTCTGAAAATATTTCAAAAGGAGGTGTATTATATATATATATATATATATATATATATATATATATATATATATATATATATTTATATATGTATATATATATATATACCGGGTGCCCACGGAAGATGGCTTGCCCCTATGACTTTTTTGTTTTCGGAGATAATGGAATGAAATTTGGATAATCTGTTCAATGCATAGAACTGCATTTTTTGACGAGTAACTCAACCTCATGCAAATTTCGGATTCACCGGAAGTGATATAAACTTTCGATTTTAAATCGGACACCTGGTATATTTTCAGTTTTTTTGTCTACATATGACATTTAGAATACAACCATGTATCATTTGTTACTGTTTGTAATTTTTTTTTTCGAAATACATTTTTATTCCAGAGGGCTATGGATACGTTCAAATAACTGATTTCAGTCCTAAAATATTTGTAAAAATACATCTTTACTGTTTTTGATCAAAATGTTTCAGCTATCTGACGTTTGATTTTGAAATTTTTATCACCATTTTTTCTCAAATCGCAACATGATGGCTCGTCGGGTTAGAAAAAAAACATTTTATTACGAGTAATTTGATACGGCACTGTATTAGGTTGTGAGAAAACTTTCGATAATAAAAACTTTTTACCATAAAATTAAACCGAAGAAATACGGAACTGAAGGGTAAAAAATAAAATAAATCTTTCTAGTCTGAATAACTAATTTCCTAAACTAATGTAAGTAACTAATTTTGAGTCGGCGCCAAACAAACAAGCAAATAAATAAGGTAAGGCGTAAAATGATGGCATCGAGTTGGACGGTGACAATCTGATAATTTTTTTGAAGTAATTTGATGATCTTCGTTTGGTTGTTTGTTTGGCTCCGACTCAAAATTAGTTACTTACATCGTTGGAGCTTAGTTATTCAGCTAAAAAATTAATTTTATTTTAATTTTCAGTTCCGTATTTCGTCGGTTTAATTTCGGTCCGTAAAAAATTTTTATTTTTGAATTTCTAGTGGCTGAAATCTACTTATTACTAACTGCTTGTTTTTTTATTACTTCCAAAATACTCACTTACCCACCTTACTTCAACTATTACCAGTTAAATAATATGATTATGTACTTTAACTAGTTGTTGTAATATAAATTTTTTTTGTTCTTCTGGTTAGTTTATTTCATTACTTTGTATATCATTCCATCCTCTCATAGAATATAACGATTGTGATAATGACACTAGCGATCTGTCATTGTCAACTACATATGTGTGCCAATGTTCACAAGTGAAAAATCAATTATCCCCTATTTTTCTACCCGTTAGGGTGGATAATTCCATTAGGAATCCAAACATTATCAACAATGAGGTAAACCCTATCTGAAAAAAAAAAATCATCCAAATCAAAGATCCCAGTGCAAAGTTATGTCTGATAGAATCGGTTAACGGACCAGAATTCAGAGGGTGAGTAATCAATATCCTTCATATTGCTACCCATAAGGGTGGATTTCATCCTTCACATTTGGATAAAACCAACTTCAAAGTACACCCTATCCTCTGAGAAGAGAATTATCGGAATCGGACCCCTCAGTAGAAAGTTATGGGTGATCATACATAAAATAAAAAAAAAAAAAAAAATATACGCGTCGACTAGAGAACCTTCTCCTTTTTGGTTTCGTCGGTTGAACAACTGGAAATACTCTAACGTTAGAACTTTTCTATAATGAAGCATCCTTTGAGAATGAAATAATTATATAGAAACTACCTATTGATATATCTTTAGGGTTCCAGATGTTCAAAGTGACCTCCATCTTCTTGCTGACGAAGGCGATCTTTTCTTATTCTTGTTCTTACAACGTTTCTCAACTGTCTTGGTATTATTCTATGAATAGCTGCCCTCACTTTGTCCTTTAATTCATGTCGTCTGGCAGGAGGTACATCATATACCTCGTTTTCAAATGATCCCCATAAAAAAAATCTAGAGGCGTAATGTCGGGTGACCCTGAATTTTTTTTTTGAAAAGGAATAAATAAAGGTATAAATTGAATACAACCCTATTTCACCCTAACCTAACTGGACCCATATCAACAATCCAGTTTTCGTTGTATGTTTCATGCAGAAATTCCGTAACTGCTTTTGGGTTGTGTGGTGGAGCACCATCTTGTTGATGAAATAATCCAACTCGATTTAGTAATGGAACTTCGTCCAAGAAATGCTCAATTTCCTTCGTGAGGAAACCAAGATATCTAGCCCCTGTCAGGACTCCGTCAAAAATTATAGGGCCTAAAATTCCGTCCCCTAGAATCCCAACCCAACAATTGAAACCAAACCGTTCTTGGAAATTTCCTTCCTCCATGTAAATTGGCATCGGACCAATATCGCTTATTATTTCTGTCGAAATGTCCCAAATTTGTGAAACGGCTTTCGTCAGTATACAGAGTTTTATATGGAAATGTGTCATCCTCCAAATATTTTCCAAAGAACCAATTGCAATACTCAAGTCTCCTTGCATTATCGTTTTGGTACAGGTGCTGGTTTGTTTGATATTTAAATGAATGATATTTATGATTTTTCAAAACGTTAGCTGCAGAAAACTTCGAAATGTCACATTCTCTTGCGACCTCCCTGAGTGACGTATTAATATTTACTTGAAGGTATGCCAGAACATCTATTTCTTTTTTTTCACTCACAACAAACGAATCGTTTCCATCATTATCAGGCTCATTTCCGAGTTTTTTTAACCAGTTTTGGAAAATAGTGCCGGGTCGGGTGACGTCGATCAGGATAACTCTGTGCGTAGAGACGTGCAGCATCGGTTGAATTTTGCCTAAACTCTCAAAAACTAATAACATATCAACTTTTCAGTTCTTGTATAAATATTGTTATTTCCATTATTTTTAACACTGAGGTACACAATAACTACCTTATTGACTTTGTAGAGGAGATGTAAAATAATATGTGAACACGTCAATTTTTACCGCAACAATTCAATGATTTTGTTTGAGTTGTGTTGGTCACAGGCTACTCGATGATTTTAAATCTTATTTCAATCTCAATAAGATTATTCATTTAACGAAAGTTCGAACGTTATATTTTCAGTTTTTTATCGAAAATTTTCTAACAACCTAATAGAGTGCGGTATAAAATTAATCGTATTGAAAGCTCTTTTTTTCTAACCCGACGAGCCACCATGTTGCCATTTGAAAAATAAATAGTAATAAAAAATTTTAAAATCAAACGTCACATAGATCAAACATTTTCATCGAAAACAGTATAGTTGTATTTTAACAAACATTTTAGGACTGAAATTATTAATTTGAACGCATCCATAGCCATCTAAAATAAAAAATTATTTCGAAAAAAAAAGTTACAAACAGTAACAAATGATACATGGTTGTATTTTAAATGTCATATGGAGACAAAAAAACTGAAAATATAGCAGGTGTACCATTTAAAAATCGAAAGTTTATGTCACCTCCGGTGAATTCCGACATTTGCATAAAGTTGAGTTACTTGTCAAAAAATGCAGTTTTATGCATTGAACAGATCCTCCAAATTTCATTCTATTTCATCCAAAAACAAAAAAGTTATAGGGGCGAGCCACCTTCCGTGGACACTCGGTATATAGAATGAAAAAAATGCATTACTACGCTCTGCTTTTATTTTAATATTACTGGAACCTTTGCTGAAATTACTTCTGAAAACCTATCGGCTTTTCCAACAACTTTGCATTTGAAAGTGGTTTTCATCCACCAAAGGACACAAAAATATAATTCATGAAGTCTATTCATCACTGCTTCCTGACTCTGTTTTTCATTATTCCCTTTCATACAAGTTATTAGAGAAAGTGCCACTCAAAATTTCACACTGGATTGTTGTTGAAGCCTTTCATCTCCCAACTGAGTATTCAAGGTATGATTATTGTTCGACTTGTCAGAACAAAACGAATGGAATAACTGAATCACTTCCATCCTTGGAAATGGGGTAGAATAAACTTCTACATATTTTCCAACTCCATTTGTTCAAATTAATCAACAACAACGATGACATATTGTTGGAATAGCAAAAGGTATTGATAACCGTCGTAAAAGAAAACATTTGATGAGGCGATAACAAATTATTACATCAAAATCACCATCGTTGATCTATAACAATAAATGGCATAATAATATTAATTGTTTCCAGTACTCGTCGGCAATTCCATTTCCTAACATAATAGTAACTCGTAGTGGTCGCCAAATTACTGAACCTCGTAGAGTAAGATTTTTCAAAAATGGTGAGTATATTTGCAATTGTAAACAATGTTGTTATAATAATAATAAAAATTATTTGTTTATTTCACTCGTCAAGAAGTACATGACAGCGGATAATTCAATCAGTACAGTAGCAAAAAAAAAACGTCATGTGAAGTATTAATATATACTAATTAATTCAGACACATTTACCGATATATTTTGTAGGATTTGAATTGAAAAGTTAAAAACATGTAATGATGCTAGTCAAAAGGTAACAAAACACTTCAAATCCATAAAATAATGCACACACACTTAACATTTGAAATTAGATTTCACAGTAAACATTGAAAATTCATGGCAGGTTGAAATTGAAAAATTAACCAGAGAGTGGCACAAAAGGAAGGAAAAAACACTTAACCTAAAAATTCCTCGAGGGTGTAGCAATTCTTTTTTATGAGAGCAGCTTTCAGTCTGGATTTGAAAATATCAACATTTGCCGAGTTTCTTATCGATTCATCAAGCTTATTGTACAGTTTTGGGCCTAGGAAAAGATGTTTTTTTTGTATATGGTAGTTCGGTGTATGTGGGGTATCAATAAATTTTTGGAGGGGGTCTGGTATGGATGATGTTGTTGAAGCCTTTCATCTCCCAACTGAGTATTCAAGGTATGATTATTGTTCGACTTGTCAGAATAAGCGCATATTCTGTTCAATTCACGGTGGAATATTTTAAAAGCTTTTCAGTAAGAATGGAAATTGGATATTCAGAGGCAAAAAAAAATTACGGAACACAAACCCAAAAGGATGATACCATTCTACACACCCGCGTTCTCACCAGAATTTCGATTGATGTTCAACTTGAACCTTCACCCTGAAAAGGTGATTAATCAAAACCACCATGGGCAGTAAGTTATAAAATGAACGATTCCTTCTTTCACTTAGATTATTACTTCTCTAGGCCAACATCAATATCTCTCCGTTCACCTTTTTATGCGAGTATATACACAAATGAAATATGCATGTATATGTACAAGAACGGGCAGAACTTTGCTGCAACCCATCATCCATACCAGACCCCCTCCAAAAATTTATTGATACCCCACATATACCGAACTACCATATACCAAAAAAAAACATCTTTTGCTAGGCCCAAAACTGTACAATAAGCTTGATGAATCGATAAAAAATTCGGCAACTGTCCATATTTTCAAATCCAGACTGAAAGCTGCTCTCATAGAAAAGAATTGCTACACCCTCGAGGAATTTTTAGGTTAAGTGTTTTTTCCTCCCTTTTGTGCCACTCTCTGGTTACTAGAATTTTTCAATTTCAACCTGACCATGAATTTTCACTTTTTACTGTGGAATCTAATTTCAACTATTAAGTGTTTGTGCTATTATTTTATGGATTTGGAGTGTTTTGTTACCTTTTGACTAGCATCCTTACATGTTTTCAACTTTTTAATTCAAATCCTTCAAAATATATCGGTAAATCTGTCTGAATTAATTAGTATATATTAATACTTCACATGACGTTTTTTTTGCTACTGAACTGATGGAATTATTCGCTGTCATGTACTTCTCAACGAGTGAAATAAACAAATTATTATTATTATAACAACATTGTTTACAATTGCAAATATACTCACCATTTTTAAAAAATCTTACTCTACGAGGTTCAGTGATTTGGCGACCACTACGAGTTACTGTTATGTTAGGAAATGGAACGACTAGTACTGGAAACAATTAACATGATTATGCCATTTATTGTTATAGATCGACGATGGTGATTTTGATGTAATATTTTGTTATCGCCTTATCAAATGTTTTCTATTACGACGGTTATCAATACCTTTTGCTATTCCAACAATATGTCATCATTGTTGCTGATTAATTTGAACAATTGAAGCGGAAAATATGTAGAAAGTTTATTCTACCCCATTTCCAAGGATGGAAGTGATTTAGTTATTTCATTTGTTTTATTCTTAACAACCCTTTCATTTGCTAAGATGACTTTATTAATAATGATAATAGGTATTTATTTTCCATATGAGTAAGTACATATTACAGACAGATTCATGACATTAATGGTGGTAAATGAAGGAAAAGGGAATCAAACTCAAAGCTGAGAACCGAATTTATGGGAAAACGCCGAGGATCAGATGGTTCCGTGTAACTGGTGTTACATGAAACCCCTGTTATTATTCCTTAGCCCAGAAAAAATTAGTTCACTGTATTTACCAATGATCGTGTCCTATATATATATATATATATATATATATATATATATATATATATATATATATATATATATATATATATATATATATATATATATATATATATATATATATAATATATGTTATATATTACATCAGAGGCAGCAATTATAATAAAGAGAACAAAAAATTAAAAAAATATATGAAAAAAAGGCACACAAAAAAAAAGAAAAAAACGTAAAGAAAAGAAAAATATTTTCCAATTTTACAGCTATGTGAGTTACCATATTTCATTTATAATGTCATTCAACATCAATTTCATCCCTCAGATATTTCTTCAAGTTCTTCTTGAATGCAGTTATGGAAAGCTCCTCACTAATAATATAATAATAAAACTAATACTATCCAGAGGTAATGAGTTGCATACAAGTGATTCTTGGTAGGAGAAAGACCGTTCGAAAATTTATGTTCGGTGAGAAGGAGGAGTGATAGTTCCTTTTTATCGAATATTGATGTTTCACATCAAGATCGATCTTTGTAAATAGAAGAGAACACCACCTCATATAGATCAGTCTCCCCTTCTTCCAAACCACAAATGACCAAATTATATTTCTTCAATCTCCTTTCCATAGACTGTGTCTGTGTTTTCAACTGGTCATTTTCCTTTTTCAACTCCAATGAATTCGCAGCTACCTGGGTTTCGAGACCATATATAGCCTCCCTTAGGGCATTTACCTCCTGCACAATATTATTTTTTTGGGTTTTCACTTCATTCATATCCCGACTACATTTTTCCAATAATTTGGTTACATCCTCCATTCCACCTGTGGGCCCCGTACTATCAGCTTGAGAATAAGAAACACCTGACGATTGTTTTTTTTTTCTTTCCTTTCATTCTTTACTATTTCCTTATATGTACATTCTCGGAGTGACGAACAAATTTGCCCGTGTTTTCGTTTGATCTCGCCACATTTTATCAAATTAGCGTGATATAATTGCAGGTAGAGAATATCAACTTATGACATATAATGCACTGCCTCAAACTTAACACACTGGTATAATTCTCAAATTTAAAACTCATTTGGATATGACTGAACTTGGTTGAATACCGAAGCAAATAATTTTACTTTCTTCCTGTTCAAACGACTCTGAGAAAACTATTTTATTGATAGGCAATTCAATTCTTGAAGTTGCAGACAGTAAACTTCACGATGGGTTCTTCCCAAGCATATGTCGATTCCTCAATGTCTTTCATGGATGCTAATCGAAATTTGTGGTCATATCGGAGTGGGTATCATGAGTTGATGATTTCCAAATGAATGATCATTGACAGTATGCAAATCTCCAAGAATATTGAAGGAAGATTCTACTGAAGATATTTCATTGTTGGAATTTGTCCTTTTATCACAATAAAAACACAACTGTAGGACCAGATTGGCTCCAGTGACTTCTTTCATCTCTCTTTATTTATTTTCAGTACCAGCCAAATCAGAAACAGAAAACTCAAATTGAATATTATGATTTCTTCAATAGCATCAATATAGTATGCTGTTTCTACAGGGGCTCATCCGAGAGTATCAATAATATAGAGTTATTTTTCTGGAACATAAGAATCTTCCGAATGATATTTTTGCGGAATCGATATCTGTCAAAAAATACTCTACTATGCCACGAATTATTCGTTTTCTAATCATAGTGAGATCTGACAATGGAAATGATGAAATTCACATTGTCCAATTCATTTGCATATTTTGTTGTTCCACTATTACGATAAAAACAAGGGTGGTTGTGCATTTCATCTTCTAATGGGAGTATCATATTCTGAATATCATAAAACATATTTCATATTGTATACTTATGATGATTTCGGAAATTTCCTTCATTTTCTTGGAACCGCTGAAAATAGACGTAAAGTGAAGATACGCTTCCAGAGAACTATTCTGTATATTAATTCACTTATCCTTATAAAAGCGAATTATAGGAATACATGATTTCCATGCAGATGCTATTGAACCCTAATTTCGATGAATTTTGATCGAAATTATAGCTTACTGATACTTGAATCTAAAAATGATGCAAAATTTTTTGCTGCATGATATTGAATAACGCATTTTGTGCGGGAATTTTTTTTTAATTAATTTTTTCTTGCACTGCAATTTCCTGGAATCTCCTATCAATGGATGGGTAACATATTTCTGCTGATTTTGTAACCTCACATGGGACCATACAAGAATCAAAGGTAGTTTGAAGCCAAAACAAAGTAAAAATACTTTTCCAGGACTAAAAATGTCCAATTAGTTTCATAAAAATCCTTTTTTTTCCTGAAAACCTTAGTACGAACATTCCAAAAAATAATTAGCCGGATCGGTTCAGCCGTTGTTTTTACAAAATAAAAAAAAATAAGTTACCCTGACCGGGATTCATTTCTACGACCTTCGACTTGGTAGGTAACAGTTCAACCGCCGAGCTATTTTCCCATTTGATAATAAATGACTCGATAGTCTTTTTTTTTCGCCAAATTTTTTATGTACCCAAATTTTACAATTTCCCGTCAACTTTCCTATTGTTTTTTCGCTATCCCGTTTTCGGGCTATAACGAACATTCAAAAAAATTGCAAAATCGTTCCAGCCATTCTCACGTTTCGCGCTTGCAAAGAATCAGGATTCATTTTTCATTATATAGATTTGTATTCACTAATTTCTTAAAAAAACGTAATAACTTTTCAGAAAGAGCCGCATTGTAAAAAAGCAACCGGAAGTTACGTATATTAGGATTCATTCATCGACCTGGACTAGATCGGACATTGGTCTATATTTTTGTCTACTTTTCCAATTAAAATCGCTGATGTCTTCAATATATCGAAAGAATAAAAGAATCAAAAGTTCAACTACTGAAATATGAGAACCAAAAGAGTGTTTGGATTCTTGATCAACGTACTGATGAGCGACATCTCTTTGGTGAAGCATCAAATTTCAAAGAAATTAATATGATGATTACTTTTCCAATATACACCATTGGAGTCGTTGAGCGGATTGAGAGTAATGAAAAAATTTAAACTGATACGGGAATTCTCGAAATATAAAAAAAATAAGGAAAATCTTTATCAATTGTCTCTGAGTTGAAACAAAATTTTGTCAGTATATGTGAAACGCAAAAGAGTATATTCGAAAAATCTTTCAACAGAATTCACCCCAATATTTGAAACTGATTCTACATTAACTCACACATCAAATGAACTTCCGAAATATATAAGAGGATTAGGTGTGTTTTCTGAAGTAACTCTAGAATTGTCAACTTCCTGACGAAACATTCGCAAGCTCTGAAATTGCATAATTGATAACGATATGTAACGAAGAAGCAAGGATATCGAGCAACTCCAGGGGATGATTCCTTCCATCAAGGTTTTCCGAGTTGTTATGTAGGAATTCTGAAATTCCTCTCGACCTTCTGAAATTCGCGCATATTTTTGGTACAACGATACTGCAAACCCACCTATGCAGGTTAACTGCGATCACAATAAAATCTATTTGGATAAATGTGTAATAATATTTCTGGATATGATGAAATATACAAAACATACATGAAAGAGGAGAATCCGTTTGAAATGATAGTCATATTCTTGGCCGAGTTAATACAAAAGGAAAAAATCAGTCTTCTCCGTTTGTCGGTTCTTAGTATTCAAAATCGCAATATTTCAAACACATGCATCCACGGGAGTATTTGATTGGGCCATTTTTCTTACTGTCTCAGTACCTCCATCGACCAGTAGCAGAATGGAAATTATCTCGTTCTTGCGGTACATCTCATGCTAGAACCTGGCGAATTATTGAAGCAGTAACAAAATTCGTTGTAAGACTTTCTAACCGTTTCCATAATCATCCGTCAATGAGTTGATATCCAAATTCTTGCTATCCACACCATAGATATCATATGAATTCATCGCGCCCATTAGAATTGATTCAAAAATCAAGACGTGTCATCTTCTCGTATTTCTCGCACAATTATAGGCAGCGCCCAATTCATCCAAGCAGACTACACTACCTTTGTTATTATTGCGGTTCATGATAATGTCTGGTTTGTAATTTATTCGATCGTCGTTATGCATGCTAGACATGGAGAAAACAATTCTGTTCTTTTTCGGAATATGTGATACTACTGTAGCTTCATCATGGAATGCAAACATACTGGATCCAGCTGGATGACGGACGTATTTGAAAAATTTCTATTCTGTTTCCTCTCATAGTACCAATGAGGGGCAATTTTCATGTAGGTACATATTCAACTAACTCTGAGCTGCTGTACCAATCATCAAGAGTCATGTTCCTTCCACTTTTGAGTACGGGTTCATATAATCTTTCTATAATATCGCATGGTCTCTTACTTATAAAATATTCACCATATGGTTGTTTCCCATGATGAACTTCTAGGTTCAGTGCATAAAATGTTTTCGTAAGTGTCAGAACATATTTGTTTGAATTGAATGAAATATACTACAAAAAACAAATCTTCCACAAAAAAAAATCAAAGCTTTTTTCAGTACCGTGAGGTATTCGAATGATATATAAGCACTCTGGCAGTTCTTCTCAAAAATACCGAAAATTCCCCTGTAGGAGCGAGTTTGTGACTGGCTTTTCTTTTTTCGCGAATGCCGATATCATCAAATATCAGATGTTGGAGTCGGAATATCTCTACATCCATACCTGAAGGGTCCAACAAATCTTACACACTTACACGACCAGATTTGAGTACACCAATGAGATACAACAAACCGACTACTGCTTGCAATTCACAAGCATCTGTAAGTTTTGCATCCCTTTGTTTTCCGTAGTTGAATATCCCCTTTTTGATGTGCTCGTTTTTGAAGATAAGTATATCTTCCATTATGGAATCTGTGGAAAAAACCTTCCATATTTCAGTGGGACTATTCAGATCTCTAGCTGGAAGTTTGACACTCGGTTTGTGTTTTATGGGTTTTTTTTTTGTTCGATTTCTCAAAAAAATACTAACTTTCTCGATATTCACCGTAATATACCTCATCAATGAAAATATTGTTCTGAAGGGTTTGTATCTCAAATATGAATCGATCATAGAAAACTAAATACGATAAAACTTTCGTCAGTTTTCACGAGATATATCGGTCCACGTTCCTGAAGATTTCCCCCTTGGAATATTGATTATGTTGATTTGTTTTCCAACTCCGAGATAATTGTGAACCAAACGATAATTAGAGTGATACGAAGTTTTGTCAATAAACACAGCGTTCGTACCTTAAGCGTGATAATATTCACTCCGATAAACACGTAATCAGATCTGTTGGAGACGGATGTTTTGCAAAGTTAACTCGATGAATCCTACAATGCAAGAAGTACAGAGTTGGAAATAATCTTGCGAATAAGAAAAGGTGGAAAATATTTACATAAGCTTCTATGACTAGATTTTTTTCTCTAGGCGAATGAATGTCTTTCATTTCATTTGACCTGAAAATGCAATGTGAGTTATCAATGGTCGTGACGCCAATGATTGAACCCTGAAAATGGTGTTTGAGTATCTGGAAAGTACAGCCTAACTCTCAGTAGCACTCTATAATAGGTGATTTTTTCAAATTTGCCAATTTGAATTCTTGAAATTGTTAGGAGCTCACCCTTGCTCTGCAGAATTCATACCCAGGAAAGACAGGTTACCTTATACGTCTGGTGGTGTCTACAGAAAGGAATATGCAAGTTCAATGAGTGCACCTATGATTCAGCATAATAAACCATTTCATTCACATATCGCCAAAACATTGAATATATTATTCACAGGGTTGTGTGGTGGTATAGAGTTTCTCAGGACTTGTAGACGAGGGCTGAAGCTTTTGAAAATGATAAAAAGTGAAAAAAAATAATAGTAGGATGAGACACATTGGAAAAGGAAGAGAATATAACAAAAATGAAAGGAAAATTAATATACGAGCGATCTGAGATCGGGAAGTGGAAGGGGGTGAGTTTTCAAGGGTGAAAAACGGTTTATCTCGAATTCTGGCAGAACTACAAGTCCTATGGAAAAAGTAGAATGGCAAAGTTGTAGGTGATAGAAAGATCATCCACACTTTTCTCACAAAACTTCAAAATTTATATGAAATATTCAAATAACCAAGTTTTTGGATTTTTATTTTTATCTTTTACAAAACCAATTTTTTTTTCACAAATTCAGTGAAAATTCACCTTTTCATGTCCCAAACACACTGTGATTTTTTTTATTTTAAATATCAATTTTTTCACCTTATTTTGACCTAATATAGAAGAAAAAGCACCCTAATTTTCAATCGAGAATTCTGCCGTCAAAATATCAGATTTAAAAAAAAAGTCGGTGGGCTTTTTGTTCTCCGAAATCTCTACTTTCTGATGGTATAAAAAAAATACATTACTATGGCAGAAAATGCAAAGAAACGAGAAAACCTCGAATCCAAATTTAATAAGACATCTACAATATTTTGAGAAAAATGTAGAATCTTCTTTAAATTATATGCGTAGATGCCTATTTATTGCTATTTTGAGATAACTTATATACCTGAGTGACCTACGGAAAATTTTAGCCCATCAAAAGGTATTTCATAGAGAAGTGGGGAAAGGGCTAGGAGGGTCTGGGCCTTACTGTTATTTCTTTGCATTTTCTGAGAACATTTACCACCAGAAAAAAGCCCACCGACTTATTTGAAAAACCTGATATTTTGACGGGAGAATTTCTGATTGAAAATTAGGGTGCTTTTTCGATATAAAGTCAAAATAAGGTGGAAAAATAAATATTTCAAATAAAAAAACCACAGTATGTTAGGGACATGAAAAGGTACCTTTTCACCAAATTTCATTTTTTTTTTATTTTTTTTTGTAAAAGATAAAAATAAAAAACCAAAAACTTGGTTATTTGAATTTTTCACATACATTTTGGGATTATGTGAAAGAAGTGTGGACACCAAAGTTGTACATCTTTTCATTACCTACTACTTTGCTTTCCAATTTTTTTCCATAGGACCTGTAGTTTTACCGGCAATCGAGATGAACCATTTTTTAACCTTAAAAACTCACCCCCTTCCACTTCCCGACCTCAGATCGCCCGTAAATTATTTTTCCTTTTATTTTTGTTATATTCTCTTCCTTTTTCAATGAGTTTCATCCTACTATTATTTTTTCTGGTTTCAAAAATTATCGACCCTGGTCTATTGTATATATAGCTCAGCAAAAACGTAGTAAACTTCGTTGCAACAGGCATAATAGCCGATTTCAGCAGCTTGAGGGCACCTTGAAATATTCAAGGTAGATTGAAATTCTTTAACGTCCATCCCGTCAGCTGAAAATCATAGATATTTCATTGAATCATGAGAATAACTACCTGGACGAGTAATTGATAGCTCCAGCTCCTTTTGCATACACGGAATGCGCAAGCACTCCCAGCAATTATTGAAAAAAAATGAAATGTCAAAGCAGGCCAAAGTATCTTCAGTAGGACTACGTATTCGTGAATTCGCTGTAGTACTCGCGATCCCTCACTTACAGTGGATCTATGCATTTCAAACGATTTGCATACTCAATCCATGTTAACATTTAATATATGAATAGTTTCCTCTGAAACTTGAGAAGACATGAGACCTATTGAGACCTATCGCCGATTCTTGTTTGGTTTATCCAGTTGTTGGTATGAAGATCATCCCAATATTCCTTCATGGCTTTGGTTTATGTCCAAGAGACAGGCTGCTTGTGACTATTTTCCAGAGCCTCCTATGCAGTAGTTCTGTTCCCTTCTGCCATACTGTGTGGATTCCGTCCGGTCCCGGAGATTCAGAATGTCAAATTAGCTTATTGTTCATTGTACTCATACAACTTTTCCTTCATATCCAACTTTTCCTGGAACCCCTTTACAGAGCCTCCAGTACCTGTTTTATTCGAGTCTCAGGAGCACAAAGAGTTCCCTCATTGTTTTTCCTCCTGTACTCTCCTTGTTCATCCTTAGGGGAGTGTATTGCTGATGTTTGTCTTGGATAGGATTATTTGGAGTTTGCTCACTCCTGAGTACTTCTTCTCCTCACAGGGCCTTCTCCACGAGTCTATTTTGGCTTCGTTCAGTACCCTTTCATAACTGGTCACGGTGTTTTGTAGTCATCTCACTTTGCTTCCCTCAATCTTCATATTTCAGCATTCCACTAGGGCACATTCCTTGTGTAGTTCCTTGTGATAGGGTGATGATTATTGTTGAAGCAAGAGATGACTGTGGCATTGATTTCCACCACTGCCATTTCTAGATACTTATTTGTACCTATCTGACTTTGCAACCCTAGAAGGTTACGCACTTTGTCTGCCCTGTATGTTTCCTACTGAGTTTTCCTTGGATTCCGATTGGTTCCTGTGGTGATGTTGCTTTTTTTTCAGAATGTTTATGTCTGTGGTCGGAGCAATACTATTTTCCAGACATATTCCAATCCGTAACAAAATGACTACATAAGTAGCCTGTTGTTACCTCCGTCCTTTTTTTTTCTGACGAAAGCCAGTTTATTACCTTCATTGAGTATGTTAGTTCGCTTGCGATCACGAACTGTAGTGACGTCCCTCCCTTCATTGATATTGTTACTGCCCCAAAAGGTGTGGTGCGCGTTGGTATCGCAGCCGATTACTACCTGCAGTATTTCCTGCCAGCAGTGCCTTATCAGCTCCTCCGTAGCCTTTAATATGGTTCTGGATCATCTGGAGGAAAATATGCTGTTGACTTATAATCGCTCTTGATCGTTTTCCTATCCTGATCTTCACTGTTATCATATTTTCCGAACACAAAGTAGTTAACGGCAATATTTTTATATTTTTCCAATGAGTTCACAAGTCAGGGTGGCCTCAGTTGATCTGCTCTCCACTCGCTACTCCGACCTATCATTTCTTTATGTTTGATCGGTGTTTCCTGAATGGGTGCACTTCGAAGTCCCTTGTAGCACCTGCAAGTACTGCCTTGGCCGCCTTGCAGTGCTGGAGGTTGATCTGGATGAATCATATTCCTCTCTTTTGTTTGTTCAGTGCCCTGAAGTGTTTTTTTTTCAATTATTCATGATCGGATCTACATCCTCTCCAGTGCTCTGAAACAAACATTGTCAACTGGCCGGTGTTGAGGCTGGATGGTCCTATTTGTTCCCAAGATCAAGAGAAAGGAGATGGTTCAGCCCTGCGGTGCCCCCTGCATAGATTTGAGGCTGTTTACTCCGAGATTTTCCCCGATTCAGAAAATCCTTCGTAACGTTGATATTTTATAAACTCAATTTCCCAAATAGATTCAATACCTATTTCCTTCTTGGAATTTATTATTTTGCTTTTCTCAATATCATTTGGGGGCGGTATTCGAAAAATCCCCTGCTGAGTATCACAGAGAATGGGATTTGTGGGTCCCAACCATAATTGTTAGATCTCCAATTCCGGAACATTTGAAAAAAAGTATATTTCTGTGAACTGTGAATTTCGGATATATAGGCGGATTTATATTTGAATAGTCAATATTACTCTGCTACATGTTTATAAAAAAATTCAGTTACTCATACATAATTTATTGCTTTGTAGCTCCAGTCACGACTGTTTCCTTCACCACGCCGCTGCCTTACCTTGTTACAGCTTGTCATCGGTTCGTCATCATTGAGAAAAGTCAATATAATGATAAAAATATTGAAAATGAGAATGGCTGGGTATAGGAATAGTTCATATTTCGAGTTTGCAATTGAAAAATATTAACATTTGCTGTCAATTTCAAGTATGAGAGGATAGACCGTCATGGAATATATCCCACTACGATTTTTTTTATTTCATTCCGTTTCTGATATACGTCCAATCAGATCCCCTCGAAAATCATCCTGTACAAAGAAAATTATTTTAAAAGATATAACAAATTTCTAATATCTATTCATCCAGCTATTTCCAATCAGACTGATAGAAATTCACATCGGGCACATTGAGATTGATGTTCTGATTTACTGAAGAATATTTTCCATTGAATTACTTTTTGTGTACAAGAAGGCACACATTTGGTCAGGTAATTAGATACATACGTGTGAAGTGGGCACCTAACATTAGTATTTTAGTATTTCTGATGGGTTGTTGTGATTTCAGAATAATTTATAATAATAATATTCAATAATACGCTAGGGTTTGCAAAATATTTCTAATGTATCATTTTCTCTCTTCAACTAATCGTCTCTCAGTCATTTCGGCTTATTTTCAAAGGGGTATTTTCATTTCGTCCTGGCATACATCCATAAGTCCAAAACGAAACGATCCTTTGATCCCTTTACGTCTCTTGACATCATTTTTCTTCGAATTGAATACGGACCGTATCTGAGCCTATATATTCTTCTCGTTTGGAAGGATATTTTATGATATTTCTCTTATTTCCATGTTATTTTCTGTATGATATACAGGATACGAACCCTTGTGAGGAGCTTGACGTGAAAGGATATTGGGGTGTTTCAATTCGAATTCGCTATATATTTTGCATTCGTTATACTATTCACAGGACATTTTGTGACATATTATAGTCAGTGTAGTATGAAATTCCAATGTTTTCGGAATGGGAAAGTATTCCGTCTTTTTCATATGCTTGGCTATTGGCTTCACTCTCAAGTTTAGTGGAGTTTTCCGGCTCTTTTCGACTTCTACACGTTCGTTGAATCTGAGACGATATGATAGATAGATAGATCATTACGCGAAAAATTAAAAACTGATATATTACCTAAATTGGAGGATCGAAAGAAAAATCAGATATTTGTGAACCTTCAGCATATCATCACCAAGCTGAAAATATGAACAGGAGATGGAAGTCCTTATGCCAATAGTAATGGATATCTTGAATTCCCATGGTTACCGATCTCACTATAATAGGTGATGTCTCCGTAATACTGAACTACTACAATGTTTCCTCAACTTCTGAGGATTGGTAAATTGAATCTTTTTCATAAAACAACAAGTTTGCTCAATACAAATTATCTCATATTCTGGAACAAACTTACTCTACTTACTACTTTGATATAGGGTATATTATTCCTGAACCATATTCTGAAACGAACCATGATATGTGGAATAATAATTTCCGGGTATAAATTTACGAATTTAGGAAATATTTCAATCCGTAAAACTTTTACCTAAAACCTACTTATGCAATTGATGTTACCGACAATACAAGAAAAGACAATTCAATCATGCATTCGGAATTACCATATGATTTCAATCAGAGAATACAGAGAGTACGAAAATATATCGATTTCAGAAAAAATCGTCAGGATCGCTTATTATCTTCTGCTTATTTTTGGAGAAATGCCAATCTTAATTTTCAATGTTATACCAAATGAAGTTGATGCTGTTTCCAGAATATTTATGGGAAACATAATTCAGAATACTTTCAGAATAATTCCCAAAATTTTTGGTGACTTTTGTTTGTGTTCCTGTATAATTTCTCCATCGCAAGTTTCCACAGTGAATGCCACATATTGTATAATACATGGGAGTATAATATTTTACTCGTTTTTCGGATTCAATTGTACTGAATTCGACTTTTAGAATGATACACCATAAAATATACCCTCGATAATGAGATTTGTTCTACAGGGTATACGAAAACACATTCGGAGATCGTTTGGAAGTTTATGTTGAATTTTCACCTCAATAATTTTAAGCAATTCACTTTATGCCATCTTATAGAAACAGTTAATCCTACATTTCTTCAAAAAGAGTTTTGTTGTGGGACTCGTATTCCGAGAAAAAATGTGTAAAGGAATAATACCCAAAAAATTAAAACATGTGTTTTCTCTTTTTAGAGTGTGGAAAATGTGTGAAAGATTTTGGGTCAATATGTTTGATCGTTGCTGATATTACAATCTCATAATCGACTTCGGGGAGCCATTTTTAGAAAACATCTACGAAACATTCCATAACAAATCTTAATTCAAATCTTCGAACTTGGGCTTGACCATAAAATCACTCCCCATTTGTTTCAATTAACCAAAAAAACACCCTCTATATATATTAATTATATGACCCACATAGTGACAACAATAAATATTTTATTCTATTCATCTCCACAATATCATAAGGAATTGATGAAAAAATATGTAGTATCAACCAGAAAACCAAGCAATGAAGTGTTTTTTCTGTATTTGAAAATAATATTTTCCATCTGTATCCACGATGTCAGACGATTATCATTCAGCAAATGAACTAAGTATATGCGAAGACGATTTTATAGCACACAAAAAATTATCCTACGAAACTTAATAAGGTCGTGTCATTCTCAGTTCTACTGACAGCTACAATCACTTACCTGGGAAAATACCAACAGAAACTTGCATTGAAATTCTCATGAACTCCTTATCCACATTTCTGAATTAGAGTGGCATGGAATTGTTACAATCAATACAATAGCTCTGCACCCACCTTCACTCTTTAGAGTCTTTAAAAAGTTTGACAGTTTTCATAATGGAGGTAGGACACTCAGCAAGTATAGAAACAGAATTGAATTTTCGATAAAGAGTTGTTGGCCTAGAGTCCCAATGATGTTGAACGAAATTTTCATCTGACTCTGAAAGAGTAGTTGCAAAATCCAAGGTAAGGTTTCCGTTATTTCAACTCAGGTACCAGGAATACTCCGTGCTATTGAAAGGAGTTCTGGAAAAACCTTCAAATTGTTTTTGGGAATATTTCCATTCTGAAGTGGAAGTGTCCTGAACCATCAACTGTCAAATATTTTGAAGCTGATACTGATATTTCGTACAAAATATATCTTAGACTAGAAAACGCTTCAAAATCCATATCACTGTTGTTATTCAGATTGCTGTGCAACAAGTTGAATATAAAATACTGTTTTTTCGTATTGATTTATGTATTTTCTGAGCTGTTGTAATTACAACAGTTGTAAATCGCGGTCCAGCTTTAAAATAACGAAATATAACTTTAATATAGTATTGATATGTATTTTAGAACTGATGAATCGACAAATTGATCTCAATTTAAGAAGAAAAGAGTAAACACCAGTTGAGTGTATTAATTTGCATCAGTGTGTTGATTTATCAGCAATGTAAATAAGCCAATGACTATATTGTATATGTAACTCATTTCTCATAGTAATTAGTGAATTGCGTGTCTATATCGAATGTTTTATATAATTTATCATGGTCGATGGAAAAATATATGGACTTGACACATGGAATCTCATGAACCAGTTTGGAGAGCACTTGTTTTTTTTTTCCATAGTTGAATGAAGAATTTTGTGTGTTTTTACTTTCAGGTATAACACAAAATGCTCAATAACGTAATGAAAATGTAATGTGAAATGAACATGACGTTGAGGATTAAACAAAGAACAAAATTTGTATGGATAGGCCTTTGTATGGATAGCCATGTTACAAATTTCATCATTTGACCACCACAATATCTACCCAACAGGGAAAAAATCGGTACAATCTCATAATGATTCTTGACGATATGTGAATATTCTTTTCATTTTCATCCGTTCTGCGGGATGGACATTTCTAAAATTCTCCTTCAATTTACGCTATTGACGAAAGTATGCACAGAGAGAGTTTGATTTCATTATGACCATTCCAGCATCATATCAAATAATTGTTAAAATTTCAAAAGATACGCCAAGCTCGATGTCCCCTTGACCATATCTGAAGAGGAAATAAATTTGTTTTTTGCCACCAAAGGTGACTGATCTATCATATGAAAATATATCAATGGTTGCCAATGAAACTTGGCGAATTAAATAAGGGTATGTGCTCTATAGGCCATTTTTTTATTTTCACCATTTCCATATTTACAATTGAGTAACGAATCGATTATTGGATTCGTTTCATCCCGAGAAAAACATATAATATATAAGAAATGATGAGAGACTTGTTAACTGAGTTTCAGTTTCAAATTCACGAATGAAGTGACCTATAGAGTATTCCATTCTCTGAAATATTTTTTTGAATACATGAAATATGGTCCAATCATTTTATGAAACCATAACTATTTTCTATTTTCCTTATGTTAGCAATATCAGAGCCCCTTGTGATTGTTAGACTTTCAGTTGCTGAAATTCAAATTGGCTGAGAAAAAAAAATATATTTGAGGAACATCAAAATATATAGGACGAAATATGTTACGATCAACAAAGTTTTCAAATCAAAGATAATTATAATAGCAGAAATCATCAGGGTTGGAGATCAACCAAATCTCATTAAAAAAACATATTTTTTCTACAGAAAACAGTTATCTCGTATTATTAATCAGAAGTTTCGCTTTCTTTCTGGTGCCCAGAGATTCCCGAATTTTTTGTTTGGGTTGAAATCAAGTCCATATACCGCATCTATATCATGAATCGGAGAGCTTGAAGCAACGTTAAATGATGAATAATATGAGTAGCAGAAATAAACCGATATATGGAGTTCATAAAATATAATATTCATGTGTCCAATCAAGCGCAGTCATGGCCTCAAACCACAGCACCATTTTCAGCACTTCTCCATCAACTGAAGATACTACAAACTTTCAAAAACCCATAATTTATTTTCAAAAAGTATATCCCGGAAACCATTACTAGAAATGATTTATCATGAAAGATGGTAGACATTGTTTCTCCTGAGGTGTTACTATATCTATTATTACACTTAATACACTGAATTTTAAACAACAGTCGATGCACAGTTTTCTTTGTAACAAAAAAACATGTGAAATATATCCGAACGATGAACTTGAGCAGTAGACTACCTTAGATTCGATTTTTTATCAAAACATACTTTACTTTGTTTCGATGGCAGGAACGAATGTCAGAATGTTCACGATTCTGGAATTGAGGATCTTGGTCGAGATAAATATGAGCAAAAATATCCTATATTGGCTTCCATAGTAACTTCCCCACTCTATTTGCCATTGACGGTTCCGTATGTAATAGGTATCATTTTGTATTTTGGAATAGATTTTGATTCTGAGAGTTATTTAGAATCACTATTGTTTCACTACTTTCTATCTAATACCAATAGCCAACAATAAATAATCTTGTGGAAACTGTGAGGGACCATTCCTAATAAAACCACTTCGAACTCTATTTCTAAAAACATACTTGCGTTTATTACGAATTTCAGATCGAAGTTCGAAAATTCAGAATATAATTGCCGATATGGGAATAATTATCATCATCCGTTCTCCATTAATGTTTTCAGGGTTGTGATTTTCGAGTTTTTCGTTTTTATTTCAATATTCGAATCGGCCTCGCCAATATGGAACCAAAAACGACGTTGGGGAAAGGGTGTTGAAGTAAGATCTGTGTCGAGTACTTAACGTCATGGAATAGTTAACAATGAAAGGCCACTCTTCCGAACTTAAATTGGTTTGGTTATGTTACTCCTCACTAAGATCAAATGATTGAAATGGTGTAACAAGATATGCTGCGAATAACGACCTGAATAATACATTTATTAATTTATCTGAAGGCACTGGAAAGCAATAAATTATTTTTTGAGCATATACAGACTTGTGTGATGAACTCATTGCCTGCTACAGTTTATATGTGTATAAACATAAACAATTCACAATATGGTAAAAACCTGAAATAGATAAAGTATGTTGAATACACAAAACAGATGTGCAATGCTGTTGATGGATTCACAAGTAATTTCTTACAAAAAATCTAAACGGGGAAAACAGCATGAGCGAAACAGTAAAGATAGATTATGAAATGCATTGATATTTCCATGTAATCTTATATTGAATCTATCGGAAATAACTAACAGCTTCCAAGATTTAGAATGAGGTATTACAGTTGAAACATATCAAGACTCCGGGGTCCGATATGATAAAAAAGGAAATGTCAAACACATTCCGGAGTATATCACTTAT
Source organism: Gonioctena quinquepunctata (assembly GCA_018342105.1). NCBI lineage: Eukaryota > Metazoa > Arthropoda > Insecta > Coleoptera > Chrysomelidae > Gonioctena > Gonioctena quinquepunctata. The sequence continues at coordinate 1,106,649 of JAFIRS010000125.1, forward strand.
GCCTTTCTAAGGGTATGATACCAAGACCAATATTCCCAACGTCAAGTTTCTCAAAATTTTCCAGAACAATAAAAAGAGGTTGATCGTATACAGAATGAATACAATATCATCAGTAATGAATAATGGGAGTTTTGCAAAAAGCATAGTACCCGGTATGCCTCATTTATAAAACTGTGAATCATAAAAAATCAATTAGTCAGGAACTAGAGAAACCGGAACTGGAACAACTTAGAATAAGATTGGTGGCGCTTAAACCTACTACAGTGGAGATTCACAGGAAAAAATACCTAATTATAAGTTATTTCATTTCTTCAGAATATTTTTGTACTCTTGGTACGATTGTATCTTCTGCGAATGGCATTGTTATATTATACACTGCTGGGTTATGGATTTCAGTGAGAGATGAGCCAGAATTTGACATGAAAAACATTATTTCATAGTAATTCAACTCAATACCCATCTTTTCATGAAATACGCACTAATCCAGATACAGGCTACAACCTTATTCGATGAAGAAAATATTGAACTCATGTTCAATCTAGACATCTATTTTTTTCTCTCCATTGTATCTGAGCATCACTGAGCTGTATTAATATTAGCCGGAAAGGATTTGGAGAAACCATACCCGAAAATAATAACTTTTGAACTCTCTATTTTTTTCTGATCAACTCTACCAAACACTGGAAATAATATATCTCACGAAATATAAATATATATTTTTTCCTGAAAAATTTATCCTGCTTCAGGAAAGTCATCCATCCATGAAGAACGAGAAACAAAAAATTTGTTCACACGAGTAATTGGTAACATTCCATAATAGCCTCAAGGTTGTTATTCATTATCAGAGCCTAATCCAATTAGTGAAGTGAATTGTTGTATTATTTTACATCATTATTGGTAGGTTATAACTTTTATTCGATCGAGACATGCTATCAGGCACAAGCTTCACCATTCAGTTTTTAATCTCAGACCCGCAAAATGTCTGCCTGAAAGTAAAACTGAATATTGAATCGAGTGTTTTCAGCTCATGCATTTATCCAGAAGCATTTTTATATCTCAAAATTTCACAGAAATGTGGATATTCCTAGTATTCTTGAAGACTAGTGGAATGTAGGTCGTGATTGAAAGTTTCTGATTGTACTAGGATAATTTATTTTAACCAAAACACACCACATAACAGTAGCATTCCTTTATGAGTTACATTCTATCACAAAATCAGTATGTGCCCGAATATGTTATGACTAGGATATCGAAAATGGCTGTATACATTCCAGAGCTATATTCAGTTATGGAGAACTGCTACCTTAACATTTACATGGTCATTTGGCGGTTAATATTATCAACCGTTGTTGTCAGTTTATTTCTACTACTTTGTCCACTGTCCACGTCAATAATTTCCATCCATGACAATGTATCATTTCAGAAATGGAAATGGAAATATTGGCAACTATATTCATGCATATTGAAAAAAAAAACAATAATTGACATCCAGAGTTATTTTCAAATAATCTCAATACTCACACATATCGACTGTGGAACATATCTCTGAAACCATTCGAGAATAAATGAAACCAGCCTTCTTGGTGATTATTATGTTTCAGACATAATTCAGAAACTTGATCACTGGATGACATCAATTAATGAGAAACTTGTATATATATTTGATGGCATAGTGTACTCACATGAAGGTGTATATTCTTCTAGAATTTTAAGGATTTACTGTAGTGATTGATATCTCTTTATACCCGTAGAGGAATAATATGAATTTTCGAGTTAGAGGGAAAATTTTCATATCAATTTATATACAAAGCAGATCCTGCGAGTAAATTACAAGAAACTCACGTCCTCTGCTTTCAATTATGATTGAAACTTGTTTTGTTGTATAAAGTGAAAATTGCTACTATCGAAATAGTATTATTATTTGTTGATATTGTTGCTTGCATTGGATTTTTATGGTTTGATGATACGTTGGAATCAAATGATATGAATGTAATTATTTGTTTGAGAAATGAAATAAATAAATGAATGTACATTATGATAGTATTTCTCTTTTTCTGCCCTACTGAGAAAACCATTTCATATGTTTCGGCCGTACTGGTGGTAATCCCGGTTGGTATATTATAGGATCTGTGTGTCCCACATATATTCCTTGTGGGAATGATGTTTCCAATGAGTTCAACTCGAATGGAAATCGGTACAGAGAAAGCATTGCTATGAATTTACTTGGTTGAAATACATTTCAAAAAATAGTTGACGATACAAAAAAAAGGGTGTGTTCATCATAAATAAGCGACAGTCGCTACTGTTTCAAGTGCATGTTCTATCCTTCTCCCAATATGGTATATTTCGTTTTTGCCACAAACGCCCGGCTTATGGAAAAACCTAATGAGCGGCCAGTTGGAAAGATAGATTGCAGAATGTGTTCATGGATTCTGAAATTGCCATCAGTGAAGCTAACTACACATGAGTTAGAAAACATGGAACACATTCATATTGAAGCATACCTAATTTAAACTTTACCGAAATATAACCTCAAATTGATCATTGAATAATTTTTGGTGAATATTTTTTGCAGTGCATTCAAGTTTCGTGGAAGATTGCTTTTTCTGGATTAATATTTTTTTATTTATTGCTGCTAGTTACCCTCCCACGATAACTTCAGTCATGATGGAAATTTCAAATGGCTTGTATTATCGAAACGATTCTTTTTGCACAATAGCAAATCCCTTCTCGAAATTTCCAATTTCCCCTGGATATTATTTCGATAATTTTTTTTGAAATGGCCTTCAATTTCTTTGAAATAAATTTCAATCAATAGTCATTGGTTGATCTGTTATATCTTAATGCAATAGTCTCCTGGATGAAGATGAAGTTTCTGCCTGAATGAATGGTAACTATTGAACAATAATAATAGAATTGTCATTGCAATTCCGTATAAACCGTTGGCAGGAATAAAAAAACATATTTTGCCATACGGAAATTAGATAAGATAAGATAAGATAAGATCTTTATTTTCCAGTAGACAACATAACATCGCATAGGTAGGTCATACACTTAAATCTAGGTAAATATAAAAACATAGAAACACATAGAACACACAATTCCAAAATTCAGAATTTCAATTTTCAGATAAAACCAAACCAAAAAGCTGAAACCACAGGTTTGAAGTAAAAATTATCAACCTCAATTAAAATTGTCCTAAGAACATTCTGAGAGAAACAGAATAAAAGCATATAAACAAAACATTACGGTTCTATGACATAAACTCTTCAACACTATACAGACAATTTTCAAGTAGAAATTCTCGCAATTGTATTTTGAATATTTTAATACATTTACTTTCTTTTATATATTTTGGCAGTTTATCAAATACCCTGGGCGCCATAGAGGGAGGAGAGTTGAATGAAAAGCTAAATTTATTAAAAGGTACCTGAAGGTCATTTTTTGTTCGGGTATCAAATTGATGTCTGACTTTATGGTACTGAATAAAGTACCTCTATTCTCAAATGAGTAAACAGAGAGTTCAAAAATAAATAATGAAGGAAGTGTTAAAATTTATGGTACTTGAAGACATCCCTGCAACTTGTACAGCCCGATATACCAACGAGAGAACGCAAAACTCGCTTTTGGGCAATGAAAACATCGTGTGAGGATACAGATAAACCCCATAGGCATATACCATAAATTATAAATTATTCAAGCACTAGACATGCATTTCGTTCAGAATTCATTAATAGTATGGAGCTCATAATTCACGTCATTGGAATAGCAAATAAAAACTATATATAGTATGGTTAAACCATTTACAATTGCAGAAGCATAAAAACAACTTTCGCAGTCTTAAGACGGTATCGTTCAAGCAGCATAGGCGGATATAACTAATTTTATTTAGATATTCGCATATTGTTATACGACGATATACTACAGAGGAGTATACTACGGTCTCTAGTAAAAAGCTATTTTGGAAACTGAGCGAAATAGAGGTATAGATTCTATGGAGAAAATGATCCTCATCGAATTTCGAGCAACTTTGGTTTTTGTATGTGGTCTGTCTGTACTCCGTACTCTGTACCAAACATAAAGGGAAATATCTCCGCAACCCTTCGACGTATCGTCTTAAAAATTTGCCATCATGTTCCCCAAGAAAGAGTATCCTGTCATTGAAATATGAAGGAAATCGGAAAATTCCAAGATGGTTTTTCCGGGATTTTTCTGAAAATTCCTTGTGGTTCGACTACAGGTCGCATGGGTGATTCTTTCGATTTCATATTCTGTAACAGAATAGTTCGACAAACGTACAGAAAGCCTATCAAACTGGGCATAATCGGAAAATTCAAAGTGGATTTTCCAGGGAGATTTTCCGAAATACATGGTCCGACTTCAATTCAAAAATCTCGCAAACCAACCGAAAATATGGAAATCTACGAGATGCTGTGTATACCTCTTGGGTAGTGCTACAAGATATTTCCCATATATTTTTCTCTCACTCCACCGGAAAATCAAAAAACAATTGAAAGTCTGAAAATTTAATCTCTAAATTATAACAACTTAATTTTTCTCGGAAACGACTGAAATTTCGAAAATTTTCATGGGAGCAAATAAATTGTTTCTGACAGTTCCTACAGAAAACCCAATGATATTTTGACAGTAAACATGGATATTTGACCATATTGGAAAAAATTACAAGTTGAAACATTTTATTCATATAGTTTCATGAGTTCCATCAAAATATCTGACCCATATTTTATCAATGTTTCAAAGTTAGAATAAAAATATAAAGATTTTCAATAATAAAATTCAGATTTTTCAAAAACTATTGGACATATCAAAAAAAATTAGTGGATGCCTAAAAGATTCCTCTTAACTTCACTACCAAAAATCTAGGTTGACTTTCCCTTCAAATCAAAAGTACGGAAGATAAAATCAGAAAACAAAAGAGAAACAAGACATTTCCATATTTCCCCGAAACAATTCAAAATATCGCAATGATATTAAAAAAATAATAGCTTTCCATTATTCTACAAAAAAACCTGAGTGAACGAAGAGCGAAATAAAATACACATATTTGGTCGCGGTACATCTCTCTACTTATATATCGTCAACACATCTTTGGTGACCAATATATTTGAAAGTAATAATATGCTCATGGTATATGCCATAGCTCACACACCTTTAGGAGCAATGATAAACTCTGATATGCTTTCATATCGTCGTATATATGATAACCGAGTTCAATACTATCTGATATCACATAAAAACTACGTACTCCAACTGGTTAGAAATACGGTTAATAAAAAATATGCCATAAGCAAGAAAGTATGTATTTAAAGGCAATCGGTTCATCATAAATTAGACGACGTTATGCATAACTAGATCGAGCGCATTTTTTTCAAAATGAGATTCTCAGATTGAAAATCCCAGTACCACGAGAACCTATTCATCTAAAATTTCATCCTTCAAATCTAATAGCATCCTTATTTTTTTATTACACAAAGTCGTTAAATTGGTATATAAGTAAATATTAAATAAGAAGACGCAGAGAAAAATTGTACTACCTACAAGGGCGTTTGGTTTAAACAGGTGTAACGTCGTGAACTGAGCCCTTTTTGTACCACATTCGATTTTTTCTGGAGAAGGAAATTTCGAAGCAAAAATCATAAACAAAATGTAATTCTTTGCAAAAAACAAAACAAAATATTCTAGGTACTTACACTTTTAAAAAACAGAAACAAATAAAATTCTAAATCTTTTAAATTCAAAGGTTGTTTATGATCAATCATCATGACAATCAGACTCCCTGAAATAGAATCATTATTTGGTGTATTATAAGGGTTGCACATACTCGTCTTCCTTTTTTGATAACATGTTCAACACATTTTTTCCAAATCTCTTGGTGGTCTCCTGTCCGTCACTTTTAGTACGTTTTCTTCAACTTCTTTACTCAGTTTTGGTATTTGATTACATTTTCGTAATTCTGATTTTACGTTTGCCCATATTATTTCTGTAGGGTTGAATATGCAATAGAGCTGGCCTCAGAAGGGTGTGACCTCGTTCTTTGCACAGCTCGTCAATATTATATATTTTTTCTAACTTTACACTTTTTATAACATTAAGCCAATTTTTTTGGTTGCAGGAAGAGGTATATTGTTTTCAGACATAAAAGTAATTATTTCAGCTTTTCTACTACAACTATTCGGTATCTTACGGAGTTGCCGCAAGTGATACGATGCGTTGTCCATAAATATTACTGGCTGTAGTGGAATATTGGGTAGACGCTGTTCGCTGAACCAGTTTTCAAGTAGGTCAGCTGTCATGTCATGATAATCAGCAGCACACTCTTTAACTTTTTCAGCAGATAATAATAACGCATTAGATCCGAAACCGTCTTTGGTTCCAGCGTGTACTATTATAATGCGTTTCCCTTCAGAACTTGGCCCACTTTAACAGCAATTTTTACTATTGTCCATCCAACCGCAATTGACTACATCATGACCGTCGAACCATGTTTCATCAAGAAAAATAATGGGTCTATTAGAACGTGTGTAGTCTTTTATTTGACGCAAATATTATTGTAGTCATTGCACTATGCTTGATAATTCGGTAATCGCCATGCACTCATCAAGTTTTTTGTGTTTAAAACCACAACCTATTAAAACTTAACGCAATGTCTCCACGCTGGTATAAGTGTAATCTGGATAATCTGCCAGTTTTGCTGTAGAACTTCTTATGTCGCAACCCTGTTCTCTTTATATAAATCATAAATAGATCTACGTATAAAATCTTGCGTATTTCTGTCAATTTTAAAAAAAAAATCCCTACACGTTTTTCTATTTTTAGTATGATTAACAACAACTCCTTTCGTAATCACTCAATAAATGTAAACTTTATTTTTTTTTGTTATTTCTGCAATTCTAACTAAGATTACATCATCAGATTGCTAAATATTCTCCCTCTTTAAAGCAATAAAATAACTTGCTTGGTTTGTATGTGCAAGTCTCTGTTGTCAAATTCATATCTCATATTATTCTCACTTACTTGTGCAATTCCATTACTACTTTGTGCAATTTCATTATTCCATGGTCGGGAAAATGACATATTTTCCAACAAAACACAACATACCTAAACCGGAGACGCTACTGGCTTTTATTCATCCAGATATGTTGAAACACATATAACTCGTGATTTATTAGTTTTCTTTTCCCCTCAACGTATCGACACACCTACAAGCATTATCATTGGCTTGCGGTCCGTCTTGATTCGCTGCTTTAGAACTGGACATCTGTCAGTCAAACCCACGTTGACTGTCGGCTTTTTTGATCTTCCGTTTGGCGTCAGCAAAAGTTTACGTGTCGTACCATTATTTTTCGTTCCGTTACTTCGCATATTCCCACGTGTTAGCGAAGTGAGTTTTTTTATTTGCTCCTTATAGAAACAGCTTCTGCAATTGAAAATGGTTTCAACTAACATGGAATTCCTTCCCAATATATTATTATTACATTTTCATATCGTCGGATATAAAACCATATATGTTAATTGAAAGGATAGCTGGAAAAAGAAATTGAATTGTCTACAAAAAGCAGAATGGAATAAATAAAAAATGTGAAGAAAACTCAGGAGTGTTGAATGGAAGACATGAATTGATGAAACAATAGTATATGTTAGTTTAATATTCCTGACTTCTGGTTTGTACTAGTTGTATGGGTGTAAAATGTGATAAATGGGATCCCAAAATGAAAATAAAACACCATTTCTGGATTATTCATTTTATGTCAGGTTGATACAATGATACAGAAAGCACGCAACTGTCAAGAAGAATATTCGTTTTCTGGAATACCAGCAACGTAATTACTCATAGAGTTTTGCGATCCAGCACCACTAAAGGAATATGAAGAAGAACATATTTTTCAGATTGTGAATGCAGTTATCAAAATTGGGTCAAAATTTTTCCTTTGAATAGGGAGTTTAAAATTCAATTTATGTCTATAGGAAAAACATTCATACAATCAGTAGGCAGGAATAACACTCGGGTCGAAAACATCAATAATTTCTTCCAACTTTCAAAATTCAATTGCCCAAGTAGGAAAATGAATTCAGGAAGAATTAAATTATAAAAGAATCAACATCTTGTATTACATGTGTCAACAGATAATTCTATGTAATTTCCAACTTCATCGCTATTCATCAGAATCACGTATTGGAGTTCATTCCGGATTTTGCAAGACTTAACAGCAATAATAATGACTAGACAATATGTTTTTCCATAAACTAATCGGGTGCTTCTTGACTCGAGGTTTTTGTGTTTTTGTTTTGAAATTTAGTGATTGTTCAATAACCAAACAAGTTTGATTATATAATATGGCCGTTACAAATCTTATTCCTTCCATATCAGTCAAAATCTAAGTAGTTTGTTTGTTGTATATACCTATTTTTTTGCACTGCTGTTTTTGTTTTTTTATCACTATTTCATGTTCATTTCATAACAAGTATGTTTCAAATCATTCAATTCAGTAAGAGATTCACCTTCACTTCTACTTTTTTTGTTGTGGGAATATATAAAAGTATTAGACATTGAAATGAATGACAAAAAACTCGGAATATTGCATATTTTTCCATACTTATCTACTGGAGCATGATATAATATCAGAATATCCAAAATCATCCAAAGTTGAGTCTGAAACGGATGGATTCAATGCCAAATTATCGTGGATACAGACACAGGAGAAGAAATTCTACCAGAAAAATATCAACGTATATTTTCCACATCAGTTCTGAACCAATAAAAAGGCCTGCAATTTCTATAAGAGAGCCAATCAAATCAATTTTAGAGTGATAAATGTCTTTTTGCTATTTTATGCTCATAAATTGACCCTAGCTTTGCGATGAATGCCCACTAGCTCCTGTAGGAATTATACGGGGTGATTCAAAAGTACCTTTACAAACTGCAGGAAGTGATTCCTCACAATATTCTGATATGAATTGTCCGAATAAATATATGTCTGGAAACGCTTCGTTTCCAAGATACAAGGTGTTGAAGTTTATTTTCTTTTTTTATTAACTCTCGAAATACTGACTTTGAGTAAACGAAAATTATTATTGACAGGTTTTTTGAGATCTTGAATTCGAACATGATGTTATAACTGCTCTCACTCGTAGAGGGTGCCACCTATACATCTTCTTCTCTTTTGAAGATTCATAACTTTTTGAGCGTACTTCTAGCACATTTTTCAGTAAAAAAAACAATTCCACGTGAAAAAGCTACACTTGTTACAAGTCGCTATAAGCAACTGTTCTCTAGATATTTGGACTTGAAAATCGATGCGTGTTGAAGTTATTACCATTATTTTGCATTTTTCACAAGACTGCTTGGGAAATGAATTTGACGTTTAAATAGGTAGTTTTGGTTTTTTGTAGGAGGCGCCACCTATTCTATTCATTCGAACTCGTTTGAAATAGTTATTTTTGTATCAGAGGTGCAGAATCTGTATTTGTTTTAATAAAATTTGCAAGAAATATCAACATTTTATTTCGAAAAATTTTGAATATGTAGAATAAAATAAAATAAAGGAAACTAATTTGTATTCGAAAAAAATATTCAAAGTGTCCACCTTCAGCAAAGATACAGGCATTCAGTCTTCTAGTCATTGAACCTCGTACCCGCTAAAAATCATTGGTGTGTTTCTTATTGTTTCACAGGCGTCTACTATTCGGTTTCTTACATCTTCTTCGTTCGCGACTGGAGTTTTGAGAACTAGTGACTTAAAATGTCCTCAAAAATAAAGATCTAGCGGGTTTAGATCTGGAGACCTTGGTACCCAAGCCTGGTTAGGTTCTTCTACACCCCTACCGATCCATCGATTTGGATAGACAGTGTTGAAGAATTCCCTGGCTACAACGCGTAAATGAGCCGGAGCCCCATCATGCATAAACCACATGCGGATACAAATTTCTAATGGTACATTCCGAAGTAGTCCCGGCGAAGGTCTTTGTAAGTTGCGCCATTCAGTCGCAACGGAGGGAAGAAAGAACCTATCGAGTAATTATCAATTATTGCCTCCCATACATTTACAGAAAATTGATACTGATAATGACTTTTACCAACTGCGGATTTTCCAGAACCCAAACATGGTTGTTATGAAAGATTGTGATAGCATTTCAAGAGAAGTTTGCCTCGTCCGTGAAGAGTACATATCCCAATAATTTTGGATTTCCAGCCAATTTTCTCGGAAACCTCTGACACATAGTAATTCGTTGGGGAAAGTCTCGTGGCAGAAGAGCTTGTACCTTTGAATATGGTATGAATATAATTGTTGATCGTGAATAATTCTCCAAACTGTGGAGTGAGTACAATTGAGAGCTTCAGCAATTATTCTTGTACTTGTTTCTGGATTCTCCTCGAGAGCGTTCAAAACATCTTCCTCCAATTCTGGGGTTCGGACTGCTCGTGGTCTTCCAATAATATCAGCTGCCCTCTTGAAGCTACCTGTTTCTGCCAAACGACGGTGGAGACTGGTGAATGTTTGAGCTGAAGGCAGTACTCGATTAGGAAATCGCGCCTGGTAAATACGTCTTGCTTCGCGCGCATTGCCATCCGCGAGGCTATAAACGACATGCATATCGGATAAATGAGCATTATTGTTTGAATAATATATTTTTTCAAAATTAGTGTTTTGAAACTTACAGAAACTTTACCAAAACAACAATAATTTGTAATTACCAAAACTGCTTATTCAAATGTCAAATTCATTTCCTAAGCATTCTTGGAAAAAATGCAAAATAATGGTAATAACTTCAACACGCATCGATTATCAAATAATCGACTTGAAATTTTCGTCCAAATATCTAGAAAACGGTTGCTTATAGCGACTTGTAACAAGAGTAGCCTTTTTACATGGATATGATAGGGAAATTAATTTTATAGAACGAAAAATTTATTCAGAATTAAAAAATACAAAATCAAAGTTTTAAATATTTTATTACTGGAAAATGTGCTAGAAGTACGCTCAAAAAAGTTATGGATCTTCAAAGAAAAAAAGACGTGTAGGTGGCGCCCCCTACAAGTAAGAGCAATACAAACATCAGGTTCGAATTCGACACCTCAAAAACCACTCGATACCAATTTTTGTTCAATTAAGGTCAGTATTTCGTAAGTTATTTGAATAAAACTGAAATAAAAATGAAACTTCAACACCCTGTATCTTGGAAAAGAAGCGTTTTCGGACATATATTCATTTAGACAATTCATATAAGAATATTATGAGGAATCATCTCCTGAAGTTTGCCAGAGTACTTTTGAATCACCCTGTATCTTAACACATTGAACTCCCATGAAGAAATAGGAGATGCAAATATGTTTATATATGGTATCTTGAGCAGAAAACCTGCATCAAAGTGAAATTTCAACGATTTTGATGACATTTTCACAGATGCTTCAGAACACGCCAGAATACGTTGAGCAACCAAATTTTTTCCGCGGAAAAAGTGGAGAATATATATATTTTTTTCAAAATTCAAACTGACTCAAGTCAATATATCACGCAGATGAAGGGAACACAACCAAACCTAACCTGGCTAAACTTGCTATCCAAGTTGATTGCCAGTCAATCAACTTTTTCAAACAACGCTTCGCTTCGCTCGTGGGTACTACGGTGGCAGTTATTTTTCTCGTTTTTTACCAACTGACATCTGGACATAATAGTAACAGTCAGTCGCAAGATGCTAGTTCAGTGAATTGGGGTTTCAATAGAAGCAGATATTTCCACAAAGGCTTCATAAGTTCAGCATGTCTCGGTCTGCTATATAAATCTAATCGTTATCCACGGTATTTTAAGAGTGGTTCGCTCTCAAAATCCAGTCAATGTCTCACGAAGAAGGGGACACAACATAACCTAACTTGGCTAAATTTGCTATCCAAGTTGATGGCCAGTCAATACTTTTCACACGCTTTATATTTGTTTGTAACCGACTCCTTTGGGCGCGATTTTGACCCACTTTCAGTCGTCCGAATGATTTGAAATTTGATAGAGGTACATAATTCCGGTGACAATGCATTAAAAAAAATTGTGTGAGGAAAAAACAAAACGGCGGCTCCAATATGGCGTACGAGTTTTGTGATTAAGGTCTGATTGGCTTCAAAATTGGTATCTGAGGATTGTCGTGGTCGGAGATCATGATTCTTTTGTCAAAATTGAAAAATTCAAGATGGCGGCTCCTAAATGGTGGACGAGTTTTGTGATTATGATCTGATTCCATTCAAAATTGGTATGTTGGGGTTTTTGAGGTCAAATATTTTGAATCTCTTGCGAAAATTGAAAAATTCAAGATGGCGGCTTTTAAATGGCGACCGAGTTTTGTGATTATATTCTGATTCTATTCAAAATTGGTATGTGGGGGTTTTTGGGGTCGGAGATCATGATTATTTTGTCAAAATTGGAAAATTCGAAATGGCGGCTCCAAAATGGTGGCCGAGTTTTGTGATTATGGTCTGATTCTATTCAAAATTGGTATGTGGGGGTTTTTGGGGTCGGAAGTTATGATAATTTTGTCAAAATTGAAACATTCAAAATGGCGGCTTTGAAATGGTGGCCGAATTTTGTGATTATGGTCTGATTCTATTCAAAATTGGTATGTGGGGGTTTTTGGGGTCGGAAGTTATGATAATTTTGTCAAAATTGAAACATTAGAAATGACGCCTCCAAAATCGTAGACGAGTTTTGTGATTATGGTCTGATTCTATTCACAATTGGTATGTGGGGGTTTTTGGGGTCGAATATTATGATTTTTTGTAAACATTGAAAAATTCAAAATGGCGGCCGAGTTTTGTGATTATGATCTGATTCTATTCAAAATTGGTATGTGGGGGTTTTTGGGGTCGAAAATTATGATTATTTTGTCAAAATTGAAGGATTCAAGATGGCGGCTCCAAAATGACAGCGAGTTTTGTGATTATGGTCCGATTCTATTCAATATTGGAAAATAATAGTTGAAAAAAATTAATAATAATAATAATAGTTTGAAAAACTTAAAACACGCGTTAATAGAAAACTAAACCAAAAAGCTTGAAATAAATAATAGTTAAAAAAAACTCAAAAACACGGTTTTATAGAAAACCAGACTAAAAAAATAGAAAATAGGAGAAAAAAATATTTTATTTGAAAAAAAGCGTGGGGTGCATGGTATCAATAATTATATAGTATATTAATTGTTAGCCGGGGCGATACCATGCAGCCCACGCATTTTTTAAATGAAAAAATTTGTTTTCTTATTTTCTATTTTTTTAGTTTGTTTTTCTATAAAAGCGTGTTTTTTAGTTTTTTAAAACTATTATTTATTTTAAAATAACGCTTCGCTCTGCTCGCAGTTCTTCGGTAGCGGTGATTTTTCTCGTTTTTACGAATTATTATTTGGGCACAATATTGACGATCAGTCGCTAGATGCAAGTATACTGAATAAGGTTTCAATAGAAGCAGTTATTTCAGCTGTCTTATAAGTGATGGTGAAAATGAAGTGTAGGGACATTTCGCATATCACCAAAATCGAGGACGTTTTAACATTGTGAAAAAGGTGGATATATCAAAAAGTGTATTTTTCTTGTAAAGGTACTGAGGGGATTGTGTGAGTGGTGTTATGATTTCAAATCCGTGTTCAGGAGGCAAAAACACCAGACGTCATCCCATTTTGCGCAAGTATGATAAAACGCGGCTTTGTTATTGGATATTTACCATATTTGAATGCGATAACTTGAAAACGGTATGAGACCGCAGCGTTCTTCTTCACCGCCGGATTCGTGTTCAGGGGGCAAAAACACGAAAAAAAAGTCTTTCAGTGCTCTTATCGGATTACCCATTTCACTTTCATGAAGGTTTATTGAGAATTGAAAAATTGGCAACAATGAAGAAAACAGATGAGATGTATAAGGGGATCGATTTTTGATTTTTTGGATAAACTAACTATTATCGTGAACCCGAAAAAAAAAATAATGAATTGAAAGTATCGAAAAAAAAAAGAGGGATCCATACAATGTGATGCTGATAAAATTAAGCCGTCCCAAGTAATTGGACATAATGATTGAAAATAGACCTTTTTGAATCTTTCAAGTGCCATAATTCCGAAAATAACCGTTTTTGCAGAAAACAATTGATGGATTCACTCTAATTATCGTGTTCTGAAGCATCTGTTGAAATTTTGTCAAATTCGGTGACATTTCACTTTGCGGCAGATCTACCATTTTGAGCTACATATACATTTATTTTCGTTGAAAGAGCTTTGGGACTTCGAGTAAGGCAATAAGTAATTTGATACCAGCATTAGCAGAAGCAAGACTGGTAATGCCCTCTATTGACTCGACATCTGAAGTTTTCCTGGTTCATTTCCAATACTCATTGTGCAACAATTTCAATTCTTTAACAACTTCTAAATAATCAAGCATGATATAACAATTTAAATATTGCCTGCAGCATTCGACTGTCAGGTAACTAGACATCGAACGGCTATGCAGAGAATGAAATGTCACCGACGGGTGAAGCCAACACCTAACGTTCATGAAATTTCATGAATCAAGATGGGATTTCATGTGGAAACTATTGAAGAGTGACGAATTTCGTTACAAGGCCCATTGCGTTTGTAACAGAAACCAGTTCGTGATAATTAGAATATAAATCCTCTGCGAGGTACTCATCTCCGTTCTGATAGAATGTCAGTGTATGATAGACAACTCGGAAAAACACCAAAAGTGTTGCTGTCCCCTGTCATAAAGCTATTTGGTTTTGAACACCAGCTCAACACCGTCCCACGGAACTTGGTTTTACTTTCATCCACTTCTAGGCGATCGAATGGTTAACGAAAAATATCTGGAATTATTATCGAATGAAAATCTCACGTCCCGGAATTAGAAATTGAAGTATCGTGGAAAAACGGAACATTTATCTCTTTGCTGCAGCTTATGTGATACCTACCTGGTACCTACTATTTTTGCAATCAACTACACAGCAACACGGAACAATTTATCCACTGATCTGAGCAATTGATCGTTAGATCTCCAAAATTGTACAGATGAAACGGTTCGTTAGGAGACTGTAGAAACTAATAAAGTTGTACGATAAATCCACGGCAATAATTTTTTTTTTTGCAATCAACTTTCAACTTTATTCAAAGAGTATACAGTACATTGATGTTATCAGTTTTATATTTTACCACCTAAAGACTGAAAGAAGGTACCTAAGCGCTTATGGCTTGATTTGTATCTTATTTCCATCTCGTGGCGCCATATTACACATTTTAAGGTATTTTGTCGACAACAAATAGTTTTGCGATTCGTTTCATAGAGTCTCGGAGAATTTTCAGAAAAGGCTGATACATGTTCGCTGAACTATGATTATCCTTACATCACATGCAACATACTTCATTCACTTTCCTTTGTTGAAATTAGTATGTGTTATTTTGAAAGATGGTCATAATCAACAAATTGTTTTCAATTACGAACTGCTTTATTGATTCTTTATATTTCTCAAAATATGTGTTGTTTTTCAATATCAGAGGTAGAAGTTTAGGTCCAAAATGAAAAATGGTTTTTTGCGTATGACCCTTATTAAACATTGGAACATATACGTGAAGATTTCGCATACTCCTGGTGTTATTACTTTTAGTCATATAAAATTAGGACTCATTAGTATACATCCAGAAAAGACAATTTGTGGCGTATAGGCTCCTTACATTGAGTAGATTACTTCCAACATAAAGTTTTTGTGTATCAGACAGTTTAGACTTTTTATAAATTATTTTTATGATTGTGTTCTGCATCACTTGAACGCTGTTCAGTACATTTTCAAACATGCCACCCCATATTGTGATGCAGTATCTAAGAACTGATTCAACCAGGGAATTATATACGAGTAACAACGATTTCTTAGATAGGACATCTCTTAGGTTGTGAAATTCATATGCTAAGTGCCTGAGCCTAGTAACAATGTATGAAACATGAACATCCCATCTCACATGCTGATCCAGAAACACCCCTAAATATTTAATATTCGACATTTTTTCAATTGTTGGACAATTACACATGTCACCGGTACAATTTGGAGTATGAATATTTAGTTTTTTTCATCCGGTTGGTCAGTATTTAATATGGTGAAGGTTATGAATTTAGTTTTATTCACATTAAGGTTGAGAAGATTATCATTCGGCCACAACTTTATATTTTTTTTATCCACTTTCTGCATCCTTATAAACCCGTTTCCTCTGTAGACTATTGCTGTGTCATCGGCATAAGATATGAGGTGTCCTTTGAAATTGGTCGATATCATTTCAACATGATATTTGTTTTGCAGAAGAGAGCACTCAGATATCTCTGCAGAGCAAACTACAGACATTCATGTAAACCCCTTTTTGTTAAGAATAAAATATTGACCCTTCCAGCTATTTTTATTCTTGTAACACTCTGCTACATATATAAATATAAAAATTCATGTCTATAACACACGACAGGATAACAACATAAGATTGCCAATTCCAACATCAACTCTTGTTAAGAATTATTTTATTTATAATTTTTTTTTAACCACTTGCCAGAATCAATTAAAAGAACCGAAGCCTATTGTAGGTTCAGGAGGGCAACAAAAAAACTACTTGTAGAACAGCCATTTTATTCTGTCGAAGAGTTTTTATCTTCTTCTCTCTGAAATTTATTTTTCTTGTTGTTTTTATAGATTTATATATACATATATGTGTGTTAGTGAATACAAAATAGTATTGTGTCTTAATTAGGTTTTAAATTATAGTTTCTCATTTATATGTTCCATTGACTGCTCTGCTGGAAAAATGTATAAATTTGAACAAAAACTATGAGGTATAATGTTTTAATTATGTTTGATTTAAGTTCTTTTGTCATGCTTTGTTACAAAATTAATATTTTTTTAAACAATAAAGCTATTTTTGACTTGACTTGACTACTTATACTGTTAATATATATCAGGAAAAGTATTGGACCTAACACTGTGCCCTGAGGCACACCTAGGCATATTTCACGTGGTTCACTGTTATAGTTGCCGACTTTCACAAATTGAACTCTGTGTGTCAGGTAATTTTTCAAGATTTTTAATGCTGGACCACGAATTCCGTATGTATAAAGCTTGTCGAAAAGTTTATTATGTGAAACAGTGTCAACAAATTTGATGCGACAGTTTTTGTGGTTTGACATATACACGACGATTTATCTGCAGATAAATCCGTCAAAATATCTGCCGATAATTTGCAAACCCCGTCTCCTACTTTTTCAATTCCTACATTAAATCGCTCATATTTTTTTAGATGGCTAAAGATCACCAATCACAGATGAATTGATTGAATTTGACTCAATAATCGTTCCAAACAACACGTACAAATAAATTGGACCGATTAATCTAACCACAAATATTGATCCAATAAAAGTTTGTGTTTAGCAATTTATCTAACGAGTATTTAGTGCAATTTATCGCGATAATGAATTGTTTCGTGTATATACACCCCATAATAGCGAGGGCTCATTGTTGTTATATGTATGTCGTGATACTACATACTACCACAAAAGTCAGGATTATTACCTACTCCTGCCGCCATGAGCGCTGTCATAGTTTCATATATCTCCTCCAGCCTAAAGTATATAGCGAATAAGGCATTTCTGTTTCGCCGAAGTAGTTTAGGTTCGATTCATGTTGATTGAGTCTCTTCCAGACATTATTGATTCCTGATAGGTACATAGTAGTTATAGTTATATATTGATAGTTATATATCAATATTTCTATCTAACAGTCCTACAGATATAGTTTCTCTATAATATATGTCACGAATGCCATTCTGATATAAAATTCAAAATATTAGGTAGGTAATTTGACAGTGCTTTGACAAGACACGAAAAAAATGTGAGGGATCGTAGTTGTGGTTGCCATGCTGAAAAATGCATGTTTTTAATTGTTTCGAACAAGCTATTCTGAACCTGGCGCGCAAATTTCGAAATTTTTATTTATTTTTATTTCTTAACTATCGAATTCATGGAATGACGAAGTGATTGACTGAGAAATGTACAGAATCCTTTTTCGAAATCAAAGCATGGCAACGATTTACAAAATGTCGGTATTTGTTTATTTCATGAAATCAAGTAGCAGGCGACACGAATTCAAACATCTAGTTGGGATAATTATTGTTTGTCGTTTCATTATTTTACATTTTGTTATTTTCTCTGATATTGTACCTCTGCAAAAATTATTGTAATTACCATTTGTGAATATACAATACGTGCAGACATGGAATGTACGATTGACTCACGAATATTAGGAATGAATGACAATTGAGCAATAAAATATATGACAACTAATAATTGTTTCAAGTGCAGCAATACATGTAACAAACTCCACTCATATTCATATAACGCAAATATTGTTTTCCAAATAATGTGGAAAAAATCGATTGATATAATTCTGGCACTATTCGTAAAAGCAACAACAATAATGCAATTCACCGCACTCGTCACATATGGGTCACTGACCTAGCTAGCAGCGTTGAAAGTTCATTATTACCAGCTCCAGTTTTATCAGCCAAATTTCTTTTTGTTTTTCATTCCCAGATACACGATGGAAAAAAAACTGAAGATGGCTTGTTTGGGGATGTCCAAGGAAAAAATCGAGTGGTTATGATAGTAAGCATTTTCATGTCATTCTAAAGGAGATAGGTCAATAATATTTTCAAAAAACCACTTACACATATACATGAAAATTCATTTTCTCTTTATACGACATAAAAAAAAATTCTGCTTATTGAATATGTATTTGAGTAAAACATCATCTTCACTTTACATTATTGCACGTGGTAGGGTATGCGTAGGAATACTTTTCCACCGCAAAGTTATTCTCCAAAGTGAGGCAGACACTGAACGAATTTAATTTCACCCTATTTCATAGGCATATTTCACCGTTGCTCAAACATGGGAGGTTATTGAAAGTGAATGCTGAGCTTGAATTCATTCTTCCGAATACGAATTGAGCAGAATTTTTCAGTCCAGTATTCAGAATGTCTACAAGATGATTTCCCACAAAATAAGCTTGTAGATCTAAAAATTGCGCACAGAAATATTCGTGTGAATGGTTATGAATAACTGATTCATGTATATTCAAAATTCTGATTAATGTTTAAATTGAACAATATCCATCCCTTTCCATTTCCATGAGAATACAGGTAATATGGACAATCAAAATTGTCCATGTAATGATCCATACAATGCGTAAAAAAGATTCACAGTTAATTTGAAGCATTTTTTTTTAAATATTCCTATATTCTACAAACATTTGATGAAGAAAACTATGTAGCATCCTTACTAGGAACGTATTGATGGCGAAATATCTTTTGAACTTCTCCAGTTTCACTGCTTGTAATCTACTCAGGGAGTATAAAGTTTTTGCAATTTATCGAATCAATTTTATTTCGCCCCATCTTGGATTACCGATTTTGCACCTGGGCATCCCTAGGTACAAAGTAAAATGCCGAGAAATCACATCTGATTGGAAATTTTGCTAATTCTCCTGAATTATGAGGAAATGGCGATAAAAACACATTTGCATCTTTTTGTTTCCGTTGAAAAAGTCTGATGAACTTTTTGTCTGGTGTCAGTATTCACCACAAAGAATGAGGCAAGAACCGACCATTGCTTGTTTTTTTGGAGGTGGAGGAAATCCATTGTATCTCACCTGGTTCCCGATTAGGTGCCGATTCGATTTCCCTGCTAGCGACTGCATGTACTGCCGTGACTACCTTGCTGTGCTTGAGGTCCATCTGGGCGGCCCCCATCGTTTGTTCAGCACCGTGATGAGTCCTCTTCCGATCTCGTCTTGGAGATCGCTCGGAATCATAACCTCTCCAGTGTCCTGAAATCAACCGAGAAGACCAAGAGTTGTCCTCATTTCCTTTCGGTGATTGTTCCCTTCTACAGTTATTTCGTTCCCTGTACAATTTTGAACATGTCCTCCACTGGATGTGTGCTGTACAGTCTCGATGGTTACACAAAAACTGCCTGTCCTCTGCGGTTCAAAGACCAGCAGTTGCACAGTATGTGTGATACTGTTTCTGGTTCCTTGCCGCTTTATCTGCATGGAAGGTCGCCATTAACCAGTTCCATTTTATCAAGGTGCTCTGTTACTGACGCATGGCCACTCGTGATCCCCGTAATAATTTTCAGTTGTTCCTTTTCCAACGTAAGCAGGTCTGCTATTTTTCTGCTACATGGGCCTTTGATTTATTCCTATGACTGTTTCCTGGAATGTCATTGTTTGTGTTTCTCTTGGATCCAATCTTCTACTGACTCTCATGACGTGCGCTTCGGTACCCCGAGGGCCTGTCCTGGACCTGGTTTGTTTTTCCATCCCCTTCTAGTGAATTTGTCGACTTTTTCATTTCCTGCAAATCCCTGATGTCTGGTCACCAGAATCAGCCTGACGCGGTTCTGTTCTGCTAGAACTGTCAGTTCCTCTTTGCAGGTTCATACTAGGTGAGACGTCGCTTCCTGACTACTCAAAGCCTTAATTGCCGCCTGACTGTCTGAGAGAATGTGGACTCCTTCCTCTACTATTATTCTCCTAATGTTTTCCCCCACACATTGAAGAATCGCGTAGACCTTCGCTTGGAAGACAGAGGTATGAGTACCCAGTGGGTAGCTTATCTCGGTCCTTGGATTTCGGGAGTACACTCCTGCTCCCGCACCATCCTCCATCTTTGATCAGTCTGTGTACCAGATCTTGCCCTACAGAATGGTGTCTAGTTCTGTGTTGTTCCATACAGTTCTGTCTGGTATTGCTACCCAGTATGACTTGTCAGAGGAGATTCATTCCGCAATGTAGCACGTCCCTGTTTACAATGATCACGATTCTCATGTGTCCTGTCCCAACTTTTATGTTGTCCAGTGTAATTTGCAGTCTGAAGACACCTAGCCTTGCCTCCCCTCATATCAGCAAGTGAAGAGGAGGCAATCCCAGCAGTGCCAAATGGCTGCCGTGGGTATTGATTCCGTTGCCACTGTAATGCCTACGCAGGCAAATCTTTGCACCTTGCCTTGTTTGGTTTCAGCGCTCCTTTGTTGTGTCTTAGGCATACGTTATGGCCGGTAATATCACCATGCTGTAGAACCAGTGTACCATGTGTGGTTTTAACCCCCATTTTTTTCCAAATGAACGTCTTGCTACAATTATTGTAGTCTCCATTTTTCTGGTCACTTTCGTCAGATGCTGGTTTCCTGGTAAATTTCGAATCCAGTGTCCCCTCGAGATATTCGACCCCTTCCTGGCTCTGTATAAATTCACCTCAAAGTTTTAGGGGTTCTAGTCCCTCTAGTTTTTGACCTCGAGTGTTACAATGGTTGCTTTTTGAGGGTTGATATTGAGGTCCTCATAATACACATAATTCCCCATGTGCCTTATAGTCTGTCCATTTGGTTACCAGGTTAAGGGCCTCTTGCATGCGATCCCTAACCGTGGTGTTGAATTTTCCTGGTTCTAGGATGAGTATGTGGTCAGCGTACCCAAGGGTTCCATGACTTTTTTTCTCAAAGTTTCCAGTAGTCCGTCCATGATCAGATTCCAAAGGACTAGAGAGAGAACTCTTTAGTTGGGTTAATTTATATTCTCTAAATACGAAAATTTGGTCATAACCGTTCTCTTCTCTTTCATCTTCACTTCTCGTCATACAAAGGAGTTGATAACTACCTACTATCTCACACATGAACGGTCATAGATATTTCATTGCCTTGTTTCCGAAAAATAATCAGGACAATGACTGATGTAGAAGTGATGGAAAGAAATTTTGGTTTTCACTAGTGGGGAAAAACCCTATTGCAGAGATAACATAATTATGGTGAACTTCGTTCGTGACCATTCGAACGCATTCAATTTCCGTGTATAGAAGCAATAATTTAATAAAAATATTCAATCAGTAATCCATGGAGGCAGTGCGTTTCAGATTATATTAAATTCGCAAAATGTAAAGTTTCAAGAGTTGATTTGGTTGAAAATATGAATAGAGTGTCCAAAAAATCCGATGTGGAATCATCTGAGACTGGATATGTCAGAATAAAACCGACAAACTCCGACTGCAAATTCCTAACCTCATTTTGAGGTGAAAAGTCGATATCAAGGTATATCCTAAAATGCATCCTCTCTGAGATACAGGGTGTCGAAAGTACGAAAACAAATAAGATTTAATGTTTTCTCCAAAATTCCTGAAGGAAAAAGTTTGAAACTTGGTATACTAATCAAGGTTCATCAACGTGCTAATTTGAAGTTATTATTTTTCATTTTCGCGTAGTTACGATGGTATGTGGTCATATGTACCTTCATATCTTTTTGGGACAAGTGCGTGAACAAATGAGCGTTCTACATCAGTTTGGCTCATCGATACTCAACCTGAAAATCATTTTCATGTGCCTGAAAATGAAGGTTCCCGAGATGATTCAGAAAAACTGAAGATAGGTCCTTAGTAGAGACATAATTCCCTATGTGCAATAATCGCATAATGCTAATTTCATATCGGAATATGTGTCAACCTCCTGGACATTTTTTAATGTTGGGAGAATCAAAAACATAGAACGTGTGAGTCAGAATGAGACCAATAACTCCATTTTTTCATTCATCATATTATTCGATCGAATCAATGTTGCGGATTCACTGAAATGTTACCATACTTCCTTGCATATTATTGTTTTGACATATCAACTGACAAACAAACCCAACCTCAAATTCATAATACTCCAGTTAGATAACAGTTAAGGTCTGAAATGATTTTTGCGAAAAACTGAAGATAAGAACTCTTTATTTGTTGAAGTTTATGTTGGAGTATCATTATAAAAGCAATTTCTGAGTGAATTACCTAGGAAAATATTATCCAATAAACATGTTTTTTATGAAGAAAAACAATAATTGTGTATTAATATTTACTTAAATGATTTTTTAGTGGGTACACCACAAAAAAACCAACAAGCCATTGGAGCAAATGTTCAAATGGACCACCATTTTGTTCAATACACAATTGGCATCTCCGTATTATCGACTGTCGCACGCTTTGGAATATTTCCCCAGATGCTACAGGTACTTCCAATACTAGGGATTTGAGGTAGGTGAAAAGTCTAGTGAAGTTAAATCCGGAGAACGTGCAGGCCAATGTATGGGATCACGTCTACCTATCCACCGATCATGGAATGTTTGATCAAGGGATTGCTCCGTCATATTGATACCACATTCTTTGACGAACCAATAGGGGAACGTCTTCAAGTAGCCCAGGTAAAACATGTTCAAGAAACACTCGGTAGTTCTGCCCGTTCAAACGGGGCCACTCCGATTCATTCATGACATTCGAGATGTGATCATACTTCCTCAAGTTGGAAGTGAATCTCAAGCAAGAATTCTGAATATCCTATAGCCTCCTTCCATCTCTACTAAGAAAAGTGTGCCAATATACAATAATAAAATATGATAGTTGGCTAATACAAGAGAATTAGAAAGCTGTAATCTCACTGCTTGACCAAAAAAACTGCGATTGAGAAATAAGGATTTTAATTTGTATAATTTATGCAGAACTTTTCTTATTATCTTGACGTCAGCAACATGCTCCTGAATTTTCCACACGTACTTAAGAAACCCCCTGTATATATATATATATATATATATATACAGGGTGTTTCTCAAGTACGTGTTTATATATATATATATATATGAACAGACTCTAGCCGTTTTACAAAAAAGCTTGAGAAAAGTACCAATAAATATAGTCCAAAGAAGTGGTAAAAAAAGTGGGTAGGTGAAAAAACAATCAAATAGTGAAATTAAAATAAATATAGATACCATACCATTTATATCGACATGGACCCTTTCATTAGAGATAATGCAAATGAACATGTATCTGCAAATATTATTAGAAATTTGAAATGCTTCAAACAGTCAGTAAATTCTCATCATTCAAAAACCTGTCATATGAATATACGTAGCATTGCAAAGAATTTTGATGAACTTTGCATATTTATGAATGAATTGAACTCAGTTTCCGATGTTATTATTCTAAGTGGAACTTGGAAATGTCTAAATGTTGATTTACATAGTTTCAAGGGTTTTGTTACTATTTATAATGGGGGAAGCTTGAATCAAAATGATGGAATTATTATATTCATCAGACATAACTTGAGGTTTGAGAAGCATATTTTCAAGCTTGGCAGGTTACAGGAATGACAATTATAATCACAGCCAAAAAACTGATATCGATTACTGCTATATATCGCTCACCAATGATATGCCCAAAATTTCAATACTGAACTCCTGAAATTTCTGGAAGAATCGAAAAAATATGATGTAGATATAATTACTGGTGATCTGAATATGAATTTGATGGGAAGCGATGATTATTTAGAATAATATAAGAACATTCAAATCAAAATACTTTATTGTCTAAGATAGTTTCTTGTTGACAAAGCTTTGTGGAAGGGACATGAACAATTGAACAATTATTGATAATTAATAATAAAAATGCTTACTCATAAATACAAATATATACATCACATATACAAACACAACTAATAACACTTCCAAAACATGGTAAAATGTTATTAGTTGATTGTCATACTACACGTAAAAATTTTAACAATACTCAACAATTAAAAATTTCATTTATACGCTATATAAACTACATTCAGTAGTCAGAGGAATTACAATAAATAGATGGATGTACAGTGCTAGTCATACATAATGATCTAACTAAGGTTGTCACTATAAAATTCCTGCAGGTTGTAATATGCCTTTCTGAAAAGGAAATTCCTAATAGAATTTCTAAATGGTGCGAGATTTACTGTGTTCTTGAGAAGGCCAGGTAGGTGGTTATAAATCTTCCTACTCTCGAATATAAAGCAATTTTTTGTCAAAAATGATGTTGGTATGGGCATACTAATATTATTGTGTTGACGGGTAATATAACAGGGTCTATTATTTGGCTCTTTTGATTTTGTTTTATGTATTAAACACACTGTTTCGAGAATAAATATACAAGTTAGCGTTAAAATTCGATGTTCAATAAAAATAGGCTTATAATGAACCCTTGAACGACAATTACAAAAATACCTCAATGCTTCCTTTTGAAGTACAAATATTGAGTTCGTCAACTGGTTAGAGCAGGCACCCCAGAAGGAGATGCCATATCTTATGTGAGATTCAATCAGTGAGAAGTACGCTATTCTGCCTGAATTGAATCCAAGTTCATTGGTAATGACTCGAACAGCATAACAGTCTGATGCTAATGTTTTACTCAGTTCATTATGAATTGTTTTGGGTACATATCCTACATAAACGATTATACCAGGGTACCCAGTAATTCTTGCCTCGATCATATTTTTGTAAATAGCAGGATACCTCCAAATCAGATTGAATTCAAATCCCTTATTTTCAGTTATTATATAACAGACCATGCCCCTATCGCACTCACATCTGATATTGATGATAGACACATAACAAATTCTGAAATAATAAAAAAATACATCGACTTCAAAAAATTTAAAAACGATTTAACTCAAGAAAATTGGGATAATATATATCAGCAAAATGATGTCAATATCATAGCAGAAAATTTTATCAACGTACTGAAACTTTTGATTCATAGGGATACACGAAGTGTGAAAATTGTTAAAAAACAAAATGCCTTCAAGAAAAAGTGGGCCAATAAATGTTTTCTAAGTCGTATAGAGGAGAAAATGAAATTATACAACTTGACACTGAAATATCCAAAAGATAATGTATAATATAGAATATGCAGGAATCAACTCGAAAAAGACATGAAAATAACCAAAAAGAACTACTGCAAGAATCTAATTGAAAGAAATAGAAATAGTTCCAAAGCTCTCTGGGAATCCATAAATGATAGAAGTGGTAAGTCACAATTGAAAACTGATATTAAAATGATTGAAGGTGCAGATGGAATTCAAGTAGAGGATAAGTTTCATATTGCCAACTTATTCAATAATTATTATAGTGACCTCGGTGAAAAATTAGCAAACGAAATTCCAGATGTTCTGAACTATGATTGGACAATTCAGAAAAAATATTATATTTGTTTTAAACCGATACATCCGAAATCATTTCGATTATAAAAAAATTGAAACTCATGAAATTGCTCCAGTTCTGGCTCACATAGCTAACTTCTGTTTTCTGATAGGTATTTTTCCAAAAGTTTTCAAACATGCCATTGTTGAACCTCCATTTGAAAATGGCGATAAAAATAAAATTGGAAACTACAGACCTATATCATTGATTTCAAACTTTTCAAAGATAATAGAACATCTTATAAAATCGCGCCTCACACTTTCCCTCAGAAAATTCGAGATTTTGTCTTAAAATCAGATCGGTCAGAACAAGTCTACAGAAGTTGCGATTTATAGGCTCACATCAACAATATATGAGTCCTTGGATAAGTCAAAACACACCATCAGTGTAGTTTTAGATCTTTCAAAAGCTTTTGATACTGTGAGTCATCCGAAACTCTCAAACAAACTACAGAAATATGGAATAAGAGGAAATGCGTATAATATTATAGAAAACTACCTTCCTGATCGGAGTCAAGTTGTACAAATTGATGAATTATGTAGCAATCCTAGAACAGTAACTTATGGAGTACCTCAAGGGTCAGTACTGGGACCGGTTCTATTCATTCTGTATATGAATAGCCTACTCACTATGGATAGCACTAGTGAAATCATCAGTTTTGCAGATGACACAGTGATTATATATAAGTCGAATACATGAAAAGACGTAACAAACAAAATTAAAAATGATTTTCCTAGAATTTCAAAATGGCTACAGTATAATAAACTCACGTTAAAAAAGAAACCAGCTAATTACCATTCTCATTATACTACACTGGCTTACCAAATCTGGGAGATATCAATCTTGGAGTTGGTAAAATATCTTGGAATAATTATAGATCGGCACTTGAGATGGGATCTTCAGATGAAATACATATCAAGGAAATTGAGAGGAATACTTCCAAAATTCAAATATTTAAGATAGTTTTTAGGAATAAAACATTTAAAAACAGTTTATTTTGCTTTGGCCCAGTCGCAACTGACTTATGGTATCTTGGGCTGGGGTAGAGTAAATGAATGCTTTTTGGAAAAAATTAACGTCCTACAGAAATGGATTATGAAGATAATTTTTGGGAAAGATATCACTTTTTCGTCAAATAGTCTTTACAAAATGGCCCAAGTGCTTGATAGTAGACAACTTTTTTGTTTGAAAATATTATTATTTTCAAGAAAAGGTAATATCGTCATGAAAAAACATGACCATTCGCACAACATGAGGAAACAAGATGGCGTCTTTTATCCACGTAGCGAGAAAACAATTGGTGAAAAAAGTGTGGATTATATAGCACCTAGGATTGCATCAATACTACCAGAAGAACTTAAGAATATTCTGGGTTACCATCACTACAAAAAAAGATTGAAGGAATGGATTTTTGAAAAGCCTCGGAATTAGTTCCAATATAATTTATATAATGTATAGAAATTAAATTAAATAAGTGGATATCTATACAACTACACTAGCGTATGGGCATGGGTATGTATATATAATATGTGATTTGATGTGTGTGCATTGCTTCTGCAGTACATTGTATTTATATTTGTATGTGTATTTTTATTAACCTATTTCAATGCATCATTCCACGAAAAATAAGTCAAACGTTGACAAAAAAAAAACTGAATTATGACAGTGAGTACCGAAAAAGACCGAAAAAGAAAAGAAGGCCGATCAAGTAAACTGTAAAATGATGAAAATATTACTACATCATGAACACTCAAATGAGTGTACTCAAATAAGGCATAGCCTGTGTGGGACGACTATTATCATTATTTTTGCCGCACGTTTAAACGATGCCAAAAACCCAAACTATGGCAAAATTAACCAAAATAAAGACTAACTACTCGATTTAGGTCAATTATATAAAACTCAATTTGTCTACAACTTTTTACTATATTTTTGCTCATGATAATCTGAATGTTAAGTCCTCTTATTATCATTTACTTATTACTTATACTACTATATTTACTGATAACTTCACTCATCACATTTCTTCACTTATTACTTCACTTTACTCATTATCTTACACTATATTTACTCAATACTTCACTTAATACTTCACTTATTACTTTACAATGATCTAACTGTGTATCACCATATCAAAGTGAATCTTTTGGAACCTTTTCTATAAGTATGTAGGTATATGACACGAACAAGCAGCAAAACTAACTGCTTCTGTGTGATTTTTTTTTCTGCTTTATTTAAAAATTATACATATATTTATCTTGTAAATTTAATTGAATAAACTTTATTTTTATTATATCGAGGTTTATATCGCCAAAGAGGTTCTACTGTTTCACTTCTGTTACGTGCGCTTTTCTTGTATGATTGTTCTCAATGGCTATTCATTTATTACTTCCTTCCTTACTTACAATTCTGATTCAATTTGTAATCAGCGACCTCGATAACTCACTGATTCATATTCTTTTGAAAAAAACATAATGAATTATAATTTCAATGAAATATCGTCTATTTTTCTTCAACCTATTCATGATAGAGTATTCCAAGAAACACGTCTGATGATATCAACATAAAATAAAGCAATAAATATACAAATAATATCAAGAAACCTGTATGATAATATTTTCAGAAAATAAAAAAATATATATTAGCGAATTTGGGGGCTCCAAAAATCTTTCGGTTTTTTTCATCAACCATACTTAATATATAAAAAAATAAAATTTTACGAAAAAAGAAATCAAAACTTTCAAATTTGAGTTTTAGGAACTCATCTACTCATCACTTCTGATTCTGGATAATTGAATATAACCAACATTGAAAAAAATTATCGGAATCGGAGCTGTGGGTTCAGAAGTTTCAATTATTTGTCCGCTCCATTGATTTGATGTGTGACTTTTCATAGTCCCCCTGCCTCCTGTTAACTTTTGAACAATGAAAAACAAAAGTTATTATATGATATCACCGATACTAAAAGGGAGGGGGGGAGAAGGTATAAAAAGCCGCACTTTATAGACAGGAACTTATCATTGGGAGTTCCAAACGTATCTCGTTGAAAAACTGCGATTTTGCAAGGGCGGCGCGGCAGGAAGCTAGATACCTATTTTAACTAGAAATGTTGTTGAAAATAAACGAATTGGGTTCATAAGAATTCCTCAATGAGAAACAATTGATGGAAATAAAAAAAAACGAATTAGGCAAAGATTGTCGAGGGATGTGTTCAATGTATACAGATCAATTTCTCACACCCACACGAAAAAAGGTATATTTGAATTATTCGTGATAATTTCACTACTAGTATGAATCCAACATCAATGGAGGGGTGTGATAGAACTCCTAGAGTTCAAAAAATCATTCATGTCAGTAAAAATTGAAAATATATTGCAGAGTTGTGTTTTTCGTTCACACCATATGGTAATAATTGAGTTTCGAATGCGGTATATTGGATGATGTTCTCAACCCAATATTGAGTAACAAATGAAGTGATCCTGTCAAAAAAGTGTTCGGTAGATGACGGAGGTGGACGGCATATTGTTTTCCACCGCGAAGTAATTTACCAAAGTGGAGCAGACATTGAACAAATTGAATTCCACCCTACTTCATAGGCATATTTCACCACCGGTGTTCAAACATGAAATGTTATTCAAAATAAATGTTGAGCTTGAATTCATCCTTTCGAACACGAATTGTTCCAGGGTAACCCATTTCAGCATGTAGAACGATTACGAGGTATATAAAGTTAACATATTGGATTTGATAATTTGGGAATGTCATTCACCATCAGAATATACACAAAGGAATTCAGGTATGCCATTAAAAATCATCGGAATATATATTCATGATTCGTCCGAGAATTTGAACAAAATATTCATCAAATCAGATTTGTAATCATTTGCGACTAAAAGATGAACTTTATTCACTATCTTCCATCGTTCGAGATAACCTCTTGTGAGTTATTAGTGTTGAAAAAGAAAACCCTCTCAATTCAATATTGTACAGAAAGATTTTGCGGAAAATTCGAAAAGCCACGTCAAAAACTAAACTATTTTTTAAAATATCTAACAGAAGACAATTCAGTATTTAGCTCTTATTCTGAATAAAATCGTTTCTAGTAACTCAGCTTCCTGCTTCTGGTGGATGGTACTATCACTATCTTGCTGGGGTCAATCAAAAGTTCTTCTTCAAACCACCTACGATAGTCCTTAAAACCTTCTTGGAGTATGTCCAATATCATCTCTCCAAACTTTTCTCTGGCCCTCTGACCCTCATAACTATGAACCTCAATTCCTTCCGCTGCTATTGCGATTCCTTCGCATCTCAGAAAGTCGTCCAGTTTTCCAACGACGTTATCTATTGCGGTTTTCCTGCCTGGTAGGAAAACCAGTGTGTGCTGAGATGTACTTATGCAAAATCTTTTCTGTTGTTTGATGTCAGGCTGGTCGGGCGAAGGGATTTGGCAAAGTTGTTGTTGTTCATATATGTATATATATATATATATATATATATATATATATATATATTTATGTTTATACAGAGTTACTGGAAACATGTCACCATCCCTTTGAGGGGTGGTAGTAGAGGTCACTAGCTATCGGATCACCCTTGGGTAGGCGGGGCATAAGGGTAAATGTTTACCAATTTCGAAATATTTCTTGTTTTCTGTTTTTCTTTAAAAAACTTGGTTATAGAACTTTGAAAAAAAAAATGTATTTATTATAATTTTGTGGCGGTTCTAGTTGGGTAACACCCTTATACGTCATAATGAATTGAAAAAAAGGTAGAAATGTTGTTTTATAATTTTTTATAACAAAATAAAACTTTTCTGCGAGA
This sequence comes from Gonioctena quinquepunctata, assembly GCA_018342105.1. Lineage (NCBI taxonomy): Eukaryota > Metazoa > Arthropoda > Insecta > Coleoptera > Chrysomelidae > Gonioctena > Gonioctena quinquepunctata. The sequence continues at coordinate 1,137,557 of JAFIRS010000125.1, forward strand.
AGTCATCACGCACCTTTACCAGCGCAACATTTAAAAAACATCTACGCTTTATCAAAATGGCTGCATAAATGGACCTTATCAGAAATAAGTAAATAATCGTAATTTTCAAAACTTGTGTATTTTGTACTCTTGATTGAAATAACAATTTTCAAAGGCAAGCATTCCTGTCCTTAATTGACTTAGTACAACACGAGTAGTCAAAGAGTTCTTCATTTCATTTGCAGCATTAATTAGGCGGGTCCTTATGGTTGGCATGGGCAAGACATCGTTACTCAGACTCTTCATGTGTCTCCAGACGTTATAGTCCATTGGTGTGAGATCTGGACATCTTGCAGGCCAAGGAATAGATCCTTCTCTACCAATCCACCGATCAGACTGGTCAAGTACTTGCATTGCGCATTACTCTGAATTAGGAGGCTCCTACCAATGCCTTTTTTCGAATAGTTTACCTGCCCTAACGGACGGTGAGGAGCGCTTCTGCGCACTTGATAATTTATTGAAGGAGGTATCGCACGGGCGTCTAGCTCTCTTCTGAGCCGAGTTTGACAATTTGTCAAAAATGAGAGGTCAGTGGCCTTCAACGGACTTTGGTTTTATAACCTCTGCGAGAATAGCTCCGATGATTTCCAACGGTATTTATCATACGAGCTTCCTTTCTCTCTCTTAGCCCACGTATTTTGCGCACGGTTAACGTGAACGCCAAATGGATGACGGCAATCAATTCCACACACTCAAAAACCTATTGAACGAGGGGTCACTCAGCACATCGACTAGTTTTTGAGTCGAGGTTGAGCATTTGTCAAAATGATAGGTCTGTCGGTTTTGGTATATTTCGATGCGGTTTACCCTACGGAACTCGTTTCGGGGGTTTTTGACGTTCTACGAGCTTCGGATTACTTCTTCAACACGGAGGCGGATTTTGACCCCTTTTTCTATATCAGGAGTCTCGGTAAACTATTGAAAGGGTTTCTGCTTGGGCGACAAATTTGTAAGGGTCTTTTCCTTCCACCAGTCAACTTTGGCGCCTCTCCTCAGTTTTGGATTCGACTCGGGCGCCACCTTCAGTTATAGTGGGAAGGGCACTACTCCGGGCAGTCCCAGTGAAAGAAATTAAACACACAGGGCTCAATATAGTGTTGACCAATGCTACGGGGCCAGAAGGGCAGACATTACTTCCCCTTGACTGGGCTGAATACCTGGGTGTTAACGGCGCACTAGATTGTTGTACTCACAGATATAAATCAGATCAATAGAATACTCAATTTCCAAACGGGTTCAGTTTTTACAAGCTTTTATTCACTTGTTAGTTCACTTATCAGTTCGTTAGGGAAAAAACAAGATGGCGGCTCCAAGATAACGGAGGATATTCGTAATTATGGTCCAATTTGATTCAAAATTGGTATGTGGTGGTTTTCAGGGTTCAAAATTATGAATTTTCTGTCAAAATTTATGAATTCAAGATGCCGGCCCCAAGATGGCGGACGAGTTTTGTGATTATGGTCCGATTCGATTCAAAATTGGTATGTGGGATTTTTGGGTTCGAAGATTATGGAATTTTTGTCAAAATTCATAAATTCAGGACGACGGCTCCAAGATGGCGGACGAGTTTTGTGATTATGGTCCGATTCGATTTAAAATTGGTATGTGGGATTTTCGGATTCGAAGATTATGGAATTTTTGTCAGAATTCATAAATTCAAGACGGCGGTTCTGAAATGGCAGACGAGTTTTGTGATTATGGTCCGATTCGATTTAAAATTGGTATGTAGGGTTTTTCGCGGTCGGAGATTATGAAATTTTTGTCGAAGATCATGAATTGGGGAATCGTTGGTCGATATGATGATGTTCATTGGCAATACCAAGAATTTGGAATAAATTGTACAGGATGTTCGATACAACAACACAAACTCAGCCATTTTCAAACATCGGTATTTTGATTTTTTCAAATGGAACACCCTATATATTTTCATTTAAATCAAGTCCTTTTCAATAACTCTACACTTTTTAGTCTCTATATCATGTACCTAAAACAACTCGTTTCCGAGATATTCTACATCCAAAAGATGGATATTTTTCCACAGAAAACATTGACAATGTTTGCCTTTGGTATCATATTTGGAATTAAACTTTGCATAAAAATCATATTCATTCGAATCTTACAAGAAATGATGATTATTACAGCAAATGTTCAATGTGCCTGCCATTTTCACCAATACACACTCTCAATCTGTTTCGAAAATTAGTATCCACATGTGCCAGCATGTCCTCTGAAATTTCCCTTAAAGCAGTACGAATTCTTGCTTTCATATTTTCAGGAGTTGTAGGCGGAGTTTGATAGACAACCCATTCAATGTATCCCCATGGAAAAAAATCCATTTTTGTAAGGTCCGGTGACCTTGGACCACTGAACTGGCCCTCCTCTACCTATCCATTTTTCACGAAATTCATTATCAATGTATTCCCGCACATCAGTGTGGTAATGTTCAGGTGAGCCATCTTGTTGAAGCCACATTCTCTGCCTTATTGCCAATGGAATATCACCTGACTTCGCAGGAATCTTAGATATTTTCATCCATTGAGATGTAAGTTGAAACAAAAGCACCCAATTACACGCCGTCCAATGTTACCTCCCCGAACATTCAGTGATCAACGTTGTTGGTGATTGACATATCTTAGAAAATGAGGATTTTCAGTTTCATAATAGTGCATACTATGCCGATTCACATGGCCATTGTTGTGAAACGTGGCTTCGTCCGAAAATAGAACCAACTAAAAAAAATCAGGTTCTTGGTTGATTTTATCTACACCCCATTGGCAAAACCGCATTCGCTCTGGAATATATATTTCAGTCAGCTCTTGCATTGACTGCATATGATATGGTAATTGCATTTTCTCACCATCCGAGAAACACTACTTTGAGATATTCCCAACTCTCTACTCAAAATACTGTACTCACATGGAGATTCTCGGTAATATGCAATGCAATATCAAGAGAATTTTCATCATTCGTTACAGGACAAGCACGTTTAAACTATTTGTAATATACTTTTTCCGGTTTCCTCAAATCTTGTATTGAGGTCTCGAAATGCTCGCTGGTCTGGATGTCTTCTCTCAGGAAACTTTTGTTCGCATAATCTAGATGCCAGTAAGCAATTGCCATCACTTTCCCCCAAAGCTTACACCATTTTAACCATGTCATCTAAGCGATAATTCATAATGCTAGAATAATTTTCAACACAACTGGATTGTAGTTTGACAGTTACCTCTATTTACAAATTCCGATAGTATTTTGTTCAGCGGTAGTCATGGATAACTAAACTAGAAAAAATAGTTACATTTAAGAATTTCTCTTGCTATGATAGTTATTAATGAGTTGCCAAGAATGCTTCTGAAGATGGAAAAAAATTATTGAAACATCATTCAGTATCAGTATTTTCTAAGAACACACATGTAGATAGAAAAAACTATAGAATTGTTGATTTGATATTGAACAATTCCTATAAACCAGAATATCTCGGAAACAGGTTGTTCAAGGTACATGACGTCGGGTATAAAAAGTGTAGAGTCACCAAGAAGGAGTTGATTAAAATGAAAATATACAGAGTGTTCCATTTGAAAAAATCAAAATACCGATGTTTGAAAATGGCTAAGTTTGTGTTGTTGTGTCGAACATCCTGTACAATTTATTGCAAATTCTTGGTATTCTCAATGAACATCATCATATCGACCAACGATTCCCCGATTATCTTTACTAAATATTCCAAAATGTGAAATAGTTAATTTTTCGAACAGAAGTCTACAAAATAGATTTCTTTTAAATATCTCGGCAACGCCGCAACGGAATTTAATATTGAAAAAATCGTTGAGCAGCCAATGGAACAGCCGATCGGAATATATGAAAATATACCGGGTGTTTCATTTGAAAAAGAACAACTTTTGTTAGCCACGCATCAATGATGCACCTAGTATTAATGAAAATAATTTTAGAAGGCGGTCTCAGATGGTTCCTTCGACAAAAAAAATATAAGAAATGGAAATAGTGATTAAGGAGCAATGAACCATGGGAATCCTGTTGACTCACCCTGTATATATATTTCTTTTCTTTCCTTTTTTTTCCACGGGTTGAGAAGAAGAGCGCGTCTCTTTGGTATCCCGATTTACTGATGAGACCGAACTCTGCCTTTTGTTCTTGAATTGGTCTAAGATATTATCTCGATGTACAACTGCATCTATTGAAAAGTTAGGAAACTCTTCGAATGAGCCAAAATTCTGGGACACTGGGGAGACTTCGAATCATTCTGAGTACAACAAGGAACTCATAAAATCCAAGAGAAGAACATGGAGGCAAATGTGTAAGGGAAAAACGGAATTAGATCCAACTCAACGCCTCCGGAAAGTTCTATATATAGAGCATACCAACGGTATAAGTCGAATCAGAAAGCCGACCAGTGGATACGCAAAAACCCGGAAGGAAAGTATTAGTGTTCTCATCCAGATACACTTTTCTGGGTCCATGTTTGTTGACGACGAACTGCAAAGTACTCAGCAGAAAGAGGTTGTCACTAACCCCAACAGATTCAGCAGGAGCCTAGCGAAAAATTTGTTACGTTCGTTATTTTGTAACTTCATTATAAGTTATTTTTTGTGAATTCATCTGATTTGCGCCGAATGAATTAGTTAAAGCCAATTCTATGAATGTAAAATATATCTTTATACTGATATAGACTGAATAGTCTATCTTCCAACTCACCCTATACAGTCTCTCATTTCATATTCTCATTCCTATATTGCATGCACGGGAATTTATGTGAGGAATCTAATAACGTTAAGGCAAGTAAATCTGGGGAAGATTCAATGTTCTGACTTTTGGAACTCAGTCATGTCAGGTAATAACATCAATCTAGAGTTGAAATAAGTAAATGCTTGTTGGAAAAAAGTAAATCGATATCGTTGAACTTTGGAGATAAAATTTCAGGTGGAAAATTTCTAACTCCTTAGCTTTCTGAAACATAATAACACTTCTTCAAAAATTATTATCGACTCTTCACTTTCTCTCACCCTATGAAACATTCAATTTTTAAATCGAGAAAAGTCATTCGTGAGAGAATTAGTCTTTTATTGACGTTCATTATCCACACAGAGGTTTTTATTGAAAAATTTTCACACTATTCAAGAATTGTGGGAAATATTCAATGGAGAACATCCGCCTAGGTAATGAATATCAATCTGAATGAAAAAAATGAATTTCGATTCTTTGTGAGCGCAAAACATGGGAACGGCTGAATCGATTTGGCTATTTTTTTGAATGTTTGTAATAGACCTAAAATGGTTGATACGGAAAAAATATAGCGGAAATTTGGCGAAGAAGAAGACTATCGAGTCATTTATCACCGAAGAGGTAATAGCTCAGCGGGTACACTGTCGCCCACCAAGCAGAAGGTCACAGGAACAAAACCCGGTCAGGGTATTTTTTTTTATTTTATGAAAACAACGACTGGACCGATTTGGCTAATTGTTTTGAATATTCGTAATACTTCGAATAAAATTTTTTGAGAAAAAAAACTATTCAGAAAAGTTATTGGAAATTTTCAGGAATATATAATACATAGAAAAATTTATATCTGTTTGTGTTGGTAAGTTCATAACGATTTTTCAAAAAACGGCTTGAAGAACGAAAAAATGGGATAACGAAAAATGGGATAACGGGAAAACGGAATAACGAGATAACGAAAAAATAGGATACCAACAGAAAGAAATAACGAAAAAACGGGAAAACTTGATAACAGGAAAATGGGAACACAGCAAAATAGAGTAACGGGATAACTGAAAAACATGATAACGGAAAAACGGAATAACAGAAAAACAGGAAAACGGAGTAACGGGATTACGGATTAGGAGAAAAACAGGGAATGAAAAAACATGATAACGGGAAAATGGGATAACAAAAAAAACGGGATAACAAAAAAACGGAATAACTTGATAATGGGATAACGAAAAAACGGGATGAAGGAAAAATTCAAAAAATCTTTTTTACATTTTTCTACAAAGGTTTTTCAATCTGTAACACTATGTTTAATACCCCTATGCCAATAGTAAACATCGTTAGTAGAAAGTTTGATAGCTGAGGTGGATAGTTCATCGTCTGTTACTTTTCTAAACTTTGCTATTTCTGAAATTTTTTCTAAAAATTAAAATAAATTCGTAGACTCCCCATTAAATTTAATTTCCCACCTCAAGGTTGGTTCTTAATCTTGTTTGTATTGAAGGATTAATTATATTTGAGGTTTGATTAGGAACAGACTCATTAATACTGGTAACTTGAAGTTTTTCATCTAGTTCCGCCTCGAAGCGTATGTCTCATTTTTGAAACCTAGTACTTTCTTCCAACCTGTCATTGGGAATATTCCTGAATCCTGTACTCTTCCTACAACGTGAATAATACGTGACTTCAATTTAAAATAAGAATAATCATGATCTGTACCTTCAAATTCTTCTATTGTATCTCTGATTGATTTCACTGACTGGTTAATGTCGCAACATTCATTATCATAACTAGTGGTGAACTGATTTAGGTGAACTTGACTTCGTGGTTCGGAACTTTCTTTCATCAAAAGTTTTCTCAAAATATTTCTCTTATCTTTAAGTGGTCTAGTGGAATTTTTTTTTCCAATATTGAGTTCGTACTCATGTTCATAATCTGCCAAATGTTTTGGAAAATCCATTGTTAAAATTATTGTTATAAGTTTACCTCGAAGGTATTTTTTTCAACTCAATATCCAAAATTAATTTTTAAAGTTGAAATGTTTCACCCTGTACAGCAAAATGTATAGTGAAATACCAATATTATTCCATCTGTAATTTTTGTCAGGTCAGGTTTTTTGTTTTTGTTATGCGTAGTGAAATATTTTTTATTTAGTTATGGGTTTTTTTATATATATATATTTTTGGGATATAGCTACACAAAAAATATTTTCATATGCTTGCAGAAAGTGTTTCAAACCTTTGTACCAACCGATTTTTGAAAAAACCTATGGTTTTCGAGCAACATATTGAAGTCATAAGTGAGGCAGAAGTAAATACAAAAAAAATTGTATGAAGGGTAACTTGTGTGTTCATTTCCTGCTCAAAAATGAGTTTAATATACATATTTCACCATAAGCTCCGTTTCCAAATATACCACCAACAGAGTTTATAATATTGTAACGAAGCATTTTTTTAGAGCTCCGTTGCTAAGCACGGCTAAAGTATATTCAACCTATCTTTGGTACGTCCCTGCCTATTTGGGGTTTCTATTAATTCTGGTCTGGCAAAATATTTCATTCCCTGTTAGAAAGTAAGGTATATACCCAAAGCTACTGGAATTCACGTCAACATCATACATAAAACATAACAGAGTTTTTCTCTAGATTTTATAAAAAGGGTGAAAAACTCCGGTGATAGTTTTTGTAAAAGACGAGAAAGAAATGAAGATCGGGATGGGAAAAACCAAATCATTTTTTTGTATCAGGAACGAAATAGTCCCTCAGATTCTCGGTCCAGTTTCAGTTCATCAGACAAAAAACCGCGCCTTTCTTACTGGGCTTTTTCGTCTAGTTTAGTCATACATTCGAGATCTATAAAAAGGCACGTGAAGCTCTCATCGGGGCTTGTTTCTGTTCTCTCGTAAGACTTGTGACTTAATACTTGAATCCAGTGGTGATACGAAATCCGTTTAGAAGTAAAAGTGAAAAGTGTGAAAAGTAGATTCGAGTTCCAGTAGCGTTGAGGTATCCGTAAGTGGAAATAGTAAATAATTTGTATTGGAGCTGGGTTTCTCCGTGTGCTGAAGCACTTGAAGTTTATTATTTCTACATTTATTATTTGATTTGATGCGATTAATTTTTCGGGCGGTTACATATTATTATATGTATTATTATTATTTCATTTAGTTAAATATCTGTCGTGGCATTTACAGTTTATTTCTGCCAAAGTATTCTTTATTTGAGTTAATTCGTTGCCTGAGAAGTTAAATATATTTTCTGCATTATTATAATTTCCTTTATTCGAGCATTTGCCGAAACGTTCAAGTTGGTCAGAAGACAATAGAGTGAATATTGATTTATTTTATTTTTGGGTGGTTCAATCGAACTTTTTGTGAAATCGATTGAGTGTTAGATTTAGGTAGTATTGACATTTTGGTCAATTGTTGGTTATTTTTACGGGTAAAAAATATATAATTTATTTGCCAAATTGAACAGTGGAAAGTAGACCATTTTATTTTTGTGTCCCCGCGGAAAACAATTTTCACATAAGCTCTGGCAAGTGTTTTATTTTTCTTGTCAAGGGAAATCTTACCTGAATAATTCTTTTATTTGCCCGTTATTAAAATTATTGAGTTATGTTTTCAGTTATTTGAGTTCAGGGAAAACGCCGAATGCAAACAACTGACGCGAATATTTACATCACTTAAATCAGTGAATTAAAATTTTTCTATTGTCTTAAGTTCGGGGAAAACACCGAATTTAAGCTATTGACGTATAAACCAATTACATAACAATAATAATTGGTCCCCGTTGTCCCGATTCAGGCACTAACCAAATCGGAACATCGGCCGCGATAAAGGCGTTGAAAAGTTTATATGTCCCTGAAAATACATGTCGAGCAAAACAAAATTCACGAATTTCACAATTTATAGTTATATTCAGAAGGAATAATCAATAATAGCGACTTGAGAAGGTGATTTGGGTAAATAAACGATTTTGATTACATTGTGGGGAAATAAGGGATTTTATAACACGAAAATACTGTGAGGCTTTGTCGTCTGTATCCACGCCCATTTGTTAATATTGTCTAAGCTCAGGAAATCACCGAGCATAAACAATAGGAAAACAAAGGCAAAATTATAATTTTTGTTAACGAGAACAGTCGTAGAAAAAAAAGGGCTATTTTAAGGAACAAAAAAAATATATCACAGCAGGGATTATTACCAACGTGAAGCTTAGGTAATATACAAGTGACACGTAGTATTCAAATTTTGTGTTAGGGTTAACAAGGGGAAATCGGGATGTTATAAGCCATTTGCTTACAAACTTGAGAAATCACTTTCTGAGTCAGTCAGATAACCGTGATACGGAAGAAACAGTTTTTTTCTTTGCTCTTAAGAGTAGTCCATTTCATTCCTTAAATTGTCGGAAAGTTACTGTTCATTTGGCCAGTTATATTTATCGTGAAGGGAAATATCATTTCGATACTATTTGATAAATAGGATCATATATGTGAATAAATAGTTATATATATATATATATATATATATATATATATATATATATATATATATATATATATATATATATATATATATATATATATATATATATATATATATATATATATATATATATATATATATATATTGTATCGGTGTATGTATTATCCCCATTTTAACGTGCCAGACCGGGTTTCTTTTGAACAAAATTATTTGTATTACGAAAATTGTAGTGGCAAAACTTATTGAATATACCAGTTAATTTAATACCTATTACACACTGTGTTTACATTGAAAAAAACCCCTTGCTATTTCCCATGAAGTATTGAAGTTACGCAACCGACGTATTTAGGCAAGTTATAGAAAAAGAAATTTGTAAAGAAAAAAACAAACAAAGACATTTCTGTCTGTCTGTCTCTTTGTGAGACATAAAAGCAATCGGCGTTCAGTATCCAAAATTTGTACTTAAAGCCTACAGTATTTTGTAAAGATTCAAAAAGTGTCAATATACCAGACCCCTGGACGTTCCGTATCTCCATCTGTAGCTACCCTAGTGCGTGGAGAAAACCACTATAAAATCTGGCGCCCGAGATCTGAAATAGAGTAAGGAAAATATTTCCTGCCTAAAATTCTGGCGTCATAAGTAACGTGATTTTCTAGGAGTTTAAGGGTTATCACAACAAACCCTAGCAGAACACGTCACAAATTTGGCGCCCGAGCAGGGACTATTGGTTATAGTATTGGTTATATAATCAACAAGAGTACGGGTTGTTTTTCATATAAATAATTTTCATTCATTTCCACTCTGTTTCGAGTTTATTTGGAATTTTTGCTGGATATATGAAAAAATTGAAAATTGATTTAATTTCCGTGGTGTGTAAATTGAAATATATTAGTTAAATTTGAATGGAAATAATTTTCATTGTATTCCCTATGAATTTCCATATTCAACAGATAATGCTAACACGATAAATAATTGAAAAGTGATTTGATTTCTGATTTTATTTCAATTGAAAAACAGCTACTTTATTTTTGAGTGGAAATAATTTTCTTTGTATTCCGTTCGCGAATCCGAGTGCACAGTACAATTTATTTACTCCGTACCGGGGATAAAAACCAAACGCTTTTTATCAAATATATATTCTCGTGCCCGAAATTGCGCGGAGAGAGATTGTACAAATCAGTTTTTGCTGGTGCATTGGCCGGTGATGAAATTGTACACCTGTTTGAATGATAACAATTATCTTGCAATTTTGATATAATTATTGGTATTTTTCTGTGAATGAAATTAGATTGAATTTCGAATTGATTTTCGATATCAAGTGGAAAAGTGGAATATCCAAAAAAGTTTTTTTTTGGTATTCGAGATATCGAACATAGATTCTGAGCGTATCGGCAACGGTTTTTTTTGTAATTCTGTTCTTCAGGTATAGAAAACAATGAATTGTTTTTATTGAATACTTGATCGTTGTTGAGGAATATTTTTTTTGTTGGGTGTTATCTGGATATGGTAACGACCCTTCGATAGGAAATAGATTATTTTGTTTTTATTGAATACGGATTTACTGGGAGAAATATATTTTTGTTGGGTGTTATCTGGATATGATAACGACTTTTCAAAACCGAATAAATTCTTATTGAAGAATATTTTATTGAATTGAAAAAAAAAATTTTAATTATTTTTCATTGATAGACTAAGGTGGTCATTCTAAAGAAAATTTTGGTTTAAAATAATTTTTAAGCCCTCCTAGTGTACCCCATTATATTCGCTTCTTTCTCAAATTATATACGGAGTGTGTAGAAGTTCCGTTGGGTCTTTCAAATTATTTGAAAGGTTTAACAGTGGTAATAAGATAGAAGTGGTGTTGATATTTTTTTTGTTCGGTTGATACCTCGCTACGGAAAGTTTCAACATGCCTGATAATGGTGATTCTTCGGATCGTGAGGAGTTGCAGGAAGCGACTGGATTTGAAGAAGGATTAACTGGACTCTGGCTCTGATGATTTCTTGGCTCCACTGGAAGTGAAAGCTGGATGGATATATCGGCTTGAGAAACCAGAGTTGATGGAACTGGCCTCCAGTTTACAAATAAATCCGGAAGGTACCGTTATCGAATTGAGACGAAGACTCATTTGGCACCTAGTAGAGTTGCCTAAAGTTCGGGGAACCAGTACCAGCCTAACAGAAGGAACTGGGACGTATTCATTCGATGGGCCGACAAAATACCGGAGCTGTGCCGAGGAGGATTTCAGCTATTTACCGTCACATCAAACAAACATTCCGAACCCATGGAGGTTCGGGAATGATACCACCTTCACCCGAAGAAAGCCTACCAACTTTTCAAGGGATGGGGTTGAGGAATGACCAGCACAAGTTCGGTGAACACACATACGACGACGATGTCTGGAGTACGCAGTACCATGACACCCTGTGTGGCACCTGGTTTGCCGGCCCCCAGTTCAATTCCAACGAGTGTTTCCGCACCCCTGGGAAGTCACTTACCAACCCCTTTGCCAAATGTACCGTCAGGATTCGCTGTGGGCCATCCTGGATATCCCATAGTGTTGAAAACACATCGATGGGATGTTAAGTTCAATGGCCAAGAGGAGGCGGCAGCGTTCTTAGAACGGTTAGAAGAAATTTCGGAAACGAAAATATCCCGAAACATCGATTGTTGACGGCTCTCCCAGAATTATTATATGGAAAGACACTATTGTGGTATCGCAGCAACGAAAGTTTCTGAAATAATTGGGAAACGTTCAAGGAAATGTTTTGGATGGCGTTCTATCCTGTACATTATCAGGAGGATTTGGAATTGGAAATTAGCCGTAGAATACAAAGAAGTTCTGAGTCTGCCATTGATTATATCATTGACCTACAGACTCTTATACGTCGACATGGGGGATTAACCGCGGAACAGGAGAACCCTCCGACTGTATAGAAATTTATTGCCAGAGTTTCGGCAATATATACGAAGGAGCGACTTCTGTGACACACCTTCTTTGGTGTCCAAGATTATGGAGTGTGAAAATTTACGAGAGGAGATAAGAAGGAGCGACTTCTGTGACACACCTTCTTTGGTGTCCAAGATTATGGAGTGTGAAAATTTACGAGAGGAGATAAGACAGAGTGAACGCCCTCAACCCGCTTCGAGACATTCCGTCTCGTTCAACAGGGAACGCTCTCAAACCTCTACGAGGCATTCAGTCTCTTCTAACCGTAACATGACATCAACAATAAACACACAAAATGTTCCGTCATCCCCCAGAGGTCCGTCCGGTCATCCTCCATTTGAACATGGGAAACAATCTCGTGGAGTACCACAAAACAGAACATCCATCTCGGGATGTTGGAAGTGTGGCGCATTGGGACATTGGCAGAATGAATGTCGTAACCAGCAGCGACTGTTCTGCTCTCGATGCGGAATAATGTCTCGACATTGCCCTTGCGAGAATTCGTTAAGGAATCGCCCAGAATCAGGTACTGCACGAGTCCAGACACTAAATATCCAGGAAAAGGCTGTGATACCAAAATCTACGGATAACCGGCCATTTGTCATTATTACTATTGGAGAATCGCGCTTTTATGCGTTGCTAGACACCAGCGCTACCAGATCCTTCGCTAGTGAGGCAGTAGGAAATTGCTGCATTCATCTTGGTTTGAAACCAAGTAGGCAGACCGGGATGCAGCTCCATCCAGCGGATGGGACATTCTGCAACCATCACTCAAGCGTTTTCGCCCCAGATGACTGTAGGACAGGAAAGTTTAGTACGTCATTGCTGATACTTCCGCACCTGACCGTGGATATCATCTTGGGATGGATATTTCCAGTAACAAGTTCCGAATCGACTTAATGATCAAGTGGATTTCTCAATGGGAGGTGTATCGTGCAAGAAGCCAGCCCCTTATGTATTTGCGTTCTGAAGAAATAGTGGAACCTATATCATCGAGATACTCCAGAAATGAGCGAAGGGATACCACATACGTTATATACTGCTAAGCCGCCGCCTGAAACCGTTGCGGAGTCGAAGGAGGACCAGCCGGAAACAGATTTCGAGACCATGTAATCAGTAATCTCGTTCTTCTCATAGGAAGACGTGACTGTGAACAGACCAGCCGTGTATGTCTTCGCATAGGCCTGCCGTAATACCCAAAACATGTACCGTGCGGAACTGTCTTTAAAAAGGACTAAAGGATTCCTCCACATATGAAAATGGAGGGACTAATAAATTTCATCTCGCTAAATTATCCTTGTTTCAGGAAAAGCCAGGTTCAGCCCGGGATATGCCACGTCATATCCCTCTAGATTCCGTTAGCCATATGCACAACCATAGTCATGAGACCAGGATGGAAGACCGTACCGACTTGAGACACAAATTGGCGACTCAAGTCAAAGGAGCGACGAAAATGGTCAATCATGGTACCCAGACATTCGAAGATCCATTCGAGAAGAATAGTTATTTCCACTGGAAGGGAATCGACAGCCAGAAGGTTGAGGTACCGATGGATTGCATCAATGAACTGACACTCGACATGCTACGGCCAGCTGCTGCCAAACATCTCCCAGCTCTCTGATGCCCGAGAGTATACGACGAGTGAGGAATAGTATACCGGCCACCACACTACCCCAGATGACACCCCCGGCAGTCATGGATGACTGTCCACGCTATCTGTTGGTAAACAAGGACCTCTGCTGGCGATGCGGACACTCTGGTCACCAGCGACAATCCTGTCCTAAACCTTGGAACATATTCTGCTCCCACTGTGGACGATGTGGAGTTCGTTCAGCGGACTGTTCCTGTGGTCAATGCCCTGGCTCACGGAACAATAAGTCTCCTCGCCGTCGAAGCCCCAGAAGGATGCTCCTACCACCCCTACTGGACCAAGTCGTTACAGGCAAGGTTGCCCGTAACTGCAGTGGTTACTAGACTAGAAACTTATCCAGGTCAACCAGTGAAAGTGTTTCACCAATGGAACGTGAGTGGTGTGAGAGACATTTATTTAGAATTAGTGATGGACTAAACACTGATTCTGCAGTGTTCCCTCAGAAGGAAAAAAAATGATAACCGGGTTTAATTTTTTTTTCCGAAGAGGGGAATGTAACGAAGACATTTTTTAGAGCTCCGTTACTAAGCACGGCTAAAGATATTCAACCCTAACTTTGTAAGTCCCTGCCTATTTGGGGTTTCTATTAATTCTGGTCTAAGCAAAATATTTTATTCCCTGTTAGAAAGTAAGGTATATACCCAAAGCTACTAGAATTCACGTCAACATCATGCATAAAACATAACAGAGTTTTTCTCTAGATTCTATAAAAAGGGTGAAAAGCTCCGGTGATAGTTGTTGTAGAAGACGAGAAAGAAATGAAGATCGGGATGGGAAAAACCAAATCATTTTTTGTATCAGGAACGAAATAATCCCTCGGATTTTCGGTCCAGTTTCAGTTCATCAGACGAAAAACCGCGCCTTCCTTACTGGGCTTTTTCGTCTAGTGTGGTCATACATTCGAGATCTATAAAAAGGCACATGAAGCTCTAATCGGGGCTTGTTCCTGTTCTCCCGTTCTCCCGTACTGGAATCCAGTGGTGATACGAAATCCGTTTAGAAGTAAAAGTGAAAAGTGTGGAAAGTAGATTCGAGTTCCAGTAGCGTTGAGGTATCCGTGAGTGGAAATAGTGAATAATTTGTATTGGAGCTGGGTTTCTCCGTGTGCTGAAGCACTTGAAGTTTATTATTTCTACATTTATTATTTGAATTGATGCAATTAATTTTCCGGGCGTTCACATATTATTATATGTATTATTATTATTTCATTTAGTTAATTATCTGTCGTGGCATTTACAGTTTATTTCTGCCAAAGTATTCTTTATTTGGGTTAATTCGTTGCCTGAGAAGTTAAATATATTTTCTGCATTATTATAATTTCCTTTATTCGAGCATTTGCCGAAACGTTTAAGTTGGTCAGAAGACTACAGAGTGAATATTGATTTACTTTATTTTTGGGTGGTTCAATCGAACTTTTTGTGAAAACGATTGAGTGTTTAATTTAGGTAGTATTGACATTTTGGTCAATTGTTGGTTATTTTCACGGGTAAAAAAATATATGATTTATTTGCCAAATTGAACAGTGGAAAGTAGACCATTTTATTTTTGTGTCCCCGCGGAAAACAATTTTCACATAAGCTCCGGCAAGTGTTTTCTTTTTCTTGTCAAGGGAAATCTTACCTAAATAGTTCTTTTATTTGCCCGTTATTAAAATTATTGAGTTATGTTTTCAGTTATTTGAGTTCAGGGAAAACGCCGAATGCAAACAACTGACGCGAATATTTACATCACCTAAATCAGTGAATTAAAAATTTTTTATTGTCTCAGTTCGGGAAAACACCGAATTTAAGCAATTGACGTATAAACCAATTACATAACAATAATTAGTGGTCCCCGTTGTCCCGATTCAGACACTAACCAAATCGGAACATCGGCCGCGATAAAAGGCGTTGAAAAGTTTATATGTCCCTGAAAATACATGCCGAGCAAAACAAAATTCACGAATTTCACAATTTATAGTTATATTCAGGAGGGATGATTAATAATAGCGACTTGAGAAGGTGATTTGTGTAAATAAACGATTTTGATTACATTGTGGGGAAATAAGGGATTTTATAACACGAAAATATTGTGAGGCTTTGTCGTCTGTATCCACGCCCATTTGTTAATATTGTCTAAGCTCAGGAAATCACCGAGCATAAACAATAGGAAAACGAGGGCAAAAATATAATTCTTGTTAACAAGAACAGTCGAAGAAGAAAAGGGCTATTTAAAGGAACAGAAAAAAATATCACGGCAGGGATTATTACCAACGGAAGCTTAGGGTAATATACAAGTGACACGTAGTATTCAAATTTTTGTGTTAGGGTTAACAAGGAAATCGGGATGTTATAAGCCATTTGTTTAGTTTGCTCTTAAGAGTAGTCCATTTTATTCCTTAAATTGTCGGAAAGTTACTGTTCATTTGATCAGTTATATTTATTTGAGAAATACTTTTGAGTAGTAGATAACGTGATAGGAAGAAGCAGTTTTTTTTTTGTCTTAAGGTAGTCATTTTATTCTTAAATTTGGAAAGTTACTGTTATTTGGTAGTTATATTTATCGTGAAGGGAAATATCATTTCGATTCTAATTGATAAATAGGATTATATATGTGAATAAATAGTTATATATATATATATATATATATATATATATATATATATTAATTATACCATTAATTAATACTATTACACTGTGTTTACATTGAAAAAACTTTTTTACGAAAATTGTTGTGCCAAAACTTATTGAATATACCAGTCAATTCAATACCTATTACACACTGTGTTTACATTGAAAAAACCCCTTGCTATTTCCTATAAAGTATTGAAGTTACGCAACAGACGTATTTAGGCAAGTTATAGAAAAATAAATTTGTAAAGAAAAAAACAAACAAAGACATTTCTGTCTGTCTCTTTGTGAGACATAAAAGCAATCGGCGTTCAGTATCCAAAATTTGTACTTAAAGCCTACAGTATTTTGTAAAGATTCAAAAAGTGTCAATATACCAGACCCCTGGACGTTCCGTATCTCCATCTGTAGCTACCCTAGTGCGTGGAGAAAACCACTATAAAATCTGGCGCCCGAGATCTGAAATAGAGAAAGGAAAATATTTCCTGACTAAAATTCTGGCGTCATAAGTAACGTGATTTTCTAGGAGTTTAAGGGTTATTGAAACAAACCCTAGCAAAACACGTCACAATATAAGTAGAAGGGGAAGTAATTTCTTTAAAAAAACACTATGAAATCTTTTCTACGTTGGGCGCCATTTTGTACCGTGTTGGGTAGCCATTATTTATATAAAATGTTACTTTATTTCCCCCCGGCTAATTAACTCAGAACAAGAGACTCGTGTGGGAACTGAATCTAAAAGATTCATATAGTGTGATGTTAAATATTATTATTTTGTGACACTTTTCCTTCTTTTGGACGCCACTCAGTTGAACATAAAACGAGAAAAAATAATATACTACAACTGAGAACTTGTAGATCGAAACGTATACATGAATTATGGACAATTTTAAAAAATTCTCTGTGGTTTATTTAGAAATCAAGCCTGGTTGCTTATATATCCAATGTATTACCATATCACAATAATGTGATATCACACATTATGAAAATCACATATATATATATATACAATATATATATATATATATATATATATATATATATATATATATATATATATATTCAAATGAAGAATTTAATGGACATAGCCCTCAGAGAAAAGTGCTAACGTAAACACGTGTTTGGAATCTCGGCCCTCATCAGTCGTGGGAAGTAAAGGATGAACAACACGTGGTAGAAACGACAAATCAACGGAGTCAACAACAGAAACCAGCGCTCATTTGTGATTTCGGTCAGCAGACCCTGTATTCCAGGGCAACAACCAACGTCACCACGGTGGCAGCTATAGCTACCTGCGTGACATCCGAGTCCAGGAATATGAATATGAAAGAGAGTAATATCGAGGGGACTGTTAGAAACTGCTGACCGAAATCACAAATGAGCGGCTGGCTTCTGTTTGTAGGCTCCGTTGATTTGTCGTTTCTACCAAGTGTTGTTCATCCCTGCACTTCTCCACCCTACTGATGAAGGCCAACAAACACTGTCTAGAATTGGCACCTTTCTCTGAGGGCTATGTTCATAAATTCCTTCCATTTTGTTTTTAACAATCCCCTCGATACTCTCTTTCATATTTATATTCCTGGACTCGGATGACACGCAGGTAGCTATAGCTGCCTCCGTGGTGACTGTTGGTTGTTGCCCTGGAATTCAGGGTCTGCTGACCGAAATCACAAATGAGCGCTGGTTCTGTTTGTTGACTCGTTGATTTGTCGTTTTCTACCAAGTGTTGTTCATCCTTGCACTTTCCACCGTACTGATGAGGGCCGAGAGCCCGAAACACGTGTCCACGGTTTGCACTTTTCTCCGGGGGCTATGTCCATTAAATTCCTTTCATTTTGTTTTTACAGTCCCCTCGATATTACTCCTCTTTCATATTTATATTCCTGGACTCGGATGTCACGCAGGTAGCTATAGCTGCCCCGTGGTACGTTGGTTGTTGCCCTGGAATTCAGGGTCTGCTGACCGAAATCACAAATGAGCGGCTGGCTTCTGTTTGTTGACTCCGTTGATTTGTCGTTTTCTACCAAGTGTTGTTCATCCTTGCACTTCTCCACCGTACTGATGAGGGCCGAGAGGCCGAAACACGTGTCTACGCTTAGCACTTTTCTCTGAGAGCTATGTCCATTGGATTCCTTTCATTTTGTTTTCAACAGTCCCCTCGATATTACTCTCTTTCATATTTATATTCCTGGACTCGTATGTCACGCAGGTAGCTAAAGCTGCCTCCGTGGTGACGTTGGTTGTTGCCCTGGAATTCAGGGTCTGCTGACCGAAATCACAAATGAGCGGCTGGCTACTGTTTGTTGACTCCGTTGATTTGTCGTTTTCTACCAAGTGTTGTTCATCCTTGCACTTCTCCACCGTACTGATGAGGGCCGAGAGCACGAAACACGGTCCATTAGCACTTTTCTCTGAGGGCTTGTCCATTAAATTCCTTTCATTTTTGTTTTAACAGTCCCTCGATATTACTCTCTTTCTATTTATATTCCTGGACTCGATGTCACGCAGGTAGCTATAGCTGCCTCCGTGGTGACGTTGGTTGCCCTGGAATTCGGGTCTGCTTACCGAAATCACAAAATGAGCGGCTGGCTTCTGTTTGTTGACTCCGGATTTGTCGTTTTCTACCAAGTGTTGTTCATCCTTGCCTCTCCACGTACTGATGAGGGGCCGAGAGCCCGAAACACGTGTCTATGGTTAGCACTTTTCTCTGAGGGGCTATGTCCATTAAAATTCCTCAATTTTGTTTTTAACAGTCCATTCGATATAACTCTCTTTCATATATATATACATATATATATATATATATATATATATATATATATATATATATTAACTATATAGACTCAGCTTCCGTTTCATACTCGGCCCACCAAGCATACACGTGTTTATACAAAGCAAACAGTTAATAGCCCACTCACCCCCCGCCTACTATCTCAGGCTAGTTAGCCTCCTCTGTATATGTTACATACTCTTTTTTGGGGTTTATGTAACTTGGCCTCCTTTGAAGCTATTGTGTATTTACTGGGCCTCCTGACATTGTTGCAATTTCAGTCAATATTCAACTCACAGCATGATAACAAATCACACGGCCTGTTGAAAGTTTATCCGTAGTTGAAAGTTTGAATTTTGCTTCATACTCTGAAATGAAATTTATTTCAGTAGTATCGTATAACGAGAATATATAATCTACCTTCGATCATTCTGAAAATATTCAAGGAATAGTGGCTTAGAAGAGTTCCTAAAAATTATACTAGACAATAAGTATTCCATGATGATATTGGGTATATTTTGTGCTTATTAGTCTTCATTAATAGTAAAAATTCCCGATTCAAATTCTAACGTTCCACGATCTTCCACTACGGTTGACCACTCTTATTTTATTTTTTATCGAAATTTACCAAAAATAGTTGGTATCTATACATCAGAAAAATTCCAGGAGAGTTCTTGAAACTGGTAGATCCAAAGCTCTATACTGGTTCACTGTTTTCGCCGGTCTTGGTCATTTTACTGGTAAAAGAAAGTGCAAACTTAAGTACTATCAAAAGAGGCAGTATGAAATTTTAAATACTAAATTCAATTGGGGATTCACTGATAATTAGTAAAATATTGCCAAAAGCCTTCTTTTGAAGGCGGCCACTACTGTTCATTCCACCTCCTACAAGAATACTTAATGACAAAAAAACATAGGAAGTGCAGAAGGAATATGTCTAGTTGTTCAGATTCTATAAATTAATATTAATGTCAATGAAATTCAAAAAAACATTTGAATGTTATATTATATTTGTAAATAATAAAAATTGGAAAGAAAATTGTTGACTCTTAACACCAGCATCTGAAGTAATCAACGTTCAATCCAACTGTTGACTTGAAATTACATTTCTAAAACCTACTTTGAAATTTATACTTTCAACACTTCAAATAACATCATAGAAACGCGCGCAGTCGATAGCAATTAGTTGGTAAATAGCCGCCACTAGTGAACAGTTATATTTATGTGTTGCATTTCAAGAAAAAAGTGACATAACTGCTCTCGAGTGATTGTAGCGATCCACTGCGAATGGCGCCTCTCGAACAAAAATGTATTTTCGCTCTCAATACATACCTAATATTTGAAGTCATAGTCAAACTGCAATGCTCATATTATTATCATACACTTCCTCATTAAATAGTGCGATCCATTAAAACCTCAGACTATACCATTGAAGGTTGATTCTGAGTATCAATAAATAAATTATTTAGATTTGGAGAGATTTCCATGACTTTAACTTCAAAACTAACGGTATTTTCATTTTCACCCCTTTGGGGATGAAGTATCAAAAAACCTTCATAGTGGTTACTCATGTCATCATAGTCTAGCAGAGAAGTGAGTTTCCTGCGAAAAATAGTTCCAAGCCTTCTGAATATATGAGCGATGACTCATTCGATTCCGGATGGCATTCTGACGAAAATGTGCTATTTTCTTAACACAAAACAAAAAATAAAAACAGCCTTAGTTTTTTGGTAGTAACTCAAGAACTCTTGATGATAGATGAAATGAAAAACAGATTCTTGAAGACGAGACTATTTACTATGAAAAATTTTGACACAGAAATCTATATCAATTATTTATAATTTTGATTCAACGTTGAAAATAGGGTACGCGCGTATGTTACGGCAGAAGTACAACACCTCTTGAGAGAGCAATTCAAATACAATATTTTTTATACTATCGAAAATAAATTTAAAAATTCAAAAAAATCAAAGTATCAGTTGAACACCTGGAAGAATATAATTTCGTTATTTTGTTTTCATTGTTAATTAAGTAGTTTTGTGGGAATCACCGTTTTTATAGAAACCGAATAATTGTGTAGAGAATGACTCCATTTTTTTTTTGCTTACTGGAGCACATTTTATATGTGTACTCAATGATATCATGCAGAAATTGATAAAAAATTGATTTTTTTGTTAATTAAAAATTTCTAAAAATTACAAAATATGAGATATCGAATAAACATTGTTTTTTTTATTATTTTAATTTTATTGAAAAGACATTTCACAACGTTTATTATATTCTTTTAAAAATTGTTTTTTTTTTTCATTTTCTCATTATTTAAATAATATATTTAGAATTTTCTTCCTTCCAAAATGCGGAATTGGTTATTCTCCACCTAATAGGAAAAAATATTTTTTTTTATCAATAATTCTTCATCTAGTTAACAATTAGTTATAAACAAACTTTGATTGGCGTTGATTTTTTTTAGTAGTACAAAAAATAACAAGAACAACCATATACAACAAACTGTGTGTGTTTCTCATATTTTGTTATCTTTAGAAATCTATAATTACCAAACCAAGTAACTTTTGAACAATTTTTTATATGTGATATAATCGAGTACACTGTAAAATGTGCTCCAGGAAGCAAGAAATCATGGAGTCAGTCTGTGAACAGTTATTCGGTTTTTAATGAAATCGGCGGTTCCAAAAAAAACTACTCAAATAACGATAGCCTTACATTATCAAAATTGAATGAAAAAAAAATTCCCAAAATAACATTTTTCCAATGATACATAAAATAATAATTTTTTGGAATTTTTAAATTTTTATTTAATAATATAAAAAATATGTTATGTGAATTGCTCTCTCGAGGGGTGCTGTAGTTCAGCGTAACGCCCACGTGAAGCCCTGTTTTAATTCATCGTTGAATTAAAATTATTAATAATTGGGATAGAGTTGCGAGAGTAACATTATCACAGGAAATTTCTCCTCTTTTTTAATTTTCCCTATAGTCGATAGTTTTTGAGCTTTTTCCAAAAAACTAGAACCGTCTTTATTTTTATTTCCGTTTTTTGTTAAAAAAATCGAAAAATACGACTTTTTCAGAATGTCATCCCGAATCGATTGAGTTTGATACACGGATTTTTCCTAAACAACATATGTTATAAGAGAAAAAAAATATTATCCCATAGCGCATGGTTTGGAAATTATTTTTATTTGTGGAAATATTGGTTGAGGATTCAGTAATATATATTGATATTACTTATCATTTCATTATGAAAAAAAAACTTCTCGATACCTACTTTCAATTTCGAAAATGTGTTTTTAATGGTACCTCAGTTTATTTCGATCTATTTTTCTTAGTTTCCTTTCAAGAAGAATTGAATATATTATCCATTGAGCATAATGATTTCTATTCAATTTCATTATTTCCTATTCTTTCAAATCCTCAATAACACAGTGAATAATTTTCTTCGGTAATATAAATAAATAATTTTGAGTAGTTTTCAAGATCTGTGAAATAATGTTCCTCTTCCATTGATTTTCTGTACCACTTAGAACTCTCACTTATAAGGTTTTCTTCCTAAAATATATTATTGTATTGTTATATTATTATCAACCAGCATTTTTCCATATGTTTTCATCTACTTATGGCTCGTAGGCTATTCCGTGATTTCGTTTCCCGTTATCCTGTTATCCCGTTACCTCTCCAGGTGGCATAATTGATTTACAGGGAAGTAATGCTTGTGACGACTTTACAAATTCACCAATCCCTTTCCACCCCTGTAATATGGATTTGAATGAAGTTTAACACGATTTATTTATTCGTGACAGAGAGCCAAAACATCAATTTTCCTTATTCTAACTCAAAAACTCACGGAACCCTAATAAACATTTTAGCCCCCCATTTCGCCCCTTTAGTAGTTGAATTTCTAAAAACACTGGAAAACAAATGTCTTCATATGTAAAAAGACCTCAAATATCCAGTTTCATGATCCTAACTTAAAATGTTTCACCCCCCATTTGACCCCTTTAGGGTTTGGATTGCTGAAGACACTGAAATACCAATTTTTATGAACCCAAGTCGAAAACTAAGGGTACTCTAGTACAAACTGTCGAACCCCATTTAACCCTTTTACCCCTTTAGGGGTTGAATTTCCAATAATCTAAAAATACGTTTTTCGTTATTTAAGAAGAAGAAGCCAAAAATAGCACTTTCCATGACTCAAACTTCAGAACTAACGGTATTGTGATTTTCACCCCTTTAGGGATGGAGTATTGAAAAAAACTTGGTTATATACTCATGTCATCATAGGAATACGCTATCAAAATTTCAGCTCTTTGTGTTGAGTTATTTGGTCATGGGCGTTGAAGTTAGTGAATCAGTCAGTCAGGACATGTAATTATATATGTATAGATTATTTCAATTCATTAGTGTCTATATGTATATGTTCTGTTGACTATTTTTTGTTGGTATATTTCTAAAACAATGGCTACTGATTTTTAACATAACCTTGTGTCACACACCCAAAAAATTCCATCCTTTTTTTGTACATTTGAACAGAGCATGTTCTGATTAAAATTGAATTAATTTGAGTCGTTTCCTGAAATTTTTTCATGATTTATCTGTAATCTTGAACCTTGAATACCCCAGATTCCTACATTCAGTTAATCAATAATCCATTCTGAACAACCTCATTCAGTAACTTTCGTGGTACACAATATAATAACCGAAACTGATTAATACAAATCAAATACAAGACACATTACGAGAATATAGATTTTCTGATATGTGGAAAACAATGCAAGCGTTTTCTCAGGTTCACAAAATACTCAACTCACACGAGAATAAATTCAAGTAGGGATTTTATATGAAGATTGTTTTCATTCAATGAAAGAAATAAATTAATTTTTTTTTCTTGAGAAGATAGCGAAAGTTTGGTGTCCTTTGTTGAATCTTGCAGAGAAATTGTTTGAGTGATTTGTGTATACATTGTCAAAGTACCTTTTCTGAAATAGTGAAATATCGCAATATTTCAGTGGACTCGAATAAACTTGACGTAATCGCAGTAATATAAATTGCGGAATCAATGAGAAAAAATATTAACCAGGCTCATTCTCAAATATTTGGGAGGCAATTGCAGCTTCCACAATTTATTTGTTCGTGCGCGGAAAAAAATACATGTTTTTTATGACAATCTTTAAAAGAATGATATTTGTGTGCATCCTGTGTTGCCAAATTCAGAAAGCCCAGTGACCTTTCGAAAGTAAAACGTTTCAAACACTATAACATAAACAAAGTATATAAGCAGCGCACTTCAGCGGCGAGGGACTGCACTAAATTTTAAATGGCTATCGAAAATCGGGCAACTTGGACTCATCCATATTTTTGTGGCAAAGTGTTTGTTACTATGTTACATGTCGGATGCGACATTTTTAAAGGGTGGTTACTGGGCGTCCGTATATCGGAGGCTCGGTGACATCGGAGTCTCAGTGAACCTCAAATTAACAAGGCCGGAGGCCCACTTATACCGTATATATATATATAGATATATATATATATATAGTATAATAATATATATATATATATATATATATATATATATGTCTATATATATATATATATATATATATATATATATTCAAGTAAAAAAAAGGTTTTCAAAATTTTTTCTACTGTTCAATGATTGGGTTACATTTCGAAGGATGGTATCGATATAGGCGTTTACTCGAATTGAAAATAAGGTTGATATGTAAACACCAACTCATAAAAACAACGGTATCGGTACTCTAATCATTTATACTATTCTACAGTGCTTTGAAGGTTAATTAGTGAGTAAAGTTATATAATATAGGTCTCTGTACTTCCGTAAAAACATATGACAACAAAAATATGGGTATTTCCCAACTTCGGAATATCACACACTGTTGCATTATCAATTATGTTCATATCTTTGAAGAGAATCAATACAATAAAAATTGAATCAATTTTTAGGTTGAAAAATCTATAACAATGTGAATAGAGAATGGGATAGATAATCGACAACACAATTTATACCAACAACATAATGTGTTCAAGCACTTCCACTGAAAACGAGTTACAAAAATATTCTAGAAGAGTATGACCCTCAACAATCCTGGGTAGCAATAATATACACCATAGTGCCACTAGTCTGGGTGTCCAAGGAACACAGAATCAGGCTCTTGGTAGGACTCAATCAGCATTCTGAGTCGTCAATATTTGACCTCCTGATAGTCCTGAACCATGAAATAATTTTTGCTGTAGGTACCATTATCAATTGACCGTTACCAGGAACCAAGAACCAGGGACCAAGATCCCTATAATATTTATGCTATTTGTACCTGACCAATATATAACATATTTGTACTTCCCGGTTCCGTAGCTCTAGACATGATTATCAAATTTTGTTTGAATATTCTGATCATACGTATAACAAAGTAAACAAGCTCAGAATCGGAACTGTGAGAGTTGAATAAATCATGGTAGTTCATACTAATGGAATATCAAAATCATCACTGTAAATTATTTCTGTTCATGAATTTCTTACCTCCATTCAAAGAAGGGTGTTTCAAATAGATAGAGAAATCACACTTCGAATCCATTAATTATTAAAGATGGCTTGTGTCATTCTACATTGATAACTCGTGGTGTTAATCTCGTGCAAAACATAATCATTCCCAATCCGTGAGAGGGTGTAATCGCATTCATAGTTACCATCAAAAATACGATATGTATCGAATCATAACCACTGGAAACTGTATTCAAATCTACACTTGTATTTCTCAAAACTACTATTAGAAGAGAAAATCTATATGGTTGGCCTCGCCATCACTTTCACAGCGAAGAGAAAACCCATTTCCGTAAATCTCCTTCACTTCAATTTTCTCACTGGAGAACCGGAAATCCAAATTCCGTGGGTTATCCAAATTTACCTCTTAACCTTCCTTTTCATATTCGAATAACTCATTCCAATCTATTGAAAGGAAAAAGACAGAGTATATTCAATGCAATACCTATAGTCTCGATCAGCTGCTTTGACGTCATCTGGTCGCCTACTTCGTCGTTATACCTACGACCAGTTTCCTAAGAACTTATCGATAGGCAACCATTGATACTCGCCTCAATAATGCTGGTGGGAAATTATCATCTAACAGATACAATAGACCCCAGCTGGTCGCGTGTCAAGGGAAGCTAAGTGCCAACCCTGTCTCTGGATCGTCAGCCTTAAACCAACCAACCATCATCAACAAACGAATTGGTATCTTGTCATCATCATTTTGAATAAGTCTACCATATAATGAAGATGATTGGGATATAATACAAAAAGGTAGGTGAAAGATTAATTTTGAGCTATCTTTTCCAAAGTATGCGAATAATGAAAATTATATATTTATATGTGGGTCTACAGTATAAGCAATTTATATACAGCTTGTAATTTTACTGCTATGCAGTGTAAACGTTACAAGGTCGAGAACTAACGACATTTATGTCTTGTCTCAGGAGCAAGGCTAATGATTCCCCTTTTAAAACATATGATGAGGAATACTTTTTGAAGGAGTGAGGGTACAACATCTTCAACTGGGGCACAATTAAGGGACCTATTTGAATATTGTGCACTTGTTGAGTTATATGGAAGTTCATAACAATTGCCAAACCTGACTTATTTTGTCTTCTGTGCAAGATACGTCAAGGTATTTCTGATCATTAATTTCTTCCAATGTTTGGCCATACAAGTCGCCAGGAAACTAGCTTAGTGATTTTCCCACTGTGTTGCTTTCGACGAAGCAGTATTTTGTAACGCGCCATTTGGATATGGGCAACTAAGTAGTGGAAAATTCGTGGAAATTACGTGACTGCATTCGCAAACCAATTGTATAGTACTGAGCCTGAAAACCCAAAAGGTATTATTGATATCGATGCAACATATTCTGAAGTTCAGAAAAGTAAGTACTTCGCAATTTCAAGGAAATATTTTTCCATGCATGAAAAGTACTATTAGTCTACTCGACAAGGAAAATGGTCAAAATAGGGATACTGCTCTTGAAATCATGTGTAGTCATTGGCCGAATAACGCCTAGAAAAGTGCCAAAAGCGTGTATAAGCAATAAAAAATTCAAAGTTATAAACAATTGAAGATGAAAAAAGGCAATTCGTTTTTACCAATATTTTATAAACCATCAATATTTAAGAAATTTCAAAATGATATTCTGAAAAGGAGGAAATTTCCAAAAGAAAACTTTCGGAACTATATCTCCATTAACTAATTTAATTTAACGCTGAAAAAAGGGTCTCCCAGCGACATTTTAGGTTGCGCAAGGGCGTCAAAAGCAGTACGACACATTAATTAATTCATTTTAAGGTTCAAATATATTTTTTTAATTCGAAAAAATTATGGTGATTCGAAACACTATAAATAATTCATTCCCGTTGGAAATTTTAGTTAAAGTTGATTTTTCAACAAGTTAAACGAATGTTAACTAACAGAATTTTCTCGAACTTTGTCTTAATTGTATATGAAAATTTTTTTAAATAATTGTAAATTTTCCGCTCCGTAGAGCCTTTTTATATAATACTCAACAAGATCACGCAATAAAAAATTGAAAAATATTCACACTCTATAATAATTTTGTACTTGAACAAAAAAAAAAAACAAGTAATATTGTTAAAAATATTATTTTTTAATCATCATATTATGTTTTTTATCAACACAAGATATAAATTGATTTGCAAAAAAACTTCCCGCTATTTGTTGATAATTTTTATAAACAAATTAATTATTTAAATATTTTGAATTTTTTTTCCACAACTCCATCATATCACATATTATGATTTCAAAAAAAATTCCTTAATAACAATTTTAATTGTTTATAATCGTTTTTTATATATTTATTGTTTAAGTGATTGTCGAGGAATAATTTCTTCTGAAAATCATAATTGACACTCCTCTTGAAGTAACAAAAAAATTATTTTTTTATCAACAATTCCATTGTTTATTAACTCACCAATTTGTTATAAACAAATTTTTAATTTGTGATTTTTTCTGAAACTTCCAAAATTAACAAAACAACCATATATAACTGAGTTTAAAAAAAATCCAATTTTTATTGTACTTTGGGAATTGGAATTGGGAAAATTGGGAATCTTTTTTTCTATACTTTGTTATATATGGTTGTTTTTTGATTTTAAGTTTCAGAAAAAACAACAAAGTAAAAAATTTTATAACAAATTGGTAAATCAATAAACATGGGAATTGATGATAAAAAAATATATTTCTGTTACTTTATGGAGGACTATCAAATTGGATTTTAAGAAGAAAATAATTCCTCAACTAATTATTTAAACAATAGAAATATAAAAAAAAAGACGATTATAAACAATTAAAATTGTTAAAGGAATCAATTTTTTTCAAAAATCATAATATTTGTAATATAATGGTTGTGGAAAAATTCAAAAATATTGAAATAATCAATTTGTTTATAAAAAATTATCGAAATACCGGAAATGTTTTTTTGCAAATCAATTTATATCTTTGATAATAAAAAACGATGGTTTGATGATTGAGGAATTTTTAACAACATTATTGGATTTTTTTTTTTTGTTCAAGTTCAAAAATTATTATAAACAAAGTATGAATATTTTTCAATCTTTATGGCGTGATCTTGTTAAGTATGTATATAGAAAAAGGCTCTACGAAGGAAACATTGTAACAACAATTATTTAAACTTTTTTTTCATTTACAATTGAGACAGAAGTTCGAGAAAATTTTGTTGTTAACAATCGTTTAACTTGTTGGAAAATTAATTTAAAGTGAAATTTCCAACGGGAATAAATATTTATAGTGTTCCGACACCATAATTAAAAAAAACATTTAATGCCCCAAATAAATTAATTAATGTGGGTCATCGTTTGGACGCCCGCGCAACCAAAAAATGTTATAAATAATGAGATAGAGTTCCGAGAACAAAATTTTTCATTGAAAATTTCCTCCTCTTTCCAAATCTTTCTTTGAAATTTCTTAAATATCAATAGTTTATGAAATATTGGCAAAAACTAAATGCCATTTTTCATCTTCAATTGTTTTAACTTTTGAATTTTTAAGTGCTATACACGCTTCTGAACATTTTTCTAGGCGTTATTCCGATCGAATGAGCTATCACACTATAATTTGAGAGCAGTATTCTATTTTAGACCATTTTCAACTTGTCGAGTAGACTATATCTTCTCAAGACAGTCATGGTTGTCGCCTCGGACGGTTATATTTCATCTACAAACGGGTCATATTTTTGCGATTCGGCAAACAATAATGCTCATATTTCATTAAAGAAATACCAAAATTATATCGGCAATCTACGACAATACTTTCAGGAAAACGATATTTTAATATTGGATAGAAGTTACAGAGATACTATTCGATTTTTACAAGATCTCGGAATAAAAGTGGAGCATCCTGCCCATTTGAGAGTTCGTATTCAACCTCAACAGAAGATGCCAATCGTTCCAGAATTATCACCAAGACTGGGTGGATAATTGAGTCAAGAAATGGCCACGTAAAAAATCTTTCGAAATTTGTGAATGGCTGCATCCCGAATACCAAATTCATCATTGAAGACATTTTGAAATAGTTTTGCCATAATAAATGAGTTTGATGAACCATGATAATGCAGGACAAGTTGAGTTAATAACGGAATGCGCCAAAGGTTGAAAACCACGTGGAACAAAAACAATTAATCGGACGTCGCGGAATGCCGCATCGAATTGATTTTCCCGGCTTGGGAAGTCTTGAATCTAACTTTTGTACTTTTCCTATTTCGGCTGTCTCCATCATATATACAGGATAATAGGGAAGGCACTGCATCAATATATATACGAGAATTAAGGTCGCCGACATATATGGCTTGTAAAACTAATCCGATAGAGGATCCACCATGTTTAATAGTGAATATTTATTCATGTCTCGAACCGTGCAAATGAGTAATTATAGTCGAAACTAATTACTACTACGAGACAATAGCCGCAGTACTGGCCGGCGGGCACTGTTGCCGATGAAGTTACGTATGTAATAGCTGTCTTGAAGTATCAATTACGATTTGGTTTGGAAATTAATCAGGAAAATTATTCGTGAAATAATTTTTTCCGAAATAACAATCTTCTAAATTAAAAACCGCGTAATTAAATTGGCATTCGTAAATTATATTGGCACGCTTGGCATTGTGCCAGTTGGGTTGTCCTGAGAAGGTGAGTTAAGAAAATCCCTGTTACGGATTTTATGACAGAATATATTATTCCAGCGCCAGCGGCGGAGGTATAGTTATTGGATTCTGAATTCCTATATTCTAGTGAATGTTTTGAAAATCTTGAATTATCAACCGGGCATATATTTGTTTTGAATCTTAGGTTCATATGTATTTTGTTTGCGACTTCAGTGTTTGGATAAGTCGTTGGGAATGAACCAATTTTTATGAAATCAATGAATACTATTTGGATGCCATAATTCATTGAATACATTTTTACAACAAGAGATATCAGAGTTGGAAGTTGCAGCTTATAGTTTTTGAGAAAAAAATATTTTATCCACGAAACTTTACCCAAATTTCACAAAGAAGGAGTTTTCAATATGTGTGGCATTGTTACGAGTCATTCTGAACTATTCGAATATTTATCTTACTAAATATTCGTTGAGAAAATCAAGAAACGAAATTTTGTGGAGAGGAAAAATGGTTCCCACGTTAGAAATATTCTATATTGTGTACTGAAAGAAATAATCAGACAACGTCCTCCAAGGGATGAAAAATGTTACGACCCTCCGTGGATGGAAGATCCTGTAGAATCAAAAATAGAAAAGAAGAAATTATATTTCTTCACGACCTTTATGTTGCTCACTGTTTTTTTTGTAAAATTAGAAATCATTGATTTATTCTCATGCATCGCTTGTGATTTCCATTAATATAAGACCACAATAATTTTCGTCACAAATCTGGAGAAAAATAATACTTCCATGGAAAAATGTGCCTTCAAAATCCCCAAGAAACGTTATTTCGTTCCAATATTTCAAAAGCGAGTTGTTACAGTTCATGATTGTGTCATGAGTGTTCAATGATTACAAGCATTTGACAGAAAGTAATTTCTAATGCAACATTTATTTGACTTTTCAAAGCAGTTTATTGGAGCCGCCATTCCAAATGTTTTTGATCAAAATCATAATCTCCGACCCCAAAAACCCGGAGTATGAATCACAAAACCCATTCCCCTAAAAACCCTAAATATCAAGGTGCAAGAATACCAATTTTGTTTTCGAGGCAAGCTTGTGAATCTGTTATTCTCAGAATCACCTAGGTCAAACGATTGAAGTAATCAGTATTTCTTTTTTTGAGTGCATTTGCATAAAAACTTGTCTTTACAAATATTTTTATTTATTTTTTTTTTCATTTTAATGCATTTGTATGAAAGTTTGTCTTTATTTTTTTAATTTTTATTTGATTCTTCCTATCCATTCATGAAATCCATCACCTTATTAAATTATGACAAAAAAACTCCCTCATATCAATTTTAAATAGAATCGGACCATAATCACAAAACTTGTCATCTCAAATTCAAGACTTTTGAAAAAGAAATCATAATCTCTGACCTCAGAAACTTCGACATACCAGTTTTCAGTAGAATTGGACCATAGTCCAAAACTCGTTCGCCATCTTGAGCCCCCATCTTAAATCAATGTATTTTGTACAAAAATTCATATTTTCGACCAAAGAACATCCACATACCAATTTTGAATAGAAGCAGACCATAATCACGAAATTCATCCACCATTTTGTTTTTTTCTGTTAATAAACTTCCAATACCTACATTGTGGCTGGAATTATGAACACCTGCCAAATTTCAAATTGATCGGACGCTAGAAGTGAGTCAAAATTCTTTTGCAAAATATCACCCAAATGTCCAAATAGAGAAATTATCAATAAACAGAAGGCAAGTTGAATAAAAGCTTGTGAAAATATGAGCATTTTGTGAAAAACCCAATTTTGGAAATATTGAATGAATTAACTGGCAAAGAAGTGCACTACCTTCAGAAGGAAGTTAAGATTATCTTTCTCGTGCCTATTATCAGTCAGGAAAAGTTCCGTTATATCGTACAGCTTGAACTTCCGGACCCCGTCATTGATTGTTGATTTTCCTTCATCCTTTTCCTAATTACTCTCCATGATTCGATTATGAATAATCTTCGAATCCGAAACTTTAATTTCAACTATCTTGCTACTTCCAAAGACGTTCCTATCAAAATCACATTTCTATTTCATTATGTAGTAGGCCCTGGATGAATGGAATTTACAATGGCGCTCTCTATGCGAAAATAGCTGGACCAAGAAATCAGTAAGAATGTTGGTAAAGTAGGAACTATTTCCCGCTATATGTTTGAATTTGGCTATTCGCCGCCAATATCCCGAACGAAATTGTCTGGGGATTCGCTTTCGATCGAAAGATCAACTATTTTCATGGATCTATCGTTTGAAATGAAAGAGAAACATGTATTGGCTTATTCCCTAGAATAGTCGACAAAAAAAACACAATTTTCGAAAGAAATTCTATCCCAATTCATTCAATTACGACACTAATCCTTTTTGAGTTTACCTACTAAAGGACCTCACCCGCATAAAAGGAAAATTGGCGTTTGGTAAATTTGCTCGAATTTTTTATATATTGCACAACTCGGGATGCTGATCGAATGTCTTCATTGCACCACCGCTCTGAATTCAACAGTTTAGATTATATAGGGTGCTAAAGATAACTTTTTCAAAATTTCAAATGGCCATTGCGAAGAGACATTTTCGAATATATAAACAAAATCGAGTATGCAGCGATAGTTCATACGGCCGATTTGAAAACACTATACAGAACAATGATTCCTGCACGTACAGACGATATACAGGGTGAGTCCAAAGATAGCAAGTTTTATTAGAGTCAGATTATTTTCCAGGCATTGAAACAATACTAAATATCGTGAGATTTGATATGGATGCAGACGAAATAACAGGACATTGCTGCATATGTCGGTCGGGTGCCAGGGAGGTGGGAATGTGCTTCCATGTGGCAAGTACCATTTGGTACCTCAGCTGCAGTCGGTATATATGGAAAATATAAAATTTCTAACGACCAATACTCCAGATTGCGTTCGAAATGTCGCTATTCGTGAGGTTGCGAAAGAAGAAAATGTGCTTCCTGAAATATTCTGAAGTATCAGTACATGACATCAAGTAGTCGGGTACATATGTGGAGCTACTTTTTTTAATGCAATGAAAATATAAGTTTGGCTCAAGGTTTCCACCATATTATGTCTCGAAGGTTTTCACCTATTAACGTTAAGTTGAAAACATATGGTTCTTTGAGAATTCTATAAAAAGAATGAAGTAAATACTTTCGGATTAGGATGTTTTTAGTACTTTTCCAATGACCCCAATATGGTGAAATACTGTGTTTGTATCATAATTGTATTGCTCTCCAAACTGGCAACATTACTCAGCCAGATTTCGGAATTGAAATAAAAAAAACTCAATTCTGATAAGTGAAGTAAACAACGTCGTTCCCAAAGCCTTATAACTTGCAAACGTTGGTAGGAAACCCGAAGGACAAAACGGACATATAAGATATGTTGGGAATTTATGAAATAAGTTGTCTATTATGGTCAGACAAAAAGTTCAATTTCCAAAAGGTTCCACGAACATTTGGCCCATGCTACCTAACGAAGGAGAATAAGTCAAGTGTGACGGACCATGTGATCGTATCTGGTCACAAAATTAATATTAATAATACAAAGATGATCAAATCGGTCAACGACACTAGAAAATAAGACTGCCTGGATAGTAAAGTTATTCACAAAAACCATAATAAAAGTGTACTTGATGAGGATAATGGGCCTATGTACTGCACTTTGTTTTCTTTAATTACCATAGAACCATCAAGATCCCATCAGCGATTCGAGGAACACTATTAGTATAGAATAACCCAATTGGAAACACCAGGTATAAATTGTAAGAAAATATTATATTTCATTTAGTGTAATTAACCTCTACTGACAATGATAACTAAGTTAGCCAAATCACGAGAATAAACCAGATATGATCCCAATTTGTGATTATCTACCTTAATTTTCTGTTTTTGTAACTACTTTCAAAATCACCTTGTTTCTCCAAAACTAATCATACACTTCCGGAATTGTTTGAATCAATGGCGCAAAAAAATCATTGAATCTATTTATTCCACCAAAACAGCTTCGATTCTGATGCTTATGTTCAAATGTTTGTTATATTCGATTATTCAGAATCCAAAACATAAGTTATGGGACAGATAATTTTTTTAATCTTTTTTTTTATTTGAAAATTCCTACATAGTATATTCAGTTTTCGAGAATTGATTGGTGCCACGGAATACGATTACATTGTAAAAAAAACTTGAATTGTTTTTTAAATGTTTGTGAACTTTCAATATTCTTCATATATTTCTCTGTTGAAGTCACCAGAAGTAATAATTGGATTACGAAAAGTGTTGAGAAATAGAAACATTTTCACTGACATTTTCTATGAAAATGAATCAAGAAGCCTCAGAAAAAATAACTCTGGAAATATGATTACGAACAGGAACATTTTCACGAACAGATACAGAAATAGAGAAAAACAAATTGGATCTCATCATCATTAGAATTTGTCATTCGAGTGTCTTCATTGTTATCTATCGGTGAGAAATTGTTGCAGTTGTTTCCTTTCCGAACATTGGCTTCATCAGGTACAAATTCAGTCTGTGAACATAAAATACTATTATTTGGTCCCTTTTTCCAGTCGAGCTACGTACGAACATGGCGATGTTGCCATTTTTAATGAAACAAATTTGAATACATAGATGTAAACGACTTTTGTTTAGCTTTCCACACCGAAATTTGCGCAATTGAGATTCCCTTGACAAAAACTTCATTAGTAACGGTCCACCGATCCTGCACAGGAGACATCAATATTTTCCTCGGCAAATTTGAACAATAACTTATGAGAGCTCCTAGTTTTTTCGAAAAAAATAATATTATGAGAGATTTGAATATAAACTTTCTTGGCAACATTTGATTCAGTTGCAAATATCACCGAATATGCTAGGCTGATGTTAGAGGCTGTGGTTTGTATTTTTATATGAAACTACAGAAGAACGTTTTTTTTATGACATCTATTTTCAACGTATGACTGACAACCTCAATATAAGAAATAGAAATAAGAAAAAAACATATACAGAATGATCGATATCCATATACAGGAATATCATTATAATATTTAGTCGATTTCAACACCCCTTCTCGATCTAAATATTTGTAATCTTCAGGTCAATTTTGTTTCGCAGATACTGGAGTTTTATAGCTCCCATAGGTTTGGTAATAACATCTGCTTGCATTTCCTCTGTCGGAGAGTATTAGAATTCAATTTCCCCACTCTTTTTCAGGTCTCTGATATGATGAAATTTCACCTCGATGTGTTTGGAACGATTTGTTTTACATTCGTGATCTAACATTTTCAAAGTGCTTTGGTTACCTTCGAATACTGTGATTTTTTTTCAAGTCTTCATTGAAATCCATCATTAATTGTCTTATCCATTGAAGTTCTAGGCATGCCTCACTCAATGAAATATATTCTGCTTCATGAACTCAAAGATACTGTGGATTGTTTTCTACTACTCCATGATATTGGACTTATTGGACAAATATTTTTATTATGAATCCACTTGTCAATTTTCGATCTCTATTATCTCCAGCCCAATCAGCATCTGCATACATTTCAATTTTCATTTCAACTCTATTTGTTCCTGAGATTAGTTTCATATTCTTCGTGGTTTTTGAATAACGCATTACCCGTTTCAATTCATTCCAACCATTCTGTGTAGGATTGACGATATTTCTACTCAGTATTGAGATGCTTGCTGCTATATCTGGTCTAGTATTCACTGCTAGGTAGAGTATAGATCCGATTCCTTTCCTGTATTGATTATTATTTTTCAATACTGTCTCATTTTCTTCAATTTTGAAGTATCCTGTTTCAAGCGAAATATTCGATGTTTTTGCTCCTTCCATATTGAAAAATTTCAAGATTTTTTCAATATAGTTTCTTTGATGTAGATGAAAAATGCCATTTTTCTTTCTTTCAAATTCAATACCTAGATAATACTTTAAATTTCCGAGCATTTTTATTCTGAAATTATTTGCCAATAGTTTCTGTACTTCTTGTATATCTTTTTCCAAATCAGCAGCCCAAATAATATCGTCCACATAGATGAGAAGGTAAATGAATCTGTCATATATTTTCTCTGAAAATAAACATGGATCTGCAACGCCCCTTCTGAAACCATCATTCATCAGTACTTCGGATATTTTTTCATTCCACACTCTAGCTGATCATTTCAACCCATGAATACTCTTTTTTAATTTGCATACCAGCTGGGGGTTTTCCCTATCCTCGAATCCTTACGATTGATACATGTATACAGTTTCTTTCAAGTCTCCATTTAGGTATGCTGTTTTTACATCTAGGTGTTTGACTATCTTGTTCTCTAATCCACTCATCGTAAGTAGTGCTCTGACTGTTGCTTGTTTCACGACTGGAGCGAATACTTGATCATAATCTTCTCCATATTTCTGTGAGAATCCTCTCGCTACAAGTCCTACCCTATATTTATTTATTTATTTATTTATTTATTTATTTCCAAAATACATCCAACAGGCCCAAGAGCCCATTAATAGGTGTACAAAATTATTAATAGGTGATAAGAGTAGTCTTATACTAAGCATAATTAATACTAAGTAACTGAGAGCGTAATGTATAATTATCAATTAGGAAGTATGCTGAGAATATCACGCTTGAATTGTGCAAATGACAAAAAGAAAATATCTACATTGGGTGAATTGTTAACGCTCCTAGACATTGTTGATAAAGGTGAGTTGAAGTTATGCACAGTGTTAGGTACGGGTAAGTAAAATGTGTTACATGAGCGAGATGAGAAACGAGGTACATTGAACATCATTTGTGACAATAAAGTTGGACAATCTATTTGATTATGTAATAATTTGTAAATAAAGCACATGTCTCTCATTTCGCGATATTTTCTAAGTGATATCAAATTAAACTCCTGTAGCAAGAGGTCATAATTATAGCCTCTAGCGGAATAAATACCATGTTTTTTATAATAAGCATATTTCAAGAATTTCTTCTGAACGTTCTCAATAGCCATAATGTATTTGGAATGGGAAGGATTCCAAACAACACTGCAGTACTCAAGTTTGCTTCTGACCATAGATAAGCAGATGTTTTTCAATGAATCAAACGACTTGAAATCTTTACAGTTGCGTATAAGAAAACCTAAATTTTTATCGATTTAGAAATGATATGTTCAATATGATTTGAAAGTCAGTTTTGATAAAAATAACTCCTAAGTCCTTTGATTCAGTGATACCAATGAGTTTTACCATCAAGTTCATAATTAAATGTGAGTGGAACTAGTTTTCGAGTGAAAGTCATAACTTTACATTTTTGGTATTCAAGTGGAGTTTATTCTGAATGCACAGTTACTCAGAGAATTCAAATCTTCCTGAAGTACAATGTAATCCGTTTCGTCCTTTATTTCTCTATAAATCTTCATATCATCAGCAAATAATAGCTTGTTAGAATGAATATGATCAGTGATATCATTGATGAATATCAGGAATAATAAGGGACCAAGATTTGACCCTGAGGAACACCGGATGAGGCTGTAAAGCAGGAGGATTTTATTCCATCACACTCAACAAGGAGTTTCCGTTCTGTTAGGTATGAATTGAGCAGCAACTGAATATTGTAGATATACCAAAGCAGCAACTTCTTAAGTAGTTGAGGGTGAGACACGCGATCAAAAGCTTTACTGAAGTCAGTAAGATTACATCCACCTGGTTCCTCTGGTCAAGTGAATCAGAAACGAATTGTGAAAAATACAGAGGTTAGATGCAGTGTTTCTAGCTTTGACAAACCCATGCTGAAAGTTGTACAGAGAAGAACTGACATGATTGTATATAAGTTCAGATAGTATAATCTCGAATATTTTTTAGAAAACTGATATAATGACTATTGGTCTATAATTTTCAACATGAGTAATATTGCCGATTTAAATACAGGACATACTCTGGACAATTTCCAAATCTTTGGATAATAGTTTTTGTAAGGCAAGATTGAGAATGATATATAGAGGATCAGCCAGAAGGTTAATGTGATTTTGACTATTTTAACAGGGATCCCATCGGGACCACAAGTGAGTTTATTTTGAGTTTTTTGCGGCATTATTGATTTGTTCCTTGGTGATGGTTGAAAGGTTCAAGAAATGGTGACTTGGCATCGTGTCATATCAGATAGGTTGTCGCTTAAGTCTACGTTATTACCATCATCTTGGCTATACACACTACTAAAGTTCGCTGCAAAACCGTTGACTATTGAGAGAGGCGAAGAAAGTATGTTATTGTTATGAATCATTTCTCCTGGGATGCGAGATTTGTTTTTCTTTGAGTTGATATAGTTCCAAAACCCACGAGGGTTATGTTT
The DNA here is from genome assembly GCA_018342105.1 of Gonioctena quinquepunctata. Lineage (NCBI taxonomy): Eukaryota > Metazoa > Arthropoda > Insecta > Coleoptera > Chrysomelidae > Gonioctena > Gonioctena quinquepunctata. The sequence continues at coordinate 1,176,376 of JAFIRS010000125.1, forward strand.
GAGCATTTCTTCAGATCTCTCAATGTATAACTTATAGTCAGTTGCTATACTCAATTTGATCAATTTTCTGACGTTTTGACTCGCTGTAAATAAGAAAGGTATTTGGTTTTTTTGTACATTTTCAGATAATGATTTTTTGATTTGATTTTATTTATAGTACATTTGCCAAACCACGCAGGGAACCTACGTGATCTACATTTGAGCAGAGGAGCACATTTGGACATAATGTTGTGCGAAGAGTCATTAAGTATTGTGCACATAGAATCAACACTATCAAGGTGAAGTAAAGCTTGAGACCAGTTCAGTTCACTGAGTAGATGAGGAACTTAGCTTCGTCAATTCTTTTCAAATCAAACCTTTAACAGACGAAACAAAATTTTTACATTACCAGTACTAATAGATAGTTGCACTGTGAGTCCTGGATGATGGAGATCAATAGGAACTATTGGGTCATCATTGTGTTGCACTACACCTAGTTTCAGCTGGACAGATAACCAAATCCAGTAACCTGTTATTGTTGTTTCTCACATAATTGCGTTGTGCTGAATCAAAAACCAAAAGTTGATAAAGCGACAGGTTAGGTTCGTATGGCTTCCAATATCATAGTAGTCATGAATTCACTGATGTTGAAATCTCAATGATAATTGCCTTATTCAGTTCAGCAGAATCTTCAAGGAATCCAAAGAATTCGTCATAGTCATCATATGTTGTATTTGGTGGAATATAAGCTGTACATATTAAAGGAGGTTTTGAGTTATTTGTAGAGACTCTAACGCAAAGAAAGTCAATTTTATCAACTGGACATACAAAATCGCAGGCCTCTGACTGAAAAATAATATTATTGACAGCAATCATCACACCACCACCGCGAGTTTTCCGGTCCTTATGATAAGCTAGGAAATTTTCTGGAAAAAGCTCCTCATTGTTCACTCCTTCCTTAAGCCAGGTTTCAGTTACTATTATAACATTATGTTCAGTATCAAGTATATTTTTATAGAACAGATGGGTTTTCGAGTTCAGGCCTCTACAGTTTTGATATGAAATTGAGAGATTATTGGCAACTTGGGAAGATCCGTTGGATGTGCAAACTAGTTTTTTTTAGCAATGACAGGAATGCCGTTTTTATATCTGATAATCAAGTCTTGTTCCCCCAAATCTTGCCGGTTTTTCCGTTCTTGTCGCAATCTTATGAGATGCTCTCTTTGCAAAACTGTTTGGTCAGGTTTGATGTAGATATCCTTAAACTGATCAACAATTTTCCTATTGTTTTTGATTAGCAGGGAATGGTGATTATTGTTAGGCATAATAATCTTTATTGGACGATTTTTTCCTGGAGAGGGTTTACCTAAGCGATAAGTCTAAGATCCTGTCATCTCAAAATCAGGAACAACTGTTCTGATCACGTCCTTGACCGCATCAGAATCCAATGCACTTTCTAGAATTCCAAACACCAATAAATTGTTTTCACGTTGTTTGATTTCTGTGATTTCGGATATAATTTGTAAGGAATTATAGGACAACCCTGTACAATCACTTGTTTTAGCATTTAGGAGGTCGATCTTATCGTTCAGGTTTTTTACAACCTTTTTATTTGCCTCGGTCAAGACATTGATGTCTGCTTCTAATGTTTCCACTTTTTTTTCGAATGAAGAAAGTCGTTGTTTCAAGTTTTCCATGATTTCGTTAGAGACACTATCCGTTATTGTTTTGAGGAATGTTTCGTCCTTGAATAATTGTTTTATAATAACATCTGCCGCACTTTTTAGTTCACACAATTGATCACGAGTTAACGGCATGTTGAAAGGAATAAATGTCGACGAGAAATCAATCAGAAACACCACCGAAACAATCAAATTGCACACAGCTCTAATAAACACGTCCACCACCGGTGGAGAATAGCAAGAGATGATGGTTCCGTTACTCGGATCAGATTTTATTTTGTATATTCATTCACAGCCAACTATCCGTTTGTCTTCTGGACATTTCACCAATTCCCATGCTTGGCATTCTCGCATAGATTCTATTTCATCTTCCATGGCTTCCATCCATTTTCTTCTATTTCTCATTTTCATGGCTTCTTCAAATGTCTTAGGTTCATCATTTTCTTCTAGTTTCAAGTAGTTTTTTATCTCCACCTCCTTCTTTTCATCAGCTTCTTGTGTTTTTAAATCTTCATCAGATTCAACCGTTTCATTACAATTCATTTGATTTTCTGTTTCTTCCTGTTCCAATCTTTCGTCTGTATTATTTCTCTTCCTTTCTTGATGTGCATTTGAATTTTTCATTATCTTTTCTCCATTTTCTGGTTCGTCATCTTTTTCATTCAATTTTTCATTTTCGATGAATCTTACATTTCTGCTTATTGTTATTTCACATGTTTCTATATCTTACAATCTATATGCTTCCGACTCTTCGCTGTATCCTACAAATTTCATTTCTCTTGATTTATCATAAAAGTTTCTTCTTATTTCATTTGGTATAAAGACATAAACATCACATCCAAATATTCTAGTGTGTCCTAAATTTTGTTTTTTATCATTCCATAGTTCAAATGGGGTTTTCTGAGAAGCTTTTGTGGGAAGTCGATTTTGAATATAATTGGCTGTCATAACGGCTTCTCCCCAGAATTTATTGTCTAGTGATGATTCCAGAAGCATACATTTTGCCATTCCAGTAAGACATCGGTTTCTTCTTTCTGTTACACCGTTTTGTTCGGGTGAATATGGTGCTGTTATTTCGTGACGTATCCCCCTTTTTTTGAGGTATTCTATCATTGAGTTTGACGTGTATTTTCCTCCACCATCCCTTCTCAATATTTTTATGTTTTGTTGAATTTCGTTTTCAATATTTTGTTGAATTCTTGAAATTTTTCGAAAACTTAATTTTTCTGTTTTAGTCAATAAACATGTGAATATCTGCTATAGTCATCTATGAACGTTAAAACGTATCTATTTCCTCTTGGAGTACTGGTTTTCATTGGACCACATAAGTCTGAATGAATCAAATCCAGAATACTGTTTGTTCTATTTTCTGATAATTTCGGAAAACTTTTTCTTGTCATTTTTCCTCGAATGCATACTTCACATGGTATCTTTTGTCCGATGCCTATAATTTCAATGTAATTTACGAGTTTCTTCTTTCCCCATAAATTTATACTTTGTATATCTCTATGTCTTAGTCTTCTATGTAGTGAATTAATATCACATTTAACTGTGTTTTGTTTTGTTAACATGATTTTATTGACCGTCCTCAGTTCATATAGATTTTCCTCCATATATGCTTTTGCAATCAGGACAGATCCACTTTCTATTGAACATATATCATTTTTGAAATTAACTGTCAAATTCTTTTCAGTCAATTTTCCAACGGATAATAAATTACAATCTATAACTGGAACATATGGTACATCTTTGATTTTATATTCCTATGAATGTCCATTTTCAGCTTCTATGTTTATATAACCATAGCCTACTCCTTCGGATTTTAATTTTGTTCCGTCAGCTAGGTATATTGTTTCGCAAATATTTTCATCTGAAGATTCGAAAAATTCTTTATCACAAACCATGTGACAAGTAGCAGCTGAATCAACATACCATTGATATCTGGATGAAGGTGTCATCATGAAACATACATGGTATTTATCATTACTCGTTTCTTCTTCATATTCATCGCCATGTTCCTCTTCATTTTCCGTTTCATGTTCCTCTTCATCACTTTTGTTGACTATTTTCTTCACTTTATGTGTTGAATTGTTTCTCTGTGGCCAGGTTTTCTTTTTCTTTGGATATTCTTCATTCTTATTGTTGAACCAACATTCGTCTTGAATATGTCCTCTTCTATTGCAGAAATCGCAAGATTTATTTGTTTTTTGAAAATTACCTTTATTACTCTTCAATTTCATAGCTATTTGGTTTTCATCTCGTCCTGTTTCATTTCGTCTTTTACTTTCTTGAATCAATTTTTCTTTGACAAGTTCTACTGTCAAGTCCTTTCCAGGTCCTGTTTCTAATGCCATTACAATAGTGTTGTAACTTTCTGGTGAACTACTGAGTATGAATGCTACTATTAAGTTATCAGCGAAATTTTCACCCATAGTTGAGAGTCTATCCACTAGCTCCGTTAGTTTTATGAGATGAGTTTCCATGATATCACCTTCGTTGAGTTGTAGTCTACATACTTTTATCAGTAACAATACTTTGTTTGATAACGATGATTTTTCATGATGTTCTCTCAGAGCTTTCCAGTATTCATATGCAGTTTTTAGCTTTTTTACGTGCATCAACTGAGAATCCTTGATTAACAATTCAATTAGAGCTTTGGCTTTGTTATTTTTATTTTCCCAAGTAACATCTACGGCTTCAGGCTTTTATTCCATGACTATGTCTCACACTCCTTCTTCCATGAGTAGGAGTTCCATTCTATACGTCCAGGTTTCATAGTTTTGGTTATCCAATCATTTTATTGTTGATTTAATGTCATTCACTTTTTTCTGTGTTTCGTCAATTTATTTTCTCTTTACTTTCCAATCCCCTCAACTGCTTCTTTGGAGACTGTAGATTGGTTAGACTAAACCCAGAACCTGTTAGAGGCTGTGGGTTGTATTTTTATATGAAACTACAGAAGAACGTTTTTTTATGACATCTATTTTCAACGTATGACTGACAACTTCAATATATGTCAAATTATTTGAACTGGAAAAAAACATATACAGAATGATTATTTTATAGGAATATCATTATAATATTTGGTCGATTCCAACAACTGATACATCAGCAAGCTGCTCTGACAACATATTGACTAATATAACTGATAATATGTATGATACGGGTATTATGGAACCATGTTTATCAGATCATTATGGTCAGTACATAACAATCACTATCCGTACACCTAACGTTGAGGAAAACTATATGTTCAAAATATTCTTAAATGGATATTAAAATCCAGGAACACCCTTGGGCAGATACGTTATGATCCCTCTGAATAACAGCTACTTGGATTTTTAACAACTAACGAATTTTCCACTCCATACCACAGTGGTTCCCATGACAAATAATCCATTTATTTTGCTCAATCGCCTCTTTGGTGTCAAATCTTATGAAAAAAATATGAAAAAAAAAGTCAAAAAGGGGTGGTTTTTAAAAGGGGTGGTTGGACAAAAAAAAAAGATTGAAGCCTATTTTTTTCGCGGAATTGCTTTTTAAGCTGACGAGAATTCGGAAAAAAAATCATATTCGACGTTTTTTTTGCTAGTGGAATTGTTTCTAAGGCTGACGAGAATCATGGACAAAAGTGTCACACAGAGGTGGTATTTAGAAGGGGTGGTCGAACAATAAAATCAGATTGAAGCCTTCTTTTTGCTCTCAAAGCTCATGAGAACCATAGAAAAAATTCTCGCAAAGGGGTTGGTTTCAAGGAAGGTATCTTTGGTATCAGATCAAATGTTTTAAATAATGACTTTTTGAACGTTTCACTTCAATTAGCAAAATCAGTACCGAAAATCTTTTCAAAATGTCGTTTATAATATAGGCAGTCACATTCTAGCAAAAAATATAATGGTCATTTTGAGGGGCTGTATATCGCGAATATTCCGCAATTATCACCTGGAATTCTGAGGAAAGGTTAGTTGGTCTTTTGTTGACCCTCCCACAAAGTTGGGAGCGTATACGAAAACTTTACCGAAATCGAATTAGTTCCACTTTTTCGTTATTTTGGACCACTGTGCATACCAAGCAGTCTCTTGTTGAGAAGCAGTTCCCGAAGAGAAGAAACAATGCAACATCAAAACCTCCAGTGTATTGGTCCAATCAAGATCAACGTAACATGCGCGATACTTTGGCATCAATAAAAGATATATACGATTGTACTAAACACTCTACTAACAAGGCTTCATATAACTTCCATAGACAGGAGTAGACAGTGGCAATAATTGAAAAAAATGCATATAGTAACTTTATTCAAAACTCGACCAATAAACCTAGATACAGTTGAGAACTCATAGATTATGAGAGAAACACAGGTTAAAATAATTTTAAGACCACTTATATGACCTGACATGTTCTTAGATTTGCACCGTGGCTGACAATTTGATCCATACTCCGCCTACAAATATGGAAGCTTCTGATTTCCTCATATATAAACCACACGGCGATGCCAGCTGTTTTTTGAACCAGTGACTCCTTTCGAAGATAGAAATGTAATCAGTTCTCTGAAAAATACCAAAAGGTCCGATATTTATGACCTGAACAGCTTGTTAATTGGAGATACCACGGACTTTTTGATCTCCCTTATGACACTTTTGATGAATATATATTTCAGTAACGCCTTGTTTCCCGATGTAGTGAAAATCTCAAAAATCATTTCCATACTAGGAATTTTGAGGAATACCCTCTTCTACACGAAAATCAGTTTGAATTCAGGAGGAATTGTTCAACAATTGATGCTATCCGTAGGATTGTGGAGAACATTGTGGAGGGCCTTGAGCTTGATAGACATGCAGGAAGTACCCTATGCGATCTCAGCAAGGCCATCGACTGTGTTTCTCGTAGAAGCTTATGGAAAAAATTATGGTATTTCGTGGTATTAGAAGTCCTCCCCTCGAACTGTTGAGATAGTATTCAGTAAGCAGAATCCAGTGAGCTTATGTGAATGATGAGTTATCAGAAATTATATCGGTGAAATATGGAGAACCACAGGGCTCAAATTCGGGCACACCACTATTTATCATATACATCAACGACTTGTTTTTCTATCTTTTTCCAAAATCTATCATAATGTTTGCAGACGACACTACTTTGGTTAACTCCGACAATAATATAGTCTGAACATTGCAAAGAACAAAGCCGAAACGTGGTACAATGCCAACAACCTTAAACTGAACAGAGAAAAACCCAACATCTCACGATCTCCACGAACAACTTGGTTTCAAATGGAAACTATGTAAAGTTACTGGGTATAATTTCAGATGATATACTAAACTGTTCGGAACACATAAATCAAATAGGCTCAAAGATATCTAGCTATATTTTATGAAAAGTGCTGAACATTAACACACTGCTTCCTACCTACTATTCTCTGGTGCACTCCCACCTTACATATGGTGTGACCGTTTGGGGGAAAGCAAGTACCACCGACAAAATTTTCGTACTGCAGAAAAAATGTGTTAGAATAATATCTGAAGCGCGTTTCAATGATCACTGCAACCCCTGTTAGTTGAATATTCAATAATGCCATCATTATGTTTGTATGTATACCATTCTATTATTAATATTCATAATCAAAAAAAAAATATTTTAATGATGTCAGAAACCTACCTGTTCATCGAATCTCTTGGAAACACAGTCTTTCTGACTCACAAAATAAAAAAACAACTCTCCTCCTCTAGGACTCTGTAACAATAAATAATACGCCAGCTCCCAATCAATAATGAAAAAAAATGCCTCTTTCTTAAACACTGTTTTCACTCGGTGGAAGAATTTGCCAGTTCTCCCATGGACATGTGAAACACTAGAGGTTATGCGGCCTATTGAAAATACTACATACAAATAAAGTGTATCTACTTCGAGTACATCTTGGTTCTTTTACTCATACTCAGCGATTATTTCTCTTTTTTTTTATTTATATATATAATATATATATATATATATATATATTTATATGTATTATGTTCAGAAGTACGTATTAGATGTTCAAAGATTTTAAATGGAAATTAAAAAAATTGAAAAAAAAACATAATTTTTTTTTTTCATATTTAGTGATTTATGCTATCTTATTTTACAGTTTTTCTGAAGATTCTACTGTTTTTTCTGAAACCTTATATAATATTAGTCGATACCTATGTTTGGAATAAACATATTTTCAATATTACAAGCAATTGGCATATTTTATAAAATTATAGAAATCAAAATTTACTAATATATTGTTGAGCACAAGTAGACAACAAAATGTTGGAGTTAGAACATGCTGCATATGAAATTAGATCTGAACACAATAGCCAATGAGATGCCAGGAAAGATCTTGATGCAAAATTATGAATATTGAGAATATGGAAAGCAGAAAACGTCAAAAATGATTTTTTATATATCATGTATATAGTATTTAAGGTATTTGGAAACGAGTCGTGAATAAAAACTGTCAGATAGACGAAAATATTGAAAAGTGCGTGTAAATAGAAAATTCGAGAAAAAAACAAAGGATGTGTGGTATCAAGGAAAAAGAATCAACAGGCTAGAAGATGGAGAAAAAATAATTTTGAAAGAACCAACTCAAGAAATTTAAATTTGAAAAATCAATCATATTTTCGTTACAAAAACAGTTATTTGCCAATACAACACAAGGAAATTCTAGAAAGAACTGTAGCTGATAAAAAACCCAGATACAGAACGAATCTTACCTTCTCATTTGAGACATATACCAGTACGAGGGCGGATTCACAGTCGACAAGGGGGCTGCAGATTTGAACGGCAATATCCAGGAACGGGAGAGCAATCCGAGACACTGAACATTTTCGTTTCAAGAAGCCACATGTACTTTAAACCATAAAAAGTTACTAAACTCAGTGCATTTCAAAAATGAACCTTTTTAAGAACCTTCTCGATAGAACACTTTCATGAATTAGTATATAGACTACATAACCCACAGAAATAGGTTACATTTAACTTTTTATCATCAAATAACTTCAATTTTTATATATATTTTGCTATGAAGCACTAATTTTAATTAATTATCGCACAATAGGTAACAGTAAGCCTTCCTGAATATAATAAATTATTATTTTGATGAATTTCTGCATTATTTTCGATGATTGAGCAATAACAAGTTGCCATTTTCTGAAACTGACATCAAGAACTACCTGAGGGTACCATAGTAGAACTGACTCCTGAGAGTCCATAGGCGTAACGATTGAGTTACCTAAGGTGAAGAGAATAAGGTAAAAGAATCAATGGGAGAAAGGTAAAATACCTAGCCGGACTTTTGAAATATTTATATGGGTATTTATTTATCAACATATTAAACTGTGAAAACTGTGAACTGTGAACATCGCTCCGTGACATTCGAGTCTTTCAGTGGGACATAGAGTGACAATTGATTGGAAAAGTTTACTAATTGTGCATAAGAGTGCGAACTTCAATCTGGAACTGTTTTCAAGGAAACATATTCGTAAGTTTTCGTCCTATAATGCTTAACAATGGTTAATTGCACCGAATGTTCAACGGCGATAAGCAGATCGAAGCCGGCAATTTTTTGTGAGGCCTGCAAAAACCCCGTTCACTCGTCGTGTATTTCTAAAACTATTGATACACTCGCCGCAATAAATGACGTACCGGGTCTCTTTTGGAGATGCGAAGGCTGTATTAAGGATTGTGTCTCAATTAACAATAAAGAAATCAGTCAGCTTCTAGACTCAAAAGTAGATGATGCGTTATCCAAAATCAACGTTCAAATAGCGGCTATAAGATCTGATGTAACAAAAATATTCAGGGAACCGGCACTCGATAGTACCCCAACACCATACGCTGATGTTGTCAAAAATAAGACTCACCCCGCAGTTATTATTCATCCTAAAAATGAAAATCAGTCTATCACAAAAACCAAGTCTGAGCTTATGACTAATGTCAACCCATCCGAAAATGGCCTCCACTTGGCCAAAATCAGGCATATGAAAGATGGCGGCATCCTCATCGGATGTAAGTCTAAAGAAGATAACGAAAAAATGAAAAGACTTGTTGAAGAAAAAATGGCGGAATCCTACGTGGTTCGGGAGTTTGCTGGTATCAACCCAAGAATTCGCGTGGTAGGAATGTCTGAACAGTACTCTGATAGTGTATTGCTTGATTTATTAGTAAAATGTAATACCGATGTTTTCTCCGGATCTTCCGACTGTACTATAGTTAAAATTTTCCCACTAAGAAAAAATAACAGTATTTTCAAGCTGTGATTCAAACTGAGAAACACTGTTATGACAGAATAATGAAGACCGGCAATCTGTTCATTGGCTTTGATAGTTGTAGCGTTTTGATGCAATTGATATTTCTCGATGTTTTACATGTAATGAATTTCACCATTCTTCTAGAAAATGTAACAAGCCTCTCTCCTGCCCACTGTGCGGTGACAATCACGAAGTTAAGGCGTGCAATTCTCAAATACGGAAGTGCACTAATTGCGTTAAACTTGGTGGAACAAATGTCTCAATTGATCATGCGGTGTGGGAAAAGGAGAAATGCACTGCTTACCAAACAGCTGTCAAAAAATTCAAAATTGACGTGCTTGGCTGTTTGTAGCAATCACCATCTCCTTCCGAAACATTGAATAATCTCGTGTCTTCCCATGATAATACTTTCTCACGAAATACAAACTGCATAGAAATTTTTTATCAAAACACTCGAGGTTTGCGATCTAAAACAGACCTTTTCCTTAACTCAATTTCGGTGAACGAGTATCCAATTGTTGCACTGACAGAAACTTGGTTGAACGACTCGATCAAAAATGAGGAGCTATTCCCAAACTTTTATCAAGTATACCGCTCAGATAGAAATTTCGATGAATGCAATTGCACAAGAGGCGGAGGAGCTCTTATTGCAGTGTAGACTCGTTCGGCTCCTCACAGGTTGACTTAACACCTTTAATTCCTCATGAACTGGTCACTCTCGACATTGTTATGGTGAAGATAGTTTCTACTTCAACTTCACTGTTTGTCATCAATATTTATGTTCCTCCCTCTCTGTCTAACGACAAATTCTTTATCCTGTTCGAAACACTCACCAACATCCAAGTTGCCTATAGCGATATTATTCTCGTCACGGGTGACTTCAATATACCTTCATATGTCTCGTTCATACAGGGTGACCAACTAAATACAACAAACAATATCTTAAAGAACTTTCTTGAAATCAGTAATCTGTCACAGTATAACTGCATCCATAATGATCATCGGAGAATACTCGACTTTGTACTATACAGTAGTAATGCTGAGTGCAGTGTCGAGAGATCATCTGATCCCTTAGTACCCGAAGACAAACATCACCCCGCCTTGAATGTTCATTGTAAATCGAATATGGCTCTTAATCTGAAAAGAAACTTCGCCGCCTCTCACAATAATGAGTACAACTTCAGGAGAGCAGATTTTGCCCGGTTGTACGACCTTATAGCTAATATTGACTGGACCTTTCTTGAAGCTTTCGATAGATCAAATGATGCTTGCTCTTACTTTACGGAAAAAATTTATAATGCATTGATCAATGTGTACCCTACGAACTGGTAACGTCAAGCGTAAATATCCGCCGTGGTTCGACAGGGAAATTATTCGTCTTATACGCCTCAAGGCTAAGCATTGGCGTTCATTCAAAACAGCGGGGCATTGCTGACCGGGATGAATTCACTCGCTTGAGGGCACAGATCAAGGCTGACGTTGACAATTCGTACAAAAAAATATGTGAAATCTGCTGAAAATGACATAAAGGCAACCCAAATAAATTTTGGGCATTTATAAAAAAAAAAAGGATCAACTGGCATATCTGACAGAATGACCTACGAAGGACAATCTTTGAAACTCCTCAGGACATTCTCAATAGCTTTGCTGATTTTTTCTCCAAATCATACATTATTAGTTCTCAAACCGAATTTAGTGATAGTGATCCGCATTCACAAGTCCTGGACATTCCCTATTTCGAAGGAAATGAAGTGTTGGCAGCTTTGAAACAGCTGAAACCAAAATGACTACGGGTCCCGACAGCATCCCTGCACTAATGGTCAAAGACTGCGCTTATGCCCTGGCTAATCCACTAACAAGCCTGATAAATATCTGCATCAAAACTAGTACCATCCCAGACCTATGGAAATTGTCTAAAGTTCGCCCAATTTATAAAAAGGGATAAGTCTGATGTTGAAAATTTCAGAGCCATATCAATAATATGTAATTTCGCTAAAGTGTTTGAAATCCTCCTATACAGCAGGTTATATCCTCATCTGAGCAATCAAATCTCATCACTTCAACATGGTTTCATGAAGGTCGCTCGACAACCACCAACCTTCTCAACATCACTCAATACATTGCAGAGACTACTGATAGGAGATCCCAAACCGATGTCATTTATACGGACTTCTCGAAAGCGTTCGACAAACTTGATCATGGAATACTACTATCAAAACTGTACAGGTATGGCTTTTCTCAGACCCTCATCGAACTCTTCGTGTCATACCTCACTGACAGGCGACAGTATGTCATATTCAATGGCTTCAAATCTATTGAATATGCATCTACCTCAGGTGTACCTCAAGGAAGCAACCTTGGTCCATGCCTCTTCAATGCTTTCATAAATGACATAGTTGAGATCATTGACCTCAACTGCTTAATATACGCGGATGACCTAAAATTATTTTCTGAGATTAATGGGATAGAAGACTGTCTCCAATTGTCCCTTAACCTGAAACGCATTGAGCAATGGTGCTTCCGTAATAAGCTTCCTCTTAATGCAAGTAAATGTAATGTAATGACATTCACTTTGAGAAATCAGCCACTTTATATCAATATTCAATCAACGACATTCCCTCCAACGGCCTATCACATACACCGATCTTGGTGTTATTTTCGACTCGAAATTATCTTTTGCCCTCATATTGAAGCCACTCTGTCTGCAGCAAACAGAATGTATGGATTCATTGCGCGTATCTCTAAAGATTTCTCCGACCCATCTACATCGAAAACCTTATACTATGCCTTCGTCAGATAAAAATTAGAATACGCATCTATAATCTGGAACCCACATAATCACTTATATATAGAGAAGGTTGAATCGGTTCAGCGTCGCTTCCTTAAACTTCTCTCCTATAAAACGGACAACATATATCCACCAATTGGCTTTCCCCATGATGCATTGTTGGCTAGACACGCTATGAACAGCCTGAGCTGCCGTCGTGATTGTCACTCCACAATTTTCTTGTTCAAACTTATCAACAACCTAATTATTGACCCACATATTCTGCAAAAACTCAATTTCAATGTACCTAGACCATCGTCTAGAGTAGACAACACGTTTTATTTACCAACACCACGAACAGATATCTTAAAATACTCACCGCTGCAAAACATGTGTGTCAATTGTAATTCTGCAAGTTGTCAGATTGATATTTTTGACTGTTCAATCTCTGCGATTAAATCCTATTACTTTAGTTAATCTCGATATGTATTATTACTTTGTTAATTTGTTATTTTGTATTGTACTGTATTTGTAACTTATATTCCTGTTCTGTAGTTGGGTGTAACCTGTAGAACAGTGTATCAATAAATAAATAAATAAATAAATAAATAAAATTCTAAGGGGAACCAGCCAAACAAGATTTGAAAATAGTAAAAAATTCAGTAAAACAAAAAATATTATTTTGTTATGATGTCTGATTGTGAAAATAAATAGATAAATAATAAAATAAAAACAAAACCGCAATCGCCGCATCATAACAATATATATTCATGTCGCTGTATGTGTATATACATAGTGTATGTTTTAATAATTTTTTTCAAATTATTGTGTAATAAGCTGTCTAACAGTTATTATAGTTCTTCATTTAGGATAAGGACATGACTTGCTACAAATGTTCATCACATAACGTAGTCTAATAAATTTCTTTCTACCAATGGAGGACAGCAATGATACCACTTACTCTATAGCCACATGCTGTACCTCATCAAGTTTCACAAGAGCGGACAATTGTTTCCAAGATATTGACCAGGGCAGCCATTTGGCAATAAAACTCATATTTCTTCCATCCCCATACCACTATCGATGAAATTCAATTAATGATTCTACCTCGATGCTGCAGAAACTGCTTATAGTGTTAGCAGCCTTCTCATCACCGTTAGTTCTTGCACTCTTTTACTCAAAGTGCTCGGTGCTGCTAAACTCTTGTTCTGTGCAAATCTAAAATCAATTTTCTGTGAAGTGTACAGTATCCTATTGTTGTACATGTAACATTATGAAAAAATATTGTTCACATATATTTTCCGTGGAAAATAGTTATAAGACAGAAAAAATATTACGAGTAATATAAAAAACTGCATTATATTCTAGGAATAAACAAACACATATTCATTCAGCTCATGAACTCACTGACAAACGAGACCCGCGGAGACTCAAGATGAATCACTAAGGGGGCTGGAACTTTAAGAATTTTCGAATCAATAAATTATAAATAGAACATAATTTCATCAAGATTAAATAATTATTTGTTGCATAGAAAACGTCTTCCAACTTTAATGCATCTCTATTGAGTCTGCTCTAATACAAGTTACGTTATTATTAAGAAAAAAGAATGATTGTAGAGTACATACATGTTTCGTAATGAAAACTCAATTCCTATAAAACATAAATAGACCCTCGAACGCATATTATAAGAATATTCTCAGAAGAAACTGAAAACAAATGACTTATGAATACCTCCTCCATTGTGTTTTCACTTACTAATGAATTTCAATGAATAATTCTTTTTTTTTCATCAATTCTCACTCATAAATTGGATAGTCAATGTTGGAAAATGAATAAAATCAAAACACATGCATCCACTCCTGAAATTATATGGATAATGCGCATGAATTAAATCAAGTAGAAGGAGAGAAGAAATGGTGGAAAATCTGGCGTTTGACCTTGAATTCTTCTGTCAAGTAGAGTGTACTTGTACACTGAATGTGTTTGAATAATGATATATTTGTTCATCACAAAATACATCTATTTGTTTGTAAATTACATTTTTGCATCTGAATCATTTGATAATTGTAGTTTTTCTTCGTTATTTATCAATCATTTAAGTATTTATGATTCTTTATAGTAAATTTCCAAAAATCCATTTGAAATTAGATGTTTTCCATTGTTTTAGAAGTGAAAATTGAATTCTCAAGTGACTCAGCTTGGATGGTTCCGATTTTTAATAATTGAATATAACAAACAATTTGAATAAATCATAGAAATCGGAGCTGTTTCAGTAGGTTCAAAAGTGAAAACTTCCACTGACTCCACTTAATTTGTTATCTAATAAAACATTATAGATGTAACAAATTTACATTCATGTCGATCTCATTAGAAAACCTAAACATATAATAACACAGTCAATACATTATTTTTGGTGCATTTGCATGAGAAATATGTTTAGAAATTAACTTCATTTATAATCATTTTCTGCCAGCGAAGTCAATTCAGAGATACCAATATATATCAGACACCCACACAGACTTTTTATCCAGATTAAAAGCTTCGTTCCATATGTCCTTTACGAGTTGAGTTGAAAATATCCGATCCAGACATAGATATCGCGTCAAAGAATCCCGAGGACACGTCTCAGAGAGTCGATTCCAACAATAATGGCCTCAGGAGTTTAGGAGTATTGTGATGCCGTGTAAAAAGCAAACTCTACTGCATGCGAATTCCCAGATATTTGCGGAAACTTTTTCTGACGGCTCAATTCTTCGGATTGAATTATCCGTGTGGCGATGCGTCTCTTTTCTTGCCAATGCCGACGGCTGCCAATTCCCATTGCGTATCGATTTGGAAGATTGTCTTCCTCTAGTGTTTCCAACCAGTTTTTTGGTATGGATGGAGGTTACCTATGAAAGTCTCAATAAATAATCATTATGAAAATCAGAAAAAAAAAGTTTTCAAACGCACTGAAACAGCGAATAATTAGTCAGTATTACATGCACAACATGAGATGTTCTGTTTTATAATTCAAATTTAATGGAGTAAAAATGAGGATTCAGATCTATCCAATCCATTTTATTGAAGTATGATGATGATTATAGTAGGACGAAAGGAAACTCCATATTTGTTGGCTGGATCTGCTTCCGCCATTGAACAAAAAATTACGACAAAACAACCATCCCGA